>JAAGEH010000320.1:15908-27074 GCA_011751065.1 Lasiurus cinereus | reverse complement strand
AGAAAGAAAGAAAGAAAGAAAGAAAGAAAGAAAGAAAGAAAGAAAGAGAGAGAGAAAGAAAGAGAGAAAGAAAGAGGAAGAAAATATGACTAAACCATGGACCTCAGTTCATTTTTAAATATGCAAGTTATTAATCACAACAATATCTAAACTGATAACTTTACACATCAAATACAGATCAAATAATAAATTAAAACAATGTAGATACTGAAGTAAATAGTACAGAAAAACTAAATAAGAATAGAGTAATATCGGGGAAAATGGCAACTCAAAGGAAGCTAGAGATATAGAGACAGAGTCAGAGCAAAGACAGAAACAGATAGATAGATAGAGACAGAGATAGAGATAGAGACAGAGATGGAGATGGAGTTAGAGGTAGATATGTCAAACCACATATGCTTAAAACAGAAGGCAACATAAATATAAGATTCATTCTTTGTAGGTAAAAGTTAATTTCTAGGGAGGTATATTGCATATAATTTTGCAACATAAAACAGCTTTAAAATATAAAGAATGAATTAAGTTCTAGTGAGAGTTAGGAAAATACAAATGGATTGTTGGAAGTATCAATATTATTTCTCAATATTTACTGAGAGGTAAAGCAATCAAAATTAATAAAGATACAGAAGACTTGATTATTCTCTTACAATTATAATGCAATCAAGTTATACAGAATTTTATTCCTAATAATTAGAGACCTTTCATATTTTCCAGAAAATCTATATCAATCAACTTCACCATGCATAAGTATATGAAGACAGGCACAACAAACTTCTTTGATTAGTCATCTTACCAAGCACAACTAAAAAAAAAATAGCAAAAACCCCCACAAATATAACAATAATGAATGATGCATTATGGTTTATTCAATCCTATGCAATCAGATTAAAATAAATGAAGTTCTCCAGATGCAAGTATGGGGAGGTAAATAACACACATTTTGTAACTTAGGAAACCAATGCACTCACTTGGGAAAAATTCAGGAGATGATTTAGATGATAATTATATTATTCAAGGTGCTGGTATTTGTGTGATACAGAAAGGTGAGGGTTGCTATTAATGGTTACACAATAAAGAAAATCTTATTGAATCCATGCTATACTTACTCCATATTTAAATTCTTCAACTGTTTCAAATTCAGATGAGTCAGTTCTCACATGTCCCAAATCTCCATGTCTTAGAAATCTGATAAAAGGGTGCAGCATTTGACAAAAGCCCCCTTTTGTATCACATCTATATTTATAGCACTATATGACAACCAAGCAAAAAGGAATCTTTACGCAAGCTATCACTAACCTCTGGAGGGCCACAATCACATTCCTCTCCAACATCCAAACGTCCATCACCACAACGTAGTTGTCTTCCTTGGATCACCAATTTTGAAATGTTTTGATTTTGAAGGCATTCAAATTCAGGTTGTGAAACTACATGTTTAAATTCATTCACGCTGCAACTGCTAAAAGACTTAACACCACGGGAACGTCTAAAATTAAATTATATTCTTCAGATAAAATCACTATCAAAGTCACACTCTTCAATATAGCACTATTAATTCTGTACAACTTCAGTCAGAGAAAAAATAAGAAGTAGGGGAGAGTGCTTTGATTTTTTATGTAAGTCATAAATATAAGCAACAAGTTCATTTATATTGTAATTTAATGTAATAGAATCTGGAAAGTAGAGAAGTTAGAATATATTAAAAACAACAATGCCTGGAAACCAAGAATCTATGTATGTTCCATTATTCATTTTGCATTATTATTGTCAACATCGTATTTATAATCACTATTATAAGTAGCACTAATTATCATTAAGAATATTAAGTATACTAGAAAATATGTATGGAAAATTAAAGAAGAAAAGATAGTTGATTGTGTTAGTGAAAAATCATCAATACTTGTTCCTTAGCAACAATCAAAAGATCTCAACGTCAAGTATATAGAATGTATAAGTTTTAGATTATTTCTTAGTTTCAAATTTCTATATTTCTATGTATATTGTTGAACGAGTTTTTGTTTAATTGTGTAAAAACCTCAAACTTAGAGAAATGATACATATATAGTCCAATATTTTTTTCTGAAACAGTAAAAAGTAAGTTAACATCAGACTATTTTTCTAAATATGTTCTCATTAATTTTAAAGAAAGAGGAAGGGAGAGGGCGAGAGAGAAACATCAATCAGCTACCCCCTGCATGGCTCCTACTGGGATCAAGGCTTCAACCTGGGCATGTACTCTGACCAGAAATTGAACCAGCAATCTCTTTGTGCATGAGACTATGCTCAACCAACATCAACTAGGGCTAGCATGTTTTTATAAGTGTAAATAATTTAATGTATGATTCATACATAAAAATGAATTCTCCTGCCAAACCAGTTTGGCTCAGTGGATAGAGTGTTGGCCTGTGGGCTGAAAGGTCCCAGGTTCAATTCTGGGCAAAAGCATGTATCTTGGTTGTGGCTACATCCCCAGTTGGGGGTGTGCAGGAGGCAGCTGATTGATTTCTCTCTCTCTCTCTCATCGATGTTTCTAACTCTCTATCCCTCTCCCTTCCTCTCTGTAAAAAAATCAATAAAATATATTTAAAGAAATGAATTCTCCTAAAACAGATACTTTAAAACCAGGAAATAATAATATGTTATCAATGCCTAATCCTAAAATTTCATTCAAAATTTTCCTTCAGCATGATATTAAAACTTTGATAGCAAAAGGATAGAGTTCAGAATCAATCATTGCATTTAGTTCTCATGTCTTTTTAGTCTAGTTACCTATGATTTTTCATTGGATTTTATGACCTCAAAAGTTTTATCACTACAAACTGATTTTTTTGGTAAACTGTCCCTCAATTTCAGTTTATGAAATACTTCCTTATAATTACACTAGAGGCCTGGTTAAGAAAATTTGTGCCCAGGAGAAGGTTTTCCCTCAGCCCAGCCTGCACCCTCTCCAATCTGGTATCCCTCTCACAATCCAGGACTATTGGCTCCTAACCACTTGCCTGCCTGCTTTATTGCCCCTAACCACTCTGCCTTCCAGTCTGATCACCCCCCCTAACTGCTCCCTGCTGGCCTGATTGATGCCTAACTACTCTCCTGCTGACATGATTGTTCCCAACTACCCTCCCTTGCAGCCCAGTCGCCCCCACTGCTTTCCTTACAGGGCTGAGGGGACTGGAAGACTGAGGCTAGATGAGGTGGGGCTGAGGGAATTGGGGGATTCTGGCTACATGAGGCAGGGCTGAGAAGCCTGGGGGACTCTGACTGGATGAGATGCACAACATCTGCCATCCCCCTGTGGGGCTGAGGGAACTGGTGGACTCCAGCTGAATGAGGCAGGGCTGAGGGGACTGGTGGACTCCAGCTGGATGAGGCAGGGCTGAGGGGGCTGGGCACTGCCATTTTGTGGCTGTGGGCCCTGCCATCTTGTGAGGATGTAGCAGTCAACTAGCATATTTCCTCTTTATTGGCTGTGGGCACCGCCGCCATCTTTGTGAGGGTGTGATGGTCAATTAGCATATACCTTCTTTATTAGATAGGACCAGTGGCCCAGTGCATGAAATTCATGCACATTAAAAGGAAATTAATTAGAGGAAATATTTTAATATTGCTATTTGCCCTTTCTCTATAATAGAAGTGTCCAGCTGGTCTCACCCCTATTAGGTGACACCAAGATCTGGCTAGCCCCACCCCCATCAAGCCCCACCAGGCAGAGGAATGAAGCCACATGTCCTGGTGCCAGGGTTGGGGGCGTGACCTCAGAGAGTCACGGTCTCAGGTCTCTTGGACCTGGTGCCAGAGCAGGAGGTGAAACCTCAGGTCTTTCGGCCCTGGTACCATGCAGCCTCAAGTCCCTGCTGATCAGTCCTTAGGGCAGCGGTTCTCAACCTGTGGGTCGCGAACAGCTAGCAGGGTGTCCTAAGACCATCAGAAAACACAGATATTTACATTAAGATTCATAACAGTAGCAAATTACAGTTATGAAGTAGAGACAAAAATAATTTTATGGTTGGGGATCACCACAACATAAAGAACTGTATTAAAGGGTTGTGGCATTAGGAAGGTTGAGAACCACTGCCTTAGAGTATCACAGTGAGATGACCATTTGCATATTAGCCTTTTATTATGATGATTGAGGCTATGCAAGATTATCACAAGAGTGTTGCTGAATTTATTTCACTGCATGTTAATAAATGGCACATATTTTTTATTTATTACTGATAGAAATTACTTTGAGTAATTGATTAATGGTGTACCTGCCAGTCTTCACTCTAAAACTACTTTTTTTCCTTATCAGCTAATAATTATTTGGAGAGGAGTACTTTGTTTTTAAGTAAATATCCCATTTCTAAATTTCCAATTTGTTCATTCATGTATTTATGTGATTATGGAATCATGTTTTCCTAACTGAGTTATAATACATTACTATCACTATTATTTATGACATACAAATGGTCACATATTTGGCTAAAGAGAGCCACTTCAAACTGGCCAAGTTATTCCTTGACAAGTCACCATAATTCTTTGACCACCACCTTATATTCCGACATCAGGTGTTCCAGGCTCATTTGTATTTTCTCCGCTGTAACCCTGTAATCAATCATTGCTCGAAGGTATTCCAGGTCCTTGCAGTGGACAATAGTGTTTTAAAAATATTGCCTAAGTGCTACACATCCTCATTATTATATTTTTAAAGCACAGAGACCAGTGCCATGCCAGCATCTTAAGAAATGTTTAGTACATTTACTCTCACCTGGTGTTTGTAATTTCCCCACCAATTTGGGTTCTTGTAATGGCATGAGCTTACTGGTTTTTCAAGCTTAATGGGGTCCAGTTTGAGGTGTGCAGACAAGTCAATGATTTCTGAGCTCCCAGGTCTGTGAGATTTTTAGAGGTCCCATTGTGTTAAATTTAATTTCCTCCTGCACAGCTTTTTACTTCATGCAGTTTCATTTTGTTAGCGGATTGAACCCACCTGTTGGTATCCTTGGTATGTTCCAATTTGGGAAATGTAGAATATGCTTTTGCTTTTTGGTGGGTCCCCCCCACCCACAGTTTTACTCTTTAGTTTGTCAGAGATGTGGGGATATTAAATTACCATCTGACTTCTATCTTCTCCCTTATTTAAAATATTGTCCTCTCCAGGTAAAGAGCCATCCTATCTTGGTTTTTATTCTAATACTTCCTTCCTTTCTATGATAAGAATGCAAAGCTAAATCTTAGGGCACCTCTGTCACTGGTTTTAACTATTTTCTAAATATGTCCAGAGTTTTAATTCCCATCAATATGCTGATGGCTCACGCACTCTAGATCCCTTGTCCTCAGAGAAACTGATCTATGTAACTGTGTACTTAACTCTAATGAATAACTCAGTGCCTCCAATATAACATATACAACATGCCTCAAAATTTTGCAACTTCTCCATTCCTAATATTTGCCTTTTCAATATATGTTAATAAGTTGTGATATCCAAAAATCTACAATACTTGCCATTTTCATTTCTCTTCATCTTAATAAATTGCTGTAATTATGAGAATCACCACCTTAATGTTATTATACTCTTTACCCTCTGATGTATTATTCATTCATTTTAAGATAATTTTTATTAGCCATACTGTATAAATCAATTTAAAATATGGTTTGCTACCTCTCACATCATGATTACATGATCAGGCTCTTTCCTCCATACCCCATGTTAGTTACTCCTGGACTTCTTCCATGATGCAGTGTTCTTTAGCTGCCTTGCATTTTACTTTATTTTCCTGATGCATTCTATATATGTCCTTATAGTCCCAGCTATTTCTTTTGGTTTGCATTTTTATCATCCTCCCACCTCAATCTTCTTGTTCTAATTTATTGAGTTTCTCAAGCTTCTTGCTATCCAAGTATCACTCACTAGCTTACCCTAAAAAGTACTTAACAAGTTCTTTATAGGACCAGATTCATTCCTTCTCTTTAGGTCCCTACAGAATTATTTCTTAGGCTGCCAGAAAGATGTGGACAGGAAAACTGGAAGGCTGGTCAACAATCTTAATTGCTCTAACCACTCACTGCTTAGTTGAAACATTGTTAGCTGAAGCAGCCTCCACTTCTGGTTGTCTTAGGTATTTTTGTTACTGGAATTTCCTGCCTAAAGGCTATGGGTGTATCCCATAGTCTCAATAAAAGGGATAGCAAGGCCAAGCAAGTGTGTAGTTCTCCCACTAGAGGTGGGCTCCTGCCTGGCCCCCAATATTCCCAAATTAATACATTTCTAGTCTCTTTTCATTTGTGTGCAGCCTCCTCCAGAACCTGCACCCTGAACCAGAACCCTGAACCAGAACCCTGAACCATGCGGGATGTGAAAGGGGTTCCCACACTAGGTCATGTTATTAGAAAGTTTCCACTCCCCATGAAATTCTCTATTTACCTCCTTCTGGGCACCTATCATAAGATGTTTATATTTTGTTTATTCTATGGCCACTTTTTTCTTTCCTGTCCCTCATGGGCTAACATTAAGATATTTAGAACTTACCCATCTTGTTAACCATTGGTAAGGCAAACCACACAAATCTACAACACAGTCAATGCTTGTTACATTTTTTAAATGATAAATAAATTTCACTTCAAGATTATAAGCCCCAGAAATTCATTATAGCAAACACTTTCTTTCAAGACATTGAATATAGCAATATTAAGCACATTTTCTACAATATCAAATTTTAGTTTTATTTAAATAAGTATAAATATATTTAATAAAAATCTTCTTACTCTTGTTATATTGCAAGAGATTATACATCAAAGACTACTGTAAACATTTATCAAAAATATATAGATTGATAGAAATAACGCCTTACATTGCTTGAGGATTCATAATGCATGTGGTTCCTGGACAGTAACAATTATAAATGTCATCATATCTTAATCCCAGATTAATTCCAAGCAGCTGTGCAATAACAACTGAAAATGCCTCTAAAGACATCCTCTTTGGATACTAAATACAAAAAAAAAAAAATGTTGCTTAAGTTATTTCTTCACCTATTTGATAATTTCAATAAATAATTTGTGGGCATACTACCTAAACCCAAATACACATTTAAGAAAATAGCATCCCAAAACTCAGTAATTTCTTAGGAATATGAAAATATAGTAAATTGTAGTGGATTATTTTAAGAAGTGTTTTTCTAATTCAAATGTCATTGACATGCAACAGATAAAAATGATGCTATTTTACGATCTTATTTGTTGTTGATTTAAATAAAAATAATTTTTTAAAAATTTTAGAATAAGCATTGCTTCAGTCACTGCATCATTTTCCTATTAAAAGAATACACAAATTGTTAAGGATTAAATTGGCATTCAGTTTTGACTTCATACGTAGTTTCAGGAATAAAAGTCAAATTAATTTTTTTCTGAATAAAGTAGAATACTGCTATACCTTTCAAGTAGCATTTCTTTTGTTGTTGTTGTTGTTGTTTTTTAAAAAAGGCAAAAATAAAATACTTGAGAAGCAGTAATGTCAGGAAGACATAAACCCCTGACAACCAAAGATCTTTTATTATCTACACGGGTTTTCTTACTCCATAATATTATGGAGTTGTATTTACATGGTAGTTAGCCATTTCAGATTGGCTTCTTTCACTAATGACTTAAGTTTTCTCCATGTCTTTTCGTGACTAAATTGCCCATTATTTAGTCAGGAAATAATTTTCTTTAATATGGATTTACCCCAGTTTGTTTACTCCTTCACCTACTGAAGGACATCTTGGTTGCTTCCAATATTTGGTAGTTATGAATAAAGCTGCTCTAAACATTCATGTGCAGGTTTGTATGTGTGTGTGATTTTCTAAGTAATTTCTGTAAATGCCAAAGAGAACAATATATGGATCATATGGTAAGAGTATGCCAAATCTTGTAAGAAATTGAAAATTGTTTTTCACAGTGTCTGCACCATTTTGCATTCTCATCAACAATGAATGAGAGATCCTGTTTCTTCACATCCTCGCAGCATTTGTTGTATTTTTCCCTCTCAGTACAATATTAAATTGGAGTGGCAAGCTACAGTTCTGCTTTTTCCATATCTTAGTGGAAAAGTATTTAGTTTCTCACCAAAAAGTAGTGATATTAGTTATAGGATTTTTTTTAAATGTTCTTTCTCAATTGAAGAATGTCCCTTCTAATCCTAGTCTGCCATATTTTTAAATTATAAATGGTATTAGATTTTGTCAAATGCTTTTTCCATATCTATTGATATGAATACATGATTTTTCTTCTTTGGCATACAAATGGATTAGATTGCATTAATTGATTTTCAAATGATGAACCATCTTAAATGTTTAAAATAAATTCCAGGTACATTATTACCAATAAGATGTAAATTATGTTTTTTAATTTTTACACTAAAAAATGTAATAAATGAACTTAAAAATTCCCTAGAGGGATTCAAAGCAGACTTAATAAGGCAGAAGAATCAATCAGTCCTAAATACCAGTTAATTGGAATCACTGAGTCAGAAAACAAAAAAGAAAAAGAATAAAGAAAATATAAAGAGCCCATGGGCACTAACAAGCAGGCCAGTCTATGGGTTATGAGAGTCTCCTAAGGAAAAGGGTTAGAGAAAGCGGCAGAGACCTTAATTGGAGAAATAGTAGCCTAAAAGGCCGGAAAATTGAGGCAGAAAATGAACACACAGATTTAAAATATTCAACGAACTCCAGCTAGGGTAAATCCAAAGAGAATCACAAAAAAGACACATTATGATAGGAGCAAAGGCCAACTATAGACAGAGAATGCTGAAAGCAGCCAGAGAAAACATAAAAGATCCCACTAATAAATGAATTGCAGGATATAAAATCAAAACAAATGTATTGTGTTTCCACACACTTAAAATGAGTAATCTCAACTGCAGTGGACATTCTCTGCAGATCAGAAACATAAGTCTCAAAAACTTCATGTTTGAAAGTGACTAAAGTGTGTCATGGAGAAAATGGTACTCAGGCATGTTGCCTATTTTCATTGTTGCTATTGGACTGAATCCCAGGAGAGGGGTTGGGGGAGACATCATTACAGGGAAGCCTAGGACTTGTCATTGCAAGGCCTTACTCCAATGCTCCCATGGGTACTAAGTGCATATGCTCCTAATTTCACTCATCATAGCTTAAAATATTTTCATTAAAAATCAATTATTTGAGATTCTAGAGGATATAGAAATTTGTTAAGTATATAGTTTTACTTCAAGTGCCTTTGTTTTCCTTTAAATTTTACTCCCCAGTGTTATATACTTTCTTTTTCTATTTTTCAATATCAGTTTACATTTAGTATTATTTTGTATTCATTTTAGATGTACAGCAAGTAATTGGACAACTATATACTTCACAAACTTTCCCCCCGGTATTTCTAGTATCCACTTGGCACCATACATAGTTGTCATAATTGTATTGACTAGATTCTCTGTGCTGTTACCTGCTATGAATGGAGTTTTGTGCATCTTTTGGGTTTGTGTTGATGAACAGCTGATAGGCAAGTAGTGCTCTGGGGCATATATACTGGTTATTATAAAGCTCATTTTGAATTTGTTCAACTAATTTGTTGAAATAATTTCCATAAATGGGAAATCCTAAGGCTAAGGTATCCTAAATTTATATTTTTAGTCAAAACTATAGTTTTTCCATAATGTTAGATACTCCTCATCAATCTAGGTCCCAGTGTTTGCTTAAGAGAATAGAAACTATACAAAATCATCAAAACTGAAAAACACAGATAGTAGTGTCTTTATTCTTTGATTGTGTGATATTGCAAAGAAATTATTTTTCTTTCATTGTTCAGCTCAATCATCATAAATTCTTAATCTTTAATTGTCATTTGTATTATTTCATTTGGGCTAGTGTTTTTGTTACTGGTTTCTAAGTTCCTTAAGACTAGAGATGTTAACCATTTGTCATGCATTGCAAATGAAATACCATGTTTTTTGTTATTATTTTACTGCATTATTTTATTTTATTTTTTGGTTAGACAAAAGTTGTATACTAAAATATAATCATGTCTATTTTTAAAAAAGAAAATAATTCAAGTTGTAATAATATATAAAAATGAAATACTTAGGGACAAACTTAAACAAGGTTTTCAAAGACTTGTACATTGAACACTGCAAAATATTGCTGAAAAAATTATAGAAGACACAAATAAATGAAAAGTCCATGTCCATAAATGGAGGGCATAATATTATTAAGATGTCACTACTTCTCAAAAGCAATCTTAATATTCAATGCAGTCCCCACAACAATCACAACAGCATTTACTAGAAGAAGTAAAAAGAAAAATAATCTCAAAATTCCTATGGAATCTCTGGGGACCATGAATAACAATTTGAAAAAGAAGAACAAAGTACAAAGCTCATGCAATTAAAATGGTGTTGTATTGATTTAAAGGAAAATCTATAACTCATTGAAATAGAATAGAAAGCTTAGATATTAACACTCATATCCTGTATATGCTTAAATGGTCTATAAAAAGGCTACCAAGACCACAAAGTGAGGAAAAGATAATCTATTCAACAAAACTATTGAATGGAGAAAAGATAAGTCTCTTCAAAAAAAATGGTGATGAGAAAACTGAATACTCTCATGGAAAAAAGTAAACTTGGACCCTTATATTATACCATATACAAAATGTAACTCGAAATGGATGAAAAATCTAAAGGTAAGAACCCAAACTACAAAACACCTAGAATAAAACATACAGGAAAAGCTTCATGACATTGAATTTGACAACAATTTATTGAATATAACTCCAAAAGCACTCGCAACAAAAGCAAAACTAGGCAAATGGGATTACATTCAACTTGAATATTTTATGTTTCAAAGGGCACAAACAACAGAGTGTAGAGACAACCTACAAAATGGGAAAAATTATTTGTAAATCATGTATCTGATAAGAGATTAATATCCATACTTTAAAGAACTCCCACCACTTAACAACAAAAAGTTAAATAAGTCAATTAAAATATGGACTAAGGATATGAAAAGACATTTCTACAGAGATGATATACAAAAAGCCAAAATGCATATGAAAAGATGCTCAATATCACTAATAATCATAATAATGCAAATCAAAACCACAATGAGATATCACCTCATATCAATGAGAATGACTGCTATTTAAAAGCCCAGAATATGCCCGGGCTGGGTGGTTCGT
>JAAGEH010000320.1:0-15898 GCA_011751065.1 Lasiurus cinereus | reverse complement strand
AGCAAAACCAGTTCTGGGTATATGTCCAAAATAGAAGAGATTATCTGCACTGCCATTTCATTGCAGTAGTATTCACGATAGCCAAGCTATATAAACTACCTAAGTGTCTATTGACAGGTAAATGGATAAAGAAAATGTTACACATACACACTCTCACACACATATGAATACATACATACATACATACATACATACATGGACTATTATTCAGCCATAAAAATAATTAAACCCTACCTTTGGATATACCTGAATGGTATACTGCTAAGTGAATTAAGCCAGGCAAAGACAAATATTACATGATTTCCTTCATAGTGGGATGTAAAGATGTCATACTCAGAAAAGCAGAGAATACAATGGTGGTTGCCAAGAGCTAGGCGGTTTGGCAAATAGGGCCATGTTGCTCAAAGGGTACAAAGTTTCAGCTTTGCAAGATGAAAGGGTCTGCAGATATGTTTCGCACAATATAAACTTAACATTACTGCACTGTATACTTAAAAATAGTTAAGATAACTATATATACTTAAAAATAGTTAAGATAACTATATTTCACTAGTATATGTATCTTACCATCATAAAAATTCTTTAAAAGTTTAATCATTTGAGTTTCCAAATCCATTAAAAAGCACTTTCTAAAATCTGTCAAAACAGTATGGTTGATACACTATATGTACTTTCCTTAAAGTATATATTAACTTTCAAAGGGGTATGTAATTACTGAAGAAATAGGAATAAAATGCATACCTGAGCAATTGCTACAGCAAGCTTTTGATCGCATATCCTTCCATGATACGTTGCTCCCATATAATTAGGATAATCCCTATAACTAAATAATAAAATTTTTTGAGGATAAGTGTATTTTAAATTACTAATAACTCAATGACTTTTTAAGAATTGGATTCCTCAATAGAGCTATGTTTTTCAAAATGTGAATATTATATATCAAGTCCAATGTGCTTAATCATTCCTGTGATTGGGTAGATAGTTTCTACAAAGTAAGTTCTAAGAGATGCTTCAACATTCTTTGATACACATCCCAGAATCCAGCAGTGACTAATCCTTCAAAAAATTAATCAACACTGTTGTCACCACTGGATAGATATAATTCTAGGATGTAAAACTCAAAATGGCTTATTGCCATGATTTACACATTGCAAAACCTTTAATGTATATAAAAATGTTGGCTTGTAGTACAAGAAGAGAGACAGAATATGCTAAGAAAAAAAGAAGGTAGGATATGAAAGTGTCATCATTCACTTTACTTCTTAGGTAATGTTGCTCCTGAATTCACAAATCTGACCTTTGATTCACATGTTACCTTGTTATCTGAGGTTTTTGTTTTACATTTTGCTAACGTTGTACTCATTCACTATTTTTTGTCATTATATATAAAATTGTGTATGTAATTTTTATAGCTAATATATCAAGTAATTTGATAAACTTATTATCAATGCAAATAAGGAACTTACATCAACAAGAATACCAAATCATGGGACCTCTGAAGCAAACTGTTTTTTTTCCATGATACAAATCTTTGTAGTAGTTCATTCGCATCCCCAGTACATAAAATCTTATTTTGATCTGACCAGATCTCCAAAGATGTTAATATGACAGTCAGTTCTAGCTGGGAAAACATCTGAAAAAAAGAAGATGCAGGATATACAGTTTAGACAATCACAAATATAACATTACATCTCTATACAGAAATGCTAATATATTCAATTTGCTGTAATTTAGAGATGAAACCCATTGAAAGTGAAACAGGTTGATAGGACTATACTTTTATAAAAATGTAAATTTTACTCATACAAATAATGTTACTGCATAAATGAGATTGTTTCTTATGGATCACAAAAACTTACAGCATTGACAAGACCAAAGATATGGACAATTTTCTCAGTTGCAGCAGCCACTTCAGAGCCCATGTAACCATACTGAAAGACAAATTCTGTTTCTTAATTACTGGTGAAAAATGACTAAATTACCACATTTCAATAGATATAAAATATTACAATAAGTGCCTAAGTGAAAGGATAAAAGCAAAAGATTGAGATTAATCAATAGCTTAAGTTTTAGGCATAAACCTACAGCATTTACATATTAACCAATACTATTAAAATGATAGAGTTCTAATTATCTTCCCGTTTACACGTACAAAAACTAAGGGTCAAAATTTAAGATTGTAAATACTAAGGATAAGAACCAGAAATCAAGTCTCTAGCTAAACCACTAAGTCTTTTAGTCTAACACAGAGCTCTAAGTACCATAATGGTAAAAATATTTAAGGATATACCATCATTTACGAGAACAAAAATAATATTTTCTCTGAAATCCTTCACATTGTGTGTTCACACACATGTCTGTATTTGTGAAAAGCATAAAAGTGGCAGTTTGAGATTTTCAATAATCTCCAGCAAGTCTGCAGAAGACTAGTGACAGAAAAGAAAATGCATTGGCCACAGGTCTCTGATATAGACAAAAGAGTCTATATGATTCTCTTCTCATAGCTCATTGGGGATTGTTTGTACTTTGCTATTTATCTGTACATGACCTTTCTCAAAAAAACACATTATAAATTTACACAATGCAGCATGTGTATGGTATGGATGAGGATGGTACTCTATAAGGTTAAACATGTGAAAAGTAACACAAAAGAAAAAATATATGATTATGAAAATGAGTCAATAATCACAAATTATCAATACCCCAAATGTCAAAGACTATAAAAAACCAACTATGTCCAAGTTAAAATTTAAAATATCTTTATTATGAAGACATAGAAATATTAAAAGGATGAAAATATATACCAAGAAATTACTACATAAAAAGCAGATGCCATATAATATGATAGTTATATTAATAGTACAATAGTTACATCAATATAAAAAAGCTTAAGGCAAAAATAAAACATAATATTCATCAAAACAATTGAACATTGATAAAACATTCAATTCATCAGAAAGAAGAAAGCATTCTAAACTTCATGGTAACTAATAATATAGCAAAAAATGTGTAAAATAAATTTTAAGAGAATTATAAACAGAAATTAACTGTCATGGTAAAGGATATTAACATAGTTCCCTTAATCATTAAGAAATCTAGGCTGCTTTGCTGTCATGATGGTGGGATGAGTAAATGCTGTGCTCACCTCTTCCCATAATGACATCAAAATTACAACTAACATACATCAAAGAGAATCTCTTGAAGACTAGCTGAACACAAGACTTGGAATAAAAAGAAGAAGCTATTACAAAATAGTATGAGGTATAGAAATGCTGAAAAGGCTTACCTACAGTGTGGCAGCTACACAAGGAGAGTGTTATCTCAGCAAGGAGGTCCCCTATGAGGAGACCTATGGGTGTGAGGCTGCAACCTTTTGCTTGCAACCTCAGACTCATCTTCCTGGTCCAGGACCCCAAGGCCAGGAAGAGATGTCCCATAACATTTAGCAGTGAAAACCAGTGGGGATTGCAGCTGAGAGAGAGAGAAAATGACTGGAGATCTAGAAGTTGCAGATTTTTAAGGTACTGGGCACAGACCCACTAGCTCACAAATTCATTCTCTGAAATCCAGCACTAGGACAGCAACTTGCAAAGTGTCAAGGACATAAAAGAAGGAGACGAACGAGCTTCAGGGTGAGTGTTGAAGGAGCAGAGAATAGGACAGCTCTCTGGGCAGACACTACTGTTCCTTTGTTGAGTTTTCTCTACCCACTCAGATGCCAAATCTGACCTCTCCATTAAATTGGCTAACACTTTTTGCCTCATCCTGGTGATTCTGAAACCCACCCCAGCAGCTCACACACCATACCCTGCCTGAATTTTCCATATAAACCACTCACCTTGGCTAATGCTGAAGATTTTCTTAAAATCTTTCAAAGGTTCAACCTCTTTGCACCTAACAACAAGCAGCTGGTGTTGGACATGCCCTATGCCTCTTACTAAGAGCCCCAATCACATCTTCAGTTCACAGCCTGGCCACACCCAAGTACCTACAAGCATAGGCAACAACCAACTTCAAATAACTTTGTAGATCCTATCAGGTGGCCCCAACAAAGCACAGGAAATGGCTGACCTTAGCCTGCACAAGAGTCCCTCACATGTGGCTGCAGAATCAACACACTCAATGGCAGGCTTTAGACCACAGCAGAACAACACAAAACCAGCTCCAAAAAGACATTCCCCCCCAAAAGGGTAGACACAGCAGGCACTTTTTGTGAGGACAGTCCCTGAGCAATAGCTCATGTGCTCAGGTCACAACCTTTCCCTAAAGCCAGTCAACTTAAGGTTCAATACCACCCACTGACAGGCCAACAGCAACCAAAGATTAACTTCAACAAGAGGACACTCATAACTTACAAAAATTAAACCCTAGAGTACCGACCTCAGGTAATCATGGAGAATTGCCAGTGGGCATTACAGTACACCTACTAGATAAGGCAAATCTGCCAAAATCAGAAGACATATAACAAACACAGGAAGTCACATAATTCAAGGAGGCAAAAAACATGTCCCCCCAAAAAAAACACAGAACAAAACTCCAGAGAAAGATCTAAATGAAATGGAGAAAAGCAATCCATCACATGAAGAGTACAAAACACTGGTATTAAGGATGCTCAATGACTTAGAGGAAGAATAGATGAACTTAGTGAAAATGTCAACAAAGAGATTGGAAACAAAAACAAAAAATGAATATAGAAACATAAAAGAGAACCAGTGAGAAATGAAGAATACAATAATAAAAAATGAAGAGTATATTTGAGAAAATTAACAAAAATAAGGTGAAGTAGAAGATTAAAACAGTAATCAGGAAGACAAGGTCACAGAAAACACACAATCAGATCAAAGAGAAGAGAGAATCCAAGATGGCTGCATAGGTAAACACCTACATTGCTGCCTCGCACAACAATTTCAAAACTACAAATAAAAGACAGAACGGACAGCATCCAGAACCACAGGAAAGCTGGCTGAGTGGAAATTCTACAACTAGAAGAAAAGAGAGGGGCTCACGAAGACCCAGAGGAGCTGCAAAAAGCTGAGGTACGGAGACGTGCATGTGGAGAGAGCGGGTGCCAGAGTACCTGGCTGGCTTTCTCTGGCAGGAGGGAGATGGAGGCTCCCAAATGCATTGAGCCTCCAGTAATTACCCAGAATCACATGAGACCCAGGGGCCATGGAGGGTGGAGCCAACTGGAAGGCAAGGCAGTCTGTTAAGCCCTGAGACTCCACCCATCCCAAGCTCAACAGAAAGGTTTTTGTAGTTTTACAAGTCTTGTATCATAAGGCTGAATCCAACACAGAAGTTCTCCCAGAATAGTGAAAATACAGAGACAAAGGAAGAGATCACAAACAAAAGAAATGGAGGGAAACGAATAACTGGATATAGAGTTCAAAAACACGCTTATAAGATTTTTCAAGAATATCCTAGAAAAGATGGATCAAGTTAGCGAGACCCAAGAGGAGATGAAAAAGGACTAACTAGAAATGAAAAAGGACCAACCAGAGATGAAAAAGGACCAACTAGAAATTAAACATACATTGACTGAAATAAAAAATATTATACAGAGACCTAACAGCAGACTAGACAAAAGACAGGACTGTAGTATATAGACATTAATAGCAAGAATCTTTTTAACCTATTAACATGGCAAGGAAAACTTTTATTTACTAAACATCTGCTCTTATTATCATCCTACAGTGACCCTTTGAAAGTCCCATAGCACATTACCTCATCTCTAGCTCAGAATGTCATATATACTGCAGTCCTGTCTTTTATCTCTGAACATCTCCTGCATGGTAGGTCTCTAATTTCCCCATGTACATGAGGTTCAATTACAATGTATGTATTGAATTTGGTTATTTTTTCTTGCAACAGAAAGAAAATATAGGAAAGAAAAAAAAACTCAGATAAGGGAAACACTTAATAAAGGCAGTGGTTCAACCAATGTTAAGCTCAAAGGTTAAAAATTCAAATTAGGAAAATCATGTGTAATCACACCAACAAATCAATAGGTGCACACAGACACATATGCACAAAGAAAGTAAAAAATATAATAAGGACATACACTAGGGAAGGTGAATGAAAATTATAGAGATTTTAGGATGTGTTCCAAATCCTAATGAAGAGGCCACATAGTATTATTCCCATGTAGCAGCAACAATACAAATGTAAATGCCCCCAAAGGGGATTAGCTAGTAAAATCCATCAAATTATATTAAATATATTGATTAGGCAATATATTAAAATTAAATTGAAATAACACATTAATATGAGACAGCATTGAATTATTTACAAAATAGCATATATAAAGCAAAAGTACCTGAATATATACATATATTTGTGTGTGTGTGCTATTAAAAACAGGAAAACATGCAAATACTTTATCTCCTGGAAAAAAAATTATAAGTATTTTTTCTTCATTATTTTGTCCATCTATTCACTTCTGTTATTGTTTTTAATAAAAATTATTTAGATACCAAAATATTTCCTATTATGAAAAAAATATAGGCACTCATTGAGAGACCTGATGGAAAAAATATCAGTGACAATGGACAAATTAGACATTTTAACTTCAAAACTAAATTAATATGAATAATTCTTCCCATTATTAACATGTAGAACTTCCACCAGGGAACCCAAGTGTTTATAAAGCACAAAATCCTATATAATAAAAGAGTATATGCAAATTGACCCTAAGGACAGAACAACCAGTCACTATGATGCACGCTGACCACCAGGGGGCAGATGCTCAATGCAGGAGCTTCCCCCTGGAGGTCATGGTGCTCCCACAGGGTAGTCACGCTCAGCCACAAGCCGCAAGTGCGGTAGCGGTGGCGGGAACCTCTCCTGCCTCTGTGGCAGCACTAAGGATGTGCAACTGACTGGGGGAGTGGGCCTAAGCTGGCAGCTGGACATCCACTGAGGGGTCCCAGAGAATGCAGGCCAGGCTAAGGGATTCCCCTCCCCCACCCCAAGTACACTGACCATCTAGAAATCTTATAATAGAAAATACTCAATAACAGGGATCACCAAATGGGTAAAACGAAATGTTTTAAAATGGAAATAAATTTAAGAAAAGAAATTTCACCACAATTGGGGATAAATTTAGAAATATCTCCAGCTAGTTATATTCCAACTAGAGACCTGGTGCACAGATTTGTGCACTGGTGGAATCCCTAAGACTGGCTGTCGATCAGGGCCAATTGGGGCCATCTCGCTCAGTCCCAATCAGGGCCGGGCCGATCGGGGCCTGCCAGCCTGGGGGAAGGACCTGAGGAGGGACTGCAGGAGGTTGGCTGGCCAGCCAGGGGGAGAGACCGTGGGCGGTTTGCCAGCTGGCCAAGGGGATGGACTGAGGGAGATTGGTCAGCCACAGGAGGTTGGCTGCGAGAGTACATTGACCACCAGGGGGCAGCTTCTACTTTGAACGTCTCCCCCCTAGTGGTCAGCGCACATCATAGTGACTGATCAACCAGTTGTTCCGGTCATTCCAGTCATTTGGTCATAATGGTTTCTTGGGCTTTTATATATATATAGATGGATTATAGTGTAGTAGAAGCCTTCCACACAAAAAGTTATACATTCTTACTAGAATTCCATATTCATTTAGATATCAATGCCATAAATATTGGTATTGATATCTATTTCAATGAAGAGGCAACTGACATTTTCCTATGCCCTGTTGTACTGAGATACATATTTTGATCACTTTAAAATATCTCCGTGCTACAAAAAAGAAAAGATGTTTCTTATTTCCTTTGTATTTAAAGACAAAACAAAAATATGAGGAAATGTATCAATAATGCATACCAAGGCTTTATCCATAATGATTTGTATTTTCAGAGTTCTTTTCAAAAGCTTAACATCCAATTTTTTCTGTAAAACAGAGGACATGACATAAATCAAACATTTTTTAAAATCTTATGTGATTTGTAATTAGATGCCAAAATATTTCCTATTAAAATATTACATATGTAAACACACAGAGGTATGGATGAATAAATATAGATACATAAAGATGCAGATAATGGGAACATAAGAGGATGGATGCTGACTAAGTAAATAAGTAGGTGATATTCCAACCAAATAATTTAGGCACCAATTAGAAGTTTTACTTTATATTTTTTATCATTAGAGTCTTCAAAATAAATTGTCGCTGCAATGAGGGAGAAGCCATTATTTCCTTCCTTTCAAAACCCCTTCTTTAGGATCCTACTCCAACCTTCAAGCTAACAAACTCCCATCAACTTTCCCCCAAAAAATGCCTCTATTTTCTCATCATTTTTATAGTTTTAATTTTTATATTGACATTATTGGGGTTTACACACAATAAAGTGCATCCATTTTAAGTATACAGTTTATATGTTGGTTACTATATACAGCCATGAAACCAATAAGTAAGACAGAATGTTGTCATTATCCTCTTCCAAGTCCATAGTCACATGACTCAAGGAAACCAATGTTATGCTGTTTTTTAATATCTATTCTAGAATTTAATATAAATAGAATCATATGGCATGTACTCATTTCTATCTGGTTTCTTTCATTAAGCATTCATCCCTGCTGTGGTTATTAATAATTCATTAGTTTTTTTCTAAGTTGTGTGCCATTGAAAATATACATTGTAACATGTTTATACATTTACCTGTTAATCACTTGGCTGATGTAGAAATTATCACTTTTATAAATAAAGCTGCTATAAATATTAATGTACAGGTCTTTGTTCCAGGTTTTTTCTTTCATTTTTCTTGGTTCTTAGAAATGAAATACCTGAGTCATACAGTAATTGTGGGTCCACAAAGTGGTATGAAAGTGCCAGATAGTTTGCTAAAGTCATTTAATCATTCTGCATTTTCACCAAGAACTAAGTACCAGTTTTTCTAAATTCTTGCCTATATCTGGTAATGGTACTAATTCTAGAATTGTTGAAAGAGAAGTTATACATAAAGTACTTAAAAGAACATGTGGCTCCTGAGTCAATGTGTGAATATAAAATAATATTGACATTGGCTTTAATTCACTTTAAATTTTGTATTTTTCTATCCTATCTAATAAAAGAGTAATATGCAAATTTACCATACCTCCACTATACCCACAAACCATGCCCACAAGCCACCAGCCAATCAGAGAAAGTATGCAAATTAACACAACCAAGATGGCTACAGCCAGAAAGAGAGGAGGAAGGGGGCTTGGGTTGCCCCTGGCGATGGAAGAAGTCAAGCTTTCCACACACCCTAGCTGGCCCAAGCCTCTGCTTAAGGCAACAAAGTCTCAATGGCTGCTGCCACAGAGCAAACAGAAGGCTTGGCCCACTCCAGACAACAAAGTTTCAATTGTAGAAGATAAATAAATCTCAGATACCAGGGCCTCTGCTTGGGTCGCCCAGAGGGCATGGCTGGCCTGCATACCACCACAGGACCCTGGCCCAGGCCACCCCATTCCCCAAGGGAACCCCCACCCTGATACGGGACATCCTTCAGGGCAAACCAGCTGGCCCCCACCTATGCACCAGGCCTCTATCCTAGCTAATAAAAGAGTAATATGCAGATTGACCATCACTCCAACACACAGGATGACTTCCCCCATGTAGGCAAAAGATCCTACCATGTGGACACAAGATGGCTGCCACAAGATGGCCAGCAGAAAAGGACAGTTGGGGCGGGGAGACCCAGGTCTGCAGGGGAGGGAAGTTAGGGGTGACCAGGCTTGCAGGGGATAGCAGGTAGGGGTGACCAGGCCCACAGGGGAGGGCAGTTAGGGGCACAGTTAGGCATCCATCAGGCTGGCAGGGGAGTTGTTAGGGGGTGATCAGGCTGGCAGGCAGAAGCTGTTAGGGGCAATCAAGAAGGCTGACAGATGAGCAGTTGGGAGACAGCAGTCTTGTAGTGTGAGAGGGATGTCGATTGCCTGTTTAGGCCCCACCTGGATCGCATATTGGAGGGGGAGCAGGCTAGGTTGAAGGACACCCCCCCCTTCCATGCACAAATTTCATGCACTGGGCCTCTAGTATTGTTTATATTTATATTCATTCATATGATCCATGTTTATTTCTTTCTGGTTATTAATACATGGAGTTCCTTCAACCAAATTTTTATTTTTTAAACTTCACTCAAGGATATCTTTCCATTGATTTTAGAGAGAGTGGAAGAGAGAGGGAAAGAAAGAGAGAAAAATCAATGTAAGAGAAACACATTGATTGGTTGTCTCTTGCATGTGCCCTGACCAGGACCCAGGCTGACAGGATCCTGCAACCTAAGAATGTGCCCTTGACAGGAACTGAACCCAAGACCCTTCGATCCACAGGCCTACACTCTATCAACTTAGCCAAAACTGGCTAGGGCAAGTCAAACTTTAATATATATATATATATATTAGAGGCCTGGTGCATGAATTCATTCATGGGTGGGGTCTGGCCAGCCTGGCCAGATGGAGGAGATATGGGTGGTTGGCCAGCCTGCCTGCTGATCGAACTCCCAGGGGAGGGAAAAATTTGCATATTAGCCTTTTATTATATAGGATATACACTGAGTGACCAGATTACTTTTTTTTAATATATTTTATTGATTTTTTACAGACAGGAAGGGAGAGGGATAGAGAGTTAGAAACATCGATGAGAAAGAGACATGGATCAGCTGCTCCTGCATGCCCCCTACTGGAGATGTGCCCACAACCAAGGTACATGTCCTTGACCAAAATCAAACCTGGGACCTTTCAGTCCTTAGGCCAATGCTCTATCCACTGAGCCAAACTGGTTTTGGCTGAGTGGCCAGATTATTATGCATCAGAGATCATAATAATCTGCCACTCTGTGTATACACACACACACACACATACATACACACATGTGTGTGTTTATATATATATAAACACACACACATATACATATATCTTCTAGGTAATAAAAGGGTAATATAAAAATTAACCATCACTCCATCACAAAGATGATGGTGTCCATAGAGGCTGGGGTGCTGATGTTGGTGCCATCACCCCAGCAATGGGCCCCAGCATCCCGTGCACCCCAGCCCATAGAGGGAGGGAAGGCAGGTGAGCAGGCCCTCAGAGGGAGGAAGGTTGGGCAGGTGGGTCCACGGAAGGAGGGAGGCCATCCAGGGTGTGGACACTGGCATCATTGCAGGCAGGGCTGAGGGAGCACCCTCCCCTATGTAAAAATTTCATGCACTGGGCCTCTAATATATATATATATATATATATATATATATATATATATATATATAATTTCGGAGAAAGGGAGAGAAAATCCTCAATGATGAGAGAGTATAATTGATTTGCTGCCTCCTGAATTTCCTGAATGACTCCTCCTGGGGATTGAGCCTGCAACCAAGGCATGTGCTCTGGCCGGAATTGAACCCTTAACTCCTGGTTGCTAGGTCAATGCTCAATCACTGAACACCATTCACCAGGCAATCAAACCTTTCTTGAGCAAAAGGAGGAGATTAGTGACATATTATACTATGGGTTATAGTACAAGAAATGGCTAATGATCCACAAATGCTATTTTCTCCCTCTCCAAGAGAAGAGATCAATGAGAAGCAGCTATCCTAGCTCATGTGTATGACGTGGAGACATTCTGTTTGCACTTTACTCCTGACTAGATTCATATAGGCTAGTGGGGACCCTTAAGAACCTTCAATCAAAGGCAGGAAGGGAATCAACCAAAATTTCGTTCACCTTGGTCTCTGCCCAAGCAAGACATGAGCCTTCTGTTATACCACTGAGAGCTGCACATTGTTTGCTTAAAAATTTAGTGGTATTTGACCTAACAAAGATTGTCATGAGCAATACACAGTGTGAGGGTAGGTGCTTTACACGGTTGTTCTTCCTTTTCACTTGGATAAAAGTTCACTGTATTTAGCAACTATTCTTTATAAATTTGGGCTACTGTTCTCCATTATGAGATAATATTTATGTTTATCAGTGGTTTGTTTTACACATTAGGAAGGACATTCCACAATAGGGAGGAAAGAATGGTTACAATAAAAAAATTATAATTATGTAGTTCTGGCTGGGTACAGAATTATAGACTGTAAATTACTTTGCTTCATTTTTTAAAAATATTATTTTTATTGTAAGTATTACAGATGTCCCCTTTTGTCCCCCATTGACCTTTTCTAGCTCACATCCAATGTCCACCCCAGGCCTTCACCACATTATTGTTTGTGTCCATGAGTTATACATCTATGCATACAAATACTTTAGTCAATCTCTTCCCACCCCTGTCTTTCCTTTGAGATTCCACAGTCTATTTATGCTTTATGTTTCTGGATCTATTGTTCATCAGTTTATTCTGTTCTTTAGGTTCCAGATATGAGTGAGATCATGTGGTACCTTTTACTATTGTCTGACTGGCTTATTTTACTTTGCATAATACATTTAAGGTTCCTCCATGCTGTCTCAAGGGATAAGAAATCCTTTTTTGCTGCTGAATAGTGTTTCATGCTGTAAATGTACCACTATTTTTCTGAATTGATTAAGGTATTACATATGTGTCCTTATTCACCCATTGTCCCTTCATCCCCCTCTGTTGTTTATGTCCATTGGGTAGGCTTATACACATGCATACAAGTCCTGTGGTTGATCTCTCCCCCTTGGCCACACCCTCCCCTACCTTCCCTCTGAGGTTTGATGGTCTGATCAATGCTTCTGTCTTGAATCTGTTTTTGTTCATTTTATCAATTTATGTTATTCATTATATTCCATAAATGACTGAGATCATGTGATATTTACCTTTCTATGACTGGCTTATTTCAGTTATCAGAATGCTCTCCAGTTCCATCCATGCTATTGCAGATCTTAAGAATTCCTTCTTTTTTACTGCAGCATAGTATTCCATTGTGTAGAAGTACCAACAATTTTTAATCCAATAATTTGCTAGTGGGCACTTAGACTGTTTTGAAATCTTAGCTATGGTGAATTGTGCCGCTATGAACATAGGTGTGCATATATTCTTTCTGATTGGTGTTTCTAGTTTCTTGGGATATATTGCTAGAAGTGGGATCACTGGGTCAAATGGGAATTCCATTTTTAGTTTTTTGAGGAAACTCCATACTATTCTCCACAGTGGTTGTACCAATCTGCATTGCCATCAGCAGTGCATGAGGGTTCTTTTTTCTGCATCTCCAGCACTTGTTTGTGGATTTGTTAATGATAACCATTCTGACAGATGTAAAATGGTACCAAATTGTCATTTTGATTTGTGACTTGGAGCATGTTTTTATATGTCTCTTGGCCATCCTTATGTCTTCTTTTGCAAAGTATCTATTTAGGTCGATGGCCCATTTCTTGATTGGATTGTTTATCTTCCTTTTGTTAAGTTGTATGAGTTCCCTGTAAATGTTGGAGATTAAACCCTTATCGTTGTTATCATTGACAAATATGTTCTCTCATGCAGTGGGCTTTCTTGTTGTTTTGTTGGTGGTTTCTTTTGCTGTGCAAAAGTTTTTTATTTTGATGTACTCCCATTTGTTTATTTTGTCTTCGTTTCCATTGCCCTAGAAGCGTTATCTGTGAAGAAGTTGTTTTGACATATGTCTGAGATTCTGCTGCCTATGGATTCCTCTAGTATTATTATAGTTTCCCATCTTATGTTTAAGTCTTTATTCCATTTTGAATTTATTTTTTAGTATCAAGTAAGTTGGTGGTTTTAATTTCATTTTTTGTATGTATCTGTCCAGTTTTCCCAACATCATTTATTGAAGAGACTGTCTTGACTCCATTGTATGTTCTTGCCTCCTTTGTCAAATATTAATTGAACATAGTATTTTGGGTCAATTTCTGGATTCTCTATGCTATTCCATTGATTTATATGTCTGTTGTTGTGTCAGTAGCAGGCTGTTTTGAGAACAGTGGCTTTAGCAATACAGCTTGATATATGATATTGAGATCCCACCTACGTTGTTTTTCTCTCTCAGGATTGCTGCAGGTATTCAGGGTCTTCTGTTATTCCTGATAAATTTTTGGAGAGTTCCTTCTAGATCTGTGAAATATGTCATTGGTATTTTAATGAGGAATGCATTGAATCAATAGGTTGCTTTGGGTCGTATGGACATTGTAATGATGTTGATTCTATCAATCCATAAACATGGTATGTTCTTCTATCTGTTTATGTCTTCCTCTATCTCTTTGTTCAGTGTCCTGTAGTTTTTTGTGTACATGTATTTTATTTGCTTAGTTAAATTTATTCCTAGGTATCTTAATATTTTTTGTGTTGTGATGGTAAATGAGATTCTTTTTTTTTAGTCTTTCTATAAGTTCACTATTAATGTATAAAAATGCCATAGATATCTTGGCATTAATTTTGTATCCTGCTTACATTGTCAAATTCATTTATTAAGTCTAATAATTTTTTGATGGAGTCTTTAGGGTTTTCTATGTAGAGTATCATGTCATCTGCGAATAAGGAAACTTTTACTTCCTCTTTTCAAATTTGGATGACTTCTATTTCTTCTTATCTGATTGCAATGGCTACTACTTCCAATAGTAGGTCAAACAGGAGTAGTGAGAGTGGGCATCTCTATCTTATTCCTGTTTTTAGAGGAAATGGTTTTTGCCCATTCAGTATGATGTTAGCTTTGGGTTTGTCATATATGGCCTTGATTATGTTGAGGTATGATACTTCTATTCCCACCTTGGTGAAAGTTTTTATCAAAAATGGTGCTGGATTTTGCCAAATGCTTTTTCTGCCTCAATTGATATGACTATGTGATTTGTACCTCTCAATTTGTTTATGTGATGTATCACACTTATAGATTTGCAGATATTGTACCATCCTTGCATTCCTGGGATAAATACTACTTGCTCATGGTGTATGATATTTCTGATATACTGCTGGGTCTAATCTGTTAGAAATTTGTTGAGGATTTTGTCATCTATGTTCATGAAGGATATTGGCCTATAATTCTCTTTCATTGTGTTGTCTTTATCTGGTTTTGATATTAGGGTAATGCTGGCTTCATAAAAGGTGTTTGGAAGTGTACCTTTCTCTTGAATTTTTTGGAATAGTCTGAGGAGGATATGTTTTAATTCTTCCTTGAATGTTTGGTAAAACTCCCCTGTGAAGCTGAATGGCCTTGGGTTATTGTTTGCTGGGAGTTTTTGATGACTGTTTCAATTTTATTGATACTTATTGGCCTATAGAGATGTTCAGATTACTCCTCGTTGAGTTTTGGAAGGTTATATTTTTCTAGGAATATTTCCATTTCCTACAGGTTGTTCAGTTTGTTGGAATAGCGTTGTTCATAGTATTTTTTAACAATCCTTTGTATTTTGGCAGCATCAATTGTAATTTCACCTCTTTCATTTCTGATTTTGTTTGAGTCTTCTCTCTGCTTCTTGGTGAGCCTGGCTAGAGGTCACTCAATCTTGTTTATCCTTTCAAAGAACCAGCTCTTGGTTTTGTGGATCTTTTGAATTGTTTCTTTAGTCTCTCTGTCATTTATCTCTGCTCTGATCTTTACTATTTCCTTCCTTCTGCTTACATGGCTTTTCTTGTTGCTCTCTTTCTAGCTCTTTGAATTGTATGGTTAAGTAATTTATTACCATTGTTTCTTGTTCTTTGCAGTAGGCTTGTAGAGGTATGAACTTCCCTCAGAAGACTGCTTTCCCTGTGTCCAATAAATTTTGTATTGTTGTGTTTTCATTGTCATTTGTTGCCATCATGTTTTTTATTTCTTCCTTGATCTCTCTGGTTACCCAGTCATTGTTTAATAGTATTCTTTTTAGTCTCCATGTGTTTGACTTCTTTATATTGTTTTTATTGTACTTGATTTCCAATTTTATGCCACTGTGATCTGAGCAAATGCTCGATATGATTTCTATCTTCTTGAATTTGAAGAGAAATTGCCTATGACCCAACATATGGTCTATCTTTGAAAATGACCCATGT
>JAAGEH010000319.1:0-14481 GCA_011751065.1 Lasiurus cinereus | reverse complement strand
TTTCTGATGCTGTCCTTCAATAATGGCCTGTCCTTGAGAATTATATGATATTCCTGTAATGTGCTGAATTTTCCACCTTTTACAGAATTCCCGGAATTTACAGTTTATGTAAGCAAACCCATTATCAGTTTTAATATTTTTTGGAACTCCCATGATGGCAAAAGCAGCTAAGCAATGATTAATAACCTGTTTTGCCCTTTCTCCTGTAGATGCAGTAGCCCATATTACTTTTGAAAAGGTGTCTACAGAGACGTAATGCCCCAAGGCATCTAAAGGAAGTATAATGTGTTACATCCATTTGCCAGATATGGTCTCTTAGCAAACCTCTAGGGTTGACTCCTGTGCTCGGCCCTTGAGGTAGATGTAACGTACAAGTGGGACATTCCTTAATAATCTGTTTTGCCTGCTGTCCAGTGATTGAGAATTGTCTAGACAGCATTTTGTCAGGCTGATGTAAAAGCTAATGAGATTCTAAGACTTCTTTTAATAAAGCGACCAATTGATCAGCATGTGCATTTCCTTTTGTTAAAGGACCAGGTAAGACACTATAAGCCCTGATGTGAGTGATATAAAAGGGATATTGTCTTTGTTGTACAATTTGCTGGACTTGTTTAAATAATAAAAATAAACTTTGGTCACTAAGCCATTTCAACCAGGCAGTTTCAATTCTATTCACTAAGTTCGAAGAGTAAAAGGAATCAGAGATCATATTGGTTCTTGGAAATCCTGCTTACTTCAGGGGAAAGCATCAGTAAGAGATCTGGCCGAATTTCTTTTCATGCTTAAAAGATAAAGTCAGATCTTAAATTTGTTCTTTCTTTTTCGCTTTCCAAAGTAATAACTAGCACCTAATTTGGCCAAGATTAGCATTTCCCTGCGAGTTTTCCTATAATTTTTAAATAAAACCTTCAGTAATCTCATTGCAGGAGAGCAGAGAGCCTTGCCCTCTCCTGCCAGCTTTGAATTTCTCCACACCAGAGGCAGTTCCAGCAGTGGAGTTTCACTTATTACAGATTTCAGATTCCAAATGCAAACTAAGATTTTAACTTGAACAAGAAACCACAGTATTTAAGCATGCAAACCAAAAGTCTACAATAAAGTTTACTTTAATTTATAAACTAATTCTTCCCCATTCGCCTGGCTGCAAAAGACCTTCCCACCCTACTTACACATGGCGACTCTGTAGTTAATCCATGGGCTTTGCGTACATTGAATTCCCCTCACCTTTTCTTAGGTGAATCTTCTCTCACCATTTTCCTTGGTGAATTTTCCCTTCCTTAGCTCTTAGGCGAATAATACCTTCTCCAGACCTCCAGCGGTCAGGTGCCAGATGTGGGCACCTCTTTCCGCATCCCCTGTTGGGTGCCAGATGTGAGAACTTTCCACGTCCAGCGTGGTTCAGGGTTCCCAGTTCAGGGTTCGGGTTCTGAAGGAGACCGCACGTAAACGGAAAGAGAGACTAGAAAACATTAATTGGGCGATACTGGGGGGCCAGGCGGGAGCCTTTCTCTAGTGTAAAGAACTGGCACTTGCTCTGGCCTTTTTCTCCCTTTTATTAAAGCTTTGGGATACACCCCTAGCCTTTAGGCAGGAAATAACAAAACAGAAATTAACATGAAACAAACAGGTAGAGGTTGCTTCAGCCAACAATGTTTCAAGTAAACAGTGAGTGATTAGCTCTGACCTTTCAGAGCAGTTATGGGTGACCAGCCTTCTGGCCTCCTGTTTACATCCATATAGTGAGAACAATGTTTGGTTTCCAACAGATCAGGAACATAAGTCCAAAATACTTCCCTATTTGTCCCGGTAGCATTACTGCAAAGCTGATGACTGCTAGTATGGCCAGAAAGAAATTCTCAGGCATTCTTGGGGTTCTGGTCTCCTCACAAATTTGCTCAGATTTCTGGACCATCTTCTTCACCATCCCCTTGGTGACCTCTGGGCGATTTGTCTCCTTCTCATTCTACTCCTTATCTTCAGTGGGTGCTTGGGACTGCTATCTGAGGCTGGGGTAGTCGATTGTCTGCAGCTCTAAGGTGTGGCTCCAGGTGCAAGATCCTCATTAACCTAGCCCATTCTTCCCACAGATCCATGCTGATGTTTAATATTTCTTATGGGAATTCACATGGGCTTCGAGAAATTTCTGGAAATATACAAGCATACCTTTGACCAAATGTTAACAGGGGATTGGGGCCTTGCCATAAACCAGATTCGGGATCTTTCCATTTAACCAGACCATTTTCCTTTGACTTATTCTGACACCAGTTTATTTCCATGGGTGACTTGCTGTTGACATCACAGTGAAAAAAATATAAAGTAATTAAGTCTTAGTGTAGCCTACCTACAGGCGATTTCCCCATATTCCCCATTTTCTGTTTTTCAAGTTGGGATTTTAGCCTAGGATCCTGGTGTTCTATGATTGCCTGTCCCTGTGAATGATATAGAATTCCTGTAACATGCTGAATTTTTCACTTTTTTTCAAAATGGCTGGAAATGACAGCTTGTATAAGCAGGTCCATTGTCAGTTTTATTTTTGGAATTGCCATGATGGCAAAAGCAGCTAGGCAATGATTAATAACCTCTTTTGCCATTTCCCCTGTAGATGCAGTAGCCCATAGGCTCTTTGAAAAGGTATATACAGAGACATGCAATGCTCCAAGGTGTCCAAGGATATAATGTGTTATATCCATTTGTCAGATATGTTCTCTTATCAATCTTCCAGGGTTAATTCTGTATTAGGCCCTTGAGGCAGATGTAACTTGCAAGTGAGACATTCTCTGATAATCTCTTTTGCCTCTTGTCCAGTGATGGAGAGTTGTTGGACAACATTTTGGCAGGATGATACAAAAGCTAATGAGATTCTGAGGCCTGTTTTAATAAAGCAACCAATTGATCAGCATGTACATTTCCTTTTGTTAGCTGGCCAGGAAATACACTGTGAGCCCTGATGTCAGTTCTATAAAAAGAATATTGTCTCTGTTGCATATTCTGCTTACCTTGTAAAAAAAAAATAAATGTTGGTCACTGAGCCATTTTAACAAAGCAGTTTCAATTCTATTCACTAGGTCCACAACATAAGAAGAGCCAGAGATGCTGTTAAGAAGCTCTTGGAAATCCTGCAATGCAGCCTTAATGGCCTCTAATTCAATTATTTGTACAGAAGTATGACTTATCAGTATGAGTCGGTCTGAATTCATTGTATGATAGGCAGTTTTACTATTTGATGATCCATCAGTAAAAACAGTTATTGCTCCAGGAATAGGTTCCTGCCTAGAATTTTTTTGTATAATAAGGGGTATAATATAAAACTTGTAGTAATTTGTTTTTTAATAGGTGATAACTAAGTTCCCCTGAATATCCACTTAGTCCAATTTTCCAATTAAAATCAGTTTGAAATAATATTTTTAATTGTTTTCCAGTGAGAGGAAGGTAAATGCATTGGGGTTCTCCTCTAAGCTGCCTGCAGCACTTTCTAAATTTAGATATCAATTGAACCATAAGTTCTACATATGTAACCACAGTTTTAGAAGATTGATGCCCTAGTCAATGGTTCTCAAACTTCCTAATGCTCAGACACTTTAATACAGATCTTTATGTTGTTGTGACTCCCAACCATAAAATTACTTTCATTGATACTTCATAACTGTAATTTTGCTACTGTTATGATTCATTATGTAAAAGCTGTGTTTCTGATGGTCTTAGGCTCTACAGCAGCAGTTCTCAACCTATGGGTCACCAATAAGTATAATAAGTAAATTTGTCATTTCTCCTATAGAGATTTTCAGATAAGGTTATCAATCAGTTAATGTACCCTAGTCATTTTTGAAAGTCCCTAAAAGTTTTAAGACAATCATATTTCCACCTTTTGAGGCCTAATACATTGGGTTTCAATTTTGGTTCCCAGATATTTGAAAGGTGTTTCTTTCTGTACCTTTTCTGGAGCAATTTTTACATTGCCAAAGTCTGCTCTTCCCATGGACTTGCTAAAAGCCAATCATCCATGTAATGCATAATGTAACATCGGGAATATTTGCCCCTTAAAGCCTGAACAACTTGAGCTATATATTTTTGACAGTAGGTGGGGCCATTGGCCATTCCTTGAGGCAAAACTTTCCATTGATATATTTTTATGGATTCTATATTATTAATAGCTGGCACTGAAAATGCAAATCTATTTTTATCTTGAGGTGCCAAGGGGAGAAACAATCCTTAAGATCTACTACAATAAGAGACCAATCTAGATGGATTTGCAAAGGCACTGGGAGTCCAGGCTGTAAAGCTTCCATGGTACGCATAGTAGTATTAATTGCTCTAAACTCATGTAACGATTGCCATTTTCCTGCCGCCTTCTTAAGTATAGTAAATAGAGGTGTATTCCAAGGACTATTGGAAGGCTCTATGTGCCCAGCCTCTATTTATTCCTGAATTAATTCATGAATATAATCCACCCATATAGGTTGATCATGTTTCCATTGTATACGATCTGAATGAGGGTGAGGAGATTGAGCAGTGATTACTCCTCAAAAGGTTGATATCCTGATAGATAATTGATCAAGAATCAAGATGGCAGCATAAGTTATAGACCTATATGTGCTGCCTCTTACAACTACACCAAAACTAGAACTAAAAGACTAAATGGCTACACCCCAGAACCACGGGAAAGCTGGCAGAGTGGAGTTCTACATCTAGAAGGAAAGAAAAAGTGCATGGAGAGCTCATAAAGACAGAGGTATGGAGTTGCGGGTGAATTGGGCTGGCGTGCCTGTTTTCTTCAATTGGGAGGGAGTTAAAAGTTCCCAACTGCTCTGAACTCCAGTTTCCAGTGAGATTCTGGGGACCCAGACTCATACAGGGAGAAACTGGAGTCAGCCATTTGGTCAGAAAGAGAGGGTGGCCTTCTTGCAGAGGTGCACACATGAATCATTGTTTACTGCACTGGGGCATGGGACACAGGACATGATACAAGGAAAAGAATGCAGCAGAGAGGGCTGACTGGAAGCCATCACTGTTTGCCACACCCAAGCCTAGTAATTCCCTGTCCTGCCCAATTTACAAACACACCTGCTGTGTGCAATGGCTTTTGCATATGAATGGCCTGCCCTTTAGCAGCTTAATTGAACAAACTGCAACTGTATCAGACAACTCCAAAACTTTCAAACTCCAAGCAAAGAAGAGAAATCTGCAAATCTTCTTGTAGCTCCTGCTGGGTGGCCTCAGACAGTAGCTGACTTGCACCTCCTTGGAGACCCAGGAGCCAGTGTACCTAGAGGTCACTGTGAGACAACACCAGATTTCAACTCCTCACATATGTAAGTGACACACTCAAGAGGCAGACTCTGTGAGCACCAAAGCCCCAATGAAGCGAGTCCTGCCCCATAGGGGTGTCTCCAGCACAACAATTCTTCCATTATAGACACAGCTAATCCTCACAGTCACTTGGCCTGGAGGTCAATTCCTACCAGAGTACCAAGGCTTAACTACAAAAAGACTGGGTACCCAGCCCACAAAGGGGTGAACCAAGAGTGTCCACCTCAGGTGATTGGGGAGGCAGAGCTACTGGGCCATAAAGGACAACTAGCACACAAAGCCACTCCATCAACACAGGGAAGCAGCCAACATGCAGAGACAAAGAAACATGTCATGAATGCAAGAAATCGAGGAAAGCAAACTACTGGACATAGAGTTCAAAACCACATTTATAAGGTTACTCAAGAATCTTCTTAAAACCACAACAAACTTAGTGATATCCTCAAGAATGCCAAAAAAAAAATGGAAAAGGACCGATCAGAAATTAAGCATTTACTATCAGAAATAAATAATAATATACAGAAATCCAACAGCAGACTAGAAGACCCCAAGAATCAAAACAAAGATTTGAAATAGGAGGAAGCAAGAAAAACCCAACCAAAAAAAAAAAAGTCCAAAAAATGTGAAGATAATGTAAGGAACCTCTGGGACAACTTCAAGTGTACCAATATCAGAATTATGGGGGTGCCGGAAGAGAGACAGCAAGATATTGAAAACCTATTTGAAGAAATGTGACAGAAAACTTCCCCCAACAAGTGAAAGAAATGGACTTACAAGTCCAGGAAGCACAGAGAACCCCAAACAAAAGGAATCCAAAGAGGACCACACTAAGACACATCACAATTAAAGTGCCAAGGTCAAAAGACAAGGAGATAACCTTGAAAGCAACAAGAGAAAAACAGTTTGCTACCTATAAGGGAGTATCCATACAACTGTCAGCTGATTTCTCAAGAGAAACTATGCAGGACAGATGGGAGTGTCAACAAAAATTCAAAGTGATGAATAGCAAGAAGCTACAAGGAAAATTATTCTTCCTAGCAAAGCTATCATTCAGAATTGAAGGTCAGATAAAGACCTTCAAAGACAAGAAGAAGCTAAATGAGTTCATCATTACCAACCCAGGATTACATGAAATCCTGAAGGGTATTCTTTAAGAAGAGGAAGAAGAAGAAAAAGGTAAAGATAAAAATTATGAATAACAAAATGATAACAAATCTATACCTATCAACAAGTGAATCTAAAAATCAAGTGAATAAAAAATCTGATAAACAGAATAATCTGGTGAATGTAATAGAATCAGGGGCATAGAAAGGGAATGGATTGACAATTCTCAGAAGAAAGGTTATGTAAGGGGTGCAGGAAGAGATTGGACAAAAATCTTACACTTATTGATGAGGACAGTGGCAGGGGATAATGGTAAGGGTTGGTGGGCTGGGGATCAGGTTGGGGATCTTTTTTCCCCCCATAGGGGAACTATGGGGGGGGGGAAGAGGAACATCTATAATAAATTGAACAATAAAGATTTATTTTAAAAAAAAGGTTGATATTCTAATCCTCTTCTTCCTGGGTTCCCTTTGGCTTGGATGGGCTCTTTAATTCCCTAATTATTTTTTCCTAACCTTTGATAAGTCTGATATTCCATCTGATTTATTCACTGCTGCCCTTTGCCGATAATAACAGCTTGTAAGCCTTCTAAAACATCCTGGCCCCAATACTGACGGCAATCCCAGAGACTCTGTAAGGCTGAAATCATCCGGTCTGTCCTTCTTCATCTTGCCACCTTAGCATTGCAGCACTGTGTTGTGCATTATCAGGAACTCTGACCCCCATGATAGAGCTTATAGCTTCTACCATGGACCAACTAGGAGGCCCGAATTCTTTGCTGATAATGCTGACATCCACTCCACTGTCTATGAAAACTTTAAATCATTTTTGCTTTATTCTTAAATTAATCATAAAATGGGTTTTGCTAATTTAATGTATCCAATAGATATCTGAGCTTCCAAATCCTTTCTTCCTTTTTTCCTATTTATAGTTTCACCTTGCTGAATAAAAGTTAGAAGTAGTATCTGAGCAATTTTGTCCTGAAGTAATTTACATACTATGATTACATTCTACTATTACCTTAATTTCTCCCTCGTAGTCTGACTCCAGGCAGAACAGTTAGTCCTTTCAGAGTTTTTTTCACTTCTCCCTAAGATTAATCCTAAAGTTCTTGGTGGCACAGGTCCCCAGATTCCTGTAGGACAGCCATATCGGGGGTCAAAGTGATTGCAATAGTACTCTTAGGAACTATTCCTCTGCTCCCTGCAGTGACTCAAATGAGGGAGTCCACTGTGGGCCTTGCAGGGCAAATTTCCCCTATTGATGGTGGGGCTGGGAGAGGGGGGGTGATTTTCCCTGTGGTTGGCAATTCCCTACCTCTTGATCTAATGGCTGCCCATTTTTATGAAATTTCTATCTATATTAACCACCCAATGGTTTCCCTTCTGACAGTGAGGTTTAATCTGTGTTGATTGAATTGGGAGGGGAGATGTGCATGCCTTTTCCTAGATCGCCATCTTGTGTCCTTCTTGGTTGCTTACATTATTTTTTAAAATGTCCTGTTCTTCCACAATTATGCCTTTTATTCCCCTCTGTTACAGCGCAGCGAGGCAGTGAGTAAGTTTGCTTGAAAAGTGCCTGATCCCACATTCTCACATGCTCAAATCATTTCTGTAATGGTACTATTTTTTCTCAGAGGCATCAAGAATTTCTTACAATTAACATTGGCATTTTCATAAGCTAGTTGCTGAATTAAAATATCTCCTACGGTTTCATGTTGAAACTGTTATCTCACTGCTTGAGTGAGGCAAGCCACAAAGTCAGGAAATGACTCTGTAGGCCCCTGCATATATTTACTAAAAGCTCCTTCAGGGTTCTCTTTTGATGGTAAAGCCCACCAACCTCTTCTTCCACAAAGTCTAATATGTTTGTATGCCTGTTGCACATAATTTAGCTGATTTTGCATGTCATTATATTGTCCTAGACTTGTCAACATTTCATATGTTTTTTGCCCATTGGGCCCAGTTTGCATGGGCTTGCTCCTGACAGTTCTCCAAAAAGTCTCCCTTCCATAATACATAATCTCCTCCATCCAGAGTTGCATGAGCCAGAGAATACCAATCATAAGGAGCTAATAATGCTTCAGAAATATTAGTCATAATTTCTCCAGTAAAAGAACTATAGGACCATTCTGGATGTCTTATTATATGATTTGGGAGCTGTGGGTCAGCTACTTGAATAATAGGAAAAGCAAATCAGTCCTCCACCGTCATGTCCTTTAATCCTTCTTGGATAGCTATTTTCATAGGTGATTCTATTAATGGTGAGTTAAATGTATCAGGATTAGGACATGGAGGCGGAGGAGGCCATGAAGGCCATTCCTTCAATTTTTCTTTTTGCTTCTCTTTAGGAGTGGAAGGTGCAAGGGGAGGGAGCTTATCCTCTTGTTTGTCTAAAAGGTTCTAGCAAATGCAGTACCATGTTCCACAAGCAAAAACAAATTGGAGGCAAATTTTTCCCATGCTGCTGAGGTATTTTTAAGTTATGACTAACTCTTTCCCAACAGTCAACATCTAATGTACCTTCTTCAGGAAACCAGGTATTATGTTCTATAATTACATGAAAAAACTGTAATAGAATACCTACTGACACCTTAATTCCTTTATCCTTAGGTATTCAAACCAAAAGTCTATAATAAAGCTTCTCCCATTTTGACAAATTCTGCCCCATTGGCCTGGCTAATAAAAAAAGTTCCCACCCTACTTTCAGATCTCAACTTCTGCAGCTGGTTATGGGTTTTGCATACACAGAATTTCCTCACCTATCTGGTGAGGACTTTTTCCCCACTTTGCTGGTGAAACTTTTTTTTCTGCTCCATGCAAATCTTCTCCAGCCACCCATCATTTGAGATGCCAGAGGTGAGAGTCTATGTCCCATGTGCTCAGGGTTCGGGATCTGGAGAAAGGCTGTGGTCAAATGATGAATCAAGACAAGAAATAATAATTTGGGAATAATGGGAGGCCAGCAGGAGACTCTAAAGCAAGGGAAAGGACTGCACTGGTTCCCAGGCCCTATCAAGCTTTTATTCAATTTTAGATACACATGTTGCCCTTAGGTAAATCTGGTAACAGAAAGACTATCTTAAAGGTCAGTAAATATTAGTAAAGATTTACTTCCAGACTATTTGGTCAGGGAATTGCTTGAGCCACCATTGTCTCAACTGAACAATCAGTGCATAGCTTTGGCCCATGCCAAAGCTCAAGGTTCATGAGCCTTCTGCATTCCTTGTTTATACTTTTCTGATAGGGAAGACAGTGAATATCTTCCAAGAGTATGAACCAGGGGAAATCAAGTTAGTGAAAACACACACACACATACAAACACACAAACACACACACACACACAAACACACACACACACACACTAAAGTGATCTATGATTGCACAACAGCTCTGCTAGTGAAAATGTCTTGAATGAAGACATGAAAAAGAAGCCTGAAGCAGATGCAGGACTACCTCTGATGAAAATGGTGCCTTCTCATACATAAAGTATGGGCACAAAACCAAGCAGAGTTTTCAGGGACAAGCATTCTCCTCCCAAAGCTACTTCCCTTCCTCATGCTAAGAAATCCAGAGCCAGCACAGATAATAATAAACATTTAGGTTTGTTTTGATCCAAATCCATACCAGGAGAGGACCAAAGTAGGATCCCTGAACTGCTCCCAAACCTCACTTCGGAAGGACCATGAGAGGCCTGTATATAATGGGGCTGGAAAGACCCACTTGAGCACTTTTTCACCAAGTGTTCCAAAGACTTCTGCTAAAGGGACTCAGAAATTTGTTACTGAGCACACAGTGAAATAATGTCCTCTCCATCCTAGCCATTCCAGACCTGGACCTGTAGTCCAGGCTACGAGTCCAGGTGTCAGGCAGTCAGGGAGCAGCTCCAGTCTAGCTCCTGGGCAGCCCATCACAGAGAGTTTTTGGCCTATGGTCAGTTCTGGCTTCATGCCCAGGCACAAGATTGACAGCTTCAGCTCAGGACATGAGCGATCAATCAGTGGGTCCAACAGGCCAGCCAGTAACATAAATCCTCCTGGAAGGACAGTCAGCAGTACAGGTGGCTCTGGATGACCCATCAGTGGCCCAGGTGGTTCAAGGAAGTCAGTGGTCAGAAGAGAGGCCAAGAGACACATGAAAACATGTTCAAAGTCACTAGTTATCCAAGAGATGCAAATCAAAACAACAATGCGATACCATCTCACCCCTGTCAGAATGGCAATCATCAACAAATCAATAAATGACAAGTGTTGGCGAGGATGCAGAGAAAAAGGAACCCTTGTGCACTGTTGGAGGGAATGCAGACTGGTGCAGCCACTGTGGAGAACAATATGGAGTTTCCTCAAAAAAATAAAAATGGAACTCCCATTTGACCCAGCAATCCCACTCTTAGGAATATATCCTAAGAAAGTAGAAACACCAATCAGAAAGGATTTATGCACCCCTATGTTCATAGCAGCACATTTTACAATATCTACAATTTGGAAACAGCATAGGTCAGAAAACTATGGTTCATCTACACAATGGAATTCTATGCTGCCATTAAAAAAAAGGAATTCTTATCATTTGCCGCAACCTGGATGGAACTGGAGAGTCTTGTGCTAAGTGAAATAAGCTGGTCAATGAAGGAGAAACACCACATGATCTCACTCATTTGTGGATAATAAAGAACATTATAAACCTATGAACAAAAGGATAGATACAGAGGCAGTAAAGCATCAAACAGACTGTCAAATTACAACAGGAAGATGAAGGAGAGGTGGGGTAGATAAGAGATCAACCAAAGGACCTGTATGCATGCATATAAGCATAACCAATGAACAAAAGTCCCTGAGGGGTGGGGTTATGCCTGGGAGGCGGGGGGAGACAATGGGAAGATATGTATATATGTAAGACAATAAAAAAAAATAATTTGCCCTTGTCAAATAGTACAGGATGGAACCAGGAATTAATTTGTTCCTAGATGGAAACAATAATGGCAGCATTATGATCAATAAATATTTGTGAAATAAAAAAGGAAGTCTGGTGAGTCTGGGTGGCCTGTGCACATAAACAATGACCAATGAGTGGCTCAGTGCCACCCAGGTGGTCAGTTGTGGCTCTGGGCGATCAGTAAGTGGCACAGTTTCAGCATGACAGACTGTCAGCAGTTCAGGTCCTAGAAGACCACTGAGTAGCTTGGAACCTGATGAATTGTTAGTATCTTAGATCCCCCCATAAGCACAAATGCACTTTTATTTCAGAAACAATATCTTCTAAGAATATCATTACCCAGCCCACCAATGGACAGATGAATGGAATAAAGCCTTCTTTAGTTGGCTATAGATCTGCCCAATGTTCTCATGGCTTTCCCTCCCCTAGTGGTTTCAAAAGATAGTGAGAATATGAAGAGGAGAAAGATGATAACTATGACTCCAAAAACGAAGATTTTATCAAAGATGAAGGAGAATCTCAGGAAGAAATAGCTAAGCACATTCTTTGGCTATGGCCGAAAAAAAAAGTGAAAATGCAAAGATGAAGAAGCAAAGAGTTTAACACCAGGTATGCCAGAGGACTGAGAATAAATGAGATGGGAGGAAGAAGCAATGAAAATGTGGAGAGGTCCATTTTTTTATTTGTTGTGAAACACTGAAGACACCCTATTGCAAAGAGGTCCTGCCTTTAGACTGAAGAAGCCCATTATCATTTTAGATTTACTAGTGGCCCAGTGCATGAAATTCGAGCACAGGGCTGGGGGGAGGGTGTCCCTCAGCCAGGCCTACACTCTCTCCAATCTGGGTCTCCTTGGAGGATGTACGGGATAGGGCCTATGCTGGCAGTTGGACATCCCTCTTACAGTCCAGGACTGCTGGCCCATAACCGCTTGCCTGCCTGCCTGCCTGCTTGATTGCCCCTAACTGCTTCTACCTGCCAGCCTAATCATTCCCTAAACACTCCTCTGCTGGCCTGATCGCCCCCAACTGCCCTCCCCTGCTGCAACCTACCTTCTCCGTCGAAACCCACCTCAGTGTGAGGCGGAGGAGATGCTGGGACCCCCACGCCTCACAATATGAACTGGCTGCTGTGCCCTGCTTCCTCTGTGCACTAGGCCATCTTGTAATGGCCATCTTGTGGCAACCATCTTGTGGCAACTCCACATGAGAGGGCCATCTAGGCTTTTATTAGTATAGATATGTGGATCATCATGGACAAGGAATGGATACTATACACTGGGTGGTCGGATTATTATGATCTCTGAATGCATAATAATCTCTGGCCAGCCTGGCCAGGGGAAGGGTACATGGGCAGTTGGCCAGCCTGCCCGCTGGTCAAGGGAACAATTTGCATATTAGCTTTTTATTATATAAGATATACACTGAGTGGCCAGATTATTATGCATTCAGAGATCATAATAATCTGGCCACTCAGTATATATTTTGAGCATAAAGTATTTTCGAATACTTTCCAGGGTGAGAGGTGTAGTGCAGATGACATACTGCCCAGGGAGTACTCTTAGGAAGTTAACTGCTCACAGGTGTCAGCCTTGATCCTGATGAGTTATGCACTCTAATGTGGGGCCTCTCAACAGCCAGACAATCTTCTTCTGTTCCTTTGCTATTTTACAAAGGAAAAATATTGCTGGCCCTGGTCTCACTGCTTCGGATCCAAGGGGAATCCCCTAGTGGTCCAATGATCTGGGACTCGCTAGACCAGAGGCTGGGTGTGCCTTGAGTTTCACACTTTTGCCGATTGCTCTGATTTCTACTCCATTCTCCCATGATTCTGGTCCTTCAGTTGTCCACTTCAGATTCTCTGGGTGTTGGGGGTGCATGCACAGTTCCTCTGGCGTACAACTCTCCATGAGCACCCAGAGCTTTGGTGGCATGCAATTCACTATGCAGGCCCAGCACTCAAGGCAAGATAGTGCACTAGGACCCTCTTCCAGTGCACATGCAAATGGTCCTGTGACCTGTGGCTGGGCATAACGGGTCACACCAGCAGATCTGACCTGGGCTTAGGGGAGGGCATGTGTTGTGTGACAGCTCTGTGCGGAGCCTGAGGGTGGAGCACACACTTACTGAAGGTGCTATCTGTGTGTGGGGGAGGTCAGGAGTTTCTTTAAAAATACATTTTTATTGATTTCAGAGAAGAAGGGAGAGGGAGAGATAGAAACAATGATGAGAGATCAGCTGCCTCCTGCATGCCCCACAATGGGGATCAAGCCCACAACCTGGGCATGTACACTAACAGGGAATCAAACCATGACCTACCTCCTGGTTCATGGGTTGATGCTCAGCCACTGAGCCACACCATCCAGGCTACCAGAAGTTTCTTGATATGCCTATCTTACCCCCCTCATCATGTACTTTGGGCTTACCTAACTAAAATTAATATGCTACATATCCTATACTTTCCCTAAATATTACCCATTACACCTCTACAATCTAAGACTCTGTTTCCCCATTTCCCAACATTTTCTGTTTCTAATATTACTTCATTGTCTTTGGTATTCATTTGTATGTGAGTTTTCCTTGTGTATGGATTAAGCAATACACATCTCTCGTTAATTTGATCATGTCAATTTGGTTATTAGCCCAGCTTTTAGAATCTATATGGTATGGAGTAAATAATTACTTTTAAAATCCCCAAAGTTATGAAGAGCCTGCCTTGTGAAATTATCGGCTGTGACATGGTGAAATTCTGACACCATTGCATCTGAGAGATCATGGATAACTGCCAGCAAAGGTAAGCATTATTATTATTTTTTCATTCTGTTAGCCTTTTGTGTGTAGTACTGCAGGATTGGGTAGAATTTTGAGATACTGCAAGTTACTTTTTCCTCTTATACGTTCACACTGGCATACAAAAACTATTTGTGAAATTAGCTGCTTGGGCTTAGAGTGACATGGGTTCTCTTTATGGAATCATAGATTTCTGTACAACGTGAGGGTCTGTCTCCAACTCCACATTGTGGCTATGGCATCTTAGTTATAGTTCCCTATTATATGTCCATGGTACGTGGTTTTGGATCAAATATGTATTCAGCTGTGTGTTCGGCATTTTGGGTCTCTTTGGGTATGACTTTGTGTCC
>JAAGEH010000318.1:0-33792 GCA_011751065.1 Lasiurus cinereus | reverse complement strand
AATTAATCTGAAATCTTGATTACTCTGTTACTCTCAAATTTAATGCTCTACCAAAAATCTTAGATTACTCTGTAAATTAGTGGAAAGGATTATTTGCATTCTTGAATAGGCCCTGAGTATTCCTGGTGATAGGCTGAGTTTAGATACAGGGCAGCTGCTGTCCGCCAAGTTTGTTTGTTTCCTGGGTCCCGATCTAAGCTGGGCATTGGAAGCGAAGTAGCCAGGAGAGTAGGAGACCTCCCTCAGAAGGGGTGAGGGTTCAGGCCCATGCAAGATTGAGGGGTGACAGTCTGTGCCCCAACTCTGTTGATCCCCAAGTTCTCTCCTGTTGGTCCCTCTGTGACTGTGCCTGTATTTAGGCTGTTCCTTCCCTGAGGAATCTTATCTGTCTCTGGCTAACCAGTCAACCTCTAAGGCCAAGCAGGGTGATGTGAGGTTCGGTTCTGTCTCCTTGGTAGCCTATGCACCCGTGGCCTCCTCGCCCAGTACCTGCCTTGGGATCCCATCACCTGCTGTCAGGGCCCCGGCACAGATTACATATCTCAGGGAACTCGGGAAACTTCTTTGTTTCATTCCAAAATAATTTTCAGGCTACAGAGAGTTTAATTTAAAAACCTTTGTCACATGAAACGATTTCTCTTAAGGTTATGGTGACCGCTAGTATGGATTAGATTTAATTTTTTCTCATTTTTATTTTTATATGTGTCCTTATTCTCCCATTATCCCCTGCCTACTACTCATGACCCACCCCCCTGTTGTCTGTGTCCATTGATTAGGTTCATCTGCATGTATGCAAGTTCCTCTGTTGATCTCTCTCCCTTACTCCCACCAACCTCCACCTTCCCTGAGGTTTGATGTTCTGATCAATATTTCTCAGTATCTGGATTTGTATTTGTTCATCAGTCTATGTCATGCATTATATTCCACAAATGAGTGAAATCATGTGATATTTATCTTTCTCTGCCTGGATTATTTCACTAAACATAATGCTTTCCATTTCCATCTATGATGATGCAAATGATAGAAGCTCCTTTTTTTACTGCAGTGTAATATTCAATTGTGTAGATTAACCACAGTAAATTCATCTGCTGATGGGCACTTAGGCTGTTTCCAAATGTTAGCTATGGTGAATTGTGCTGCTATGAACATAGAGGGTGCATATATCCTTTCTGATTAGTGTTTCTAATTTCTTGGGATATATTCGTTGAAGTGGGATCACTGAGTCAAATGGGAGTTCCATTTTTAGTTTTTTGAGGAAACTCTATATTGTTCTCCACAGTGGTTGCACCAGAACTAAAAGTTATCTTCCTCAGATTATTTCAGAAAATGCAAGAGAAAGGAGCACTTCCAAACTCCTTCTATGAATTGTTTTTGTTTTTTTTTTTTTTGGTCTCTATGTCATTCATTTCTGTTCTGATCTTGATTATTTCCTTCCTTCTGCTCAATGTGGGTTTTTTTTTCTTGCTCTCTTTCTAATTCTTTGAGTTGTTGAGTTAGATGATTCATTATTATTTATTCTTGTTTTTTGAGGTAAGTCTGTAGAACTATAAACTTCACTTTCAGCACTGCTTTCATTGTTTTCCATAGAATTTGTGTTGTTGTGTTTTTATGTCATTAGTCTTCAGGATGTTTTTAATTTCTTCTTTGATCTCATTGATAACCCAATCATTGTTTAATAGCATACTATTCAGCTTCCAAGTGTTTGCATTTTTCAAAATGTGTTTATTGTAGTTTATTTCTAATATTATGCCATTGTGGTTTAAAAAATGCTTGATATGATTTCAACCTTTTTGTATTTGGGGATACTTTGCCTGTGACACAATATGTGGTCTATTTTTTAAAATGTCCCACTTGTACTTGAGAAGAACATATACCCTGTGGCTTTGGGGTGAAATGCTCTGAAGATGTCAATTAGGTCCATCTGATCTAGTGAGTTATATATAATTGCTGTTTCTTTTCTGATTTTTTGTCTAGAGCATTTATCCAATGATGTCAGTGATGTATTAAAGTCCCCTACTATGATTGCATTGTTGTCATTCTCTCCCTTGATATATTCCTGGAATTTTTAAATGTATTTGGGTGCTCATGCATTGGGTGCATATATGTTTACCAGAGTTACATCTTCTTGTTGAATTGCTCCCTTTAGTATTATTTAGTGGCATTCATTATCTCTTGTTACAGCCTTCTCTTTGAGGTCTGTTTTATAAAACATAAGTATCACCACCCCAGCTTTTATTTCATTTCTATTTGCCTGAAAAATGTATTTCCATCCCTTCACTCTCAGTCTGTGTGAATCCTTTGCTCTGAGGTGTGTCTCTTGTAGACAGCAAATATATGGGCCATGTTTTCTTATTTATTCAGCTATCCTTTGTCTTTTGGTGCATTTAATCCATTTACATTTAATGTTCTTATTGACAAGTACATGGTTTGTTGTTATATTTTTCCTCAGTGTTTCTGATTCTTCTTGACTTTCCCTTTCTTTTTATTGTAGTCCCTTAGGCATTTCTGGCAGTGTTGGCTTGGTAGTGATAAACTCTCTTAGCCCTTTGTCTGTGAAGCTCCTGATTCCACGTCAATTTTGAATGATAGCCTGCTGGTTATAGTTTTCCTGGGTTCAGTCCCTTGCTTTGCATCACTTTGTATATTTCATTCCATTCCATTTGGGCCTGGTGTGTTTCTGATAAGAAATCAGTTGGTATTCTAATAGGAGATCCCTTGTAGGTAACTTTGTCTCTCCCTGGACGCCTTTAAGATTTCTTACTTTGTCGTTAGTGTTTGTCAGTTTAATTATGACGTGTCTTGGTATTGGTCTTTTGGTTTCAACTTGTTTGGGACTCTGTGTACTTCTTAGACTTGCATAGTTTTGCATATTTTTTCCCCAATATCAGAAGTTTTTGTTATCTTTTCTACAAAAAGGTTTTCTATTCCTTGTTTCTTTCTCTCCTTCTGGCATCCCTATTTTGGGAAGGTTATTTTGTTTTGTGTTGTCCCAAAGCTCCCTTATGCTCTCTTCTTCCTTTTTAAGTTTTCTTTCCAGTTGCTGCTGTGTCTGTGTGTTTTTACCTACCTTGTCTTCTAATTCGCTGATGCTGTCCTCAGCCTCTACTAATCTTCTGTTTAAGCCTTCCATCGTATTCTTTATTGTAGCTATGTCATTCTTCATCTCCTCTTGGTTTCTTTTCATTTTGATACCTTCTCATTCACTCCTTACAGTTCTCATTGAGTTGTATTTGTCATCCTGCCATTTAAACATCCTTAAAACCATTACTCAGAATTTTTTTTCTGATAACCTGCTACCCTCAATTTCATTTAACACCCTTTCTGGTGATTCTTCTTTTTCTTTCCTTTAGGGATTGCTTTTTTGTCTTCCCATGTTTTCCTGTAATGTTTTAATTGTAGATCCAATTGCTTTTCTACCCAGGATCTCTTGTGGATGGTGCTACTGTGTATTCTGTTCTCCAGTGCTTGTTACTCTATTGTAGCTTCCTACTTGAGCTACTTTTTTTCTCTTGATGTAGTCCTGTGAGCTTGGGGGCACACTGCTAGTGTCTAAAAGTCTTTTGATTGGATCATTTAGTCCATATATGTCTAAAGTTATTATTAATAGGTAGTTGTCTGTAGTCATCTTTATTTATTGTGCCTGTGTTACTCCTTCCCTTTTTATTTCTTATTTTTTATTCCATTCCCTTTAGCATTTCTTGCATTTACTTATTTGATGATGATAAACTCCCTTAGCTTTTTTTGTCTCCTTATTTCCACTTCAATTTTGAATGATAGCCTTGCTGAATGTCATATTCCTATATTCAAATCCCTTGCTTTGCATCACTTTGTAAACTTCCTTCATTTCTTTCTGTCCTGATGTATTTCTATTGAGAAATCATCTGATAGTCTAATGAGAGATTCCCTTGTATACAACTTTTTGTCTCTCTCTCTCAGCTTTTAAGAATCTCTTTGTAAAAGAGAAGCATGAATCAAAGGATATATGCACCCACAGCAGCAAAATTCACCATAGCTAAAACTTTGAAACAGTCTAAGTGCCCATAAGCAGATGAGTGGATTTAAAAACTGTGGTATATCTACAGAATGGAATACCACGCTATAGTAAAAAATGAGTTCTTACCATTTGCAACAACATGGATAGAGCTGGAGAGCATTATACTAAGTGAAATAAGCCAGGCAGAGAAAGATAAATATTGCATAATCTCAGTCATTTATTGAATATAATGAACAACATAAACTGATGAACAAAAACAGATACAGAGACAGAGAAACATTGATCAGAATGCCAAACCTTGGGGAGGTAGGGGATAGTGGGGTAAAGGGGAAATATTAGCCAAAGGACTTGTGTGAATGTTTATAAGCCTCATCAATGGACACAGAGAACCAGAGGGTAAGGACAAGAATGGGGGTTAGGAATAATGGGGGAATAAGGACACACATGTGATACCTTAATAAATAAATTTTAAAAAATCTTTGTCATTAACAATTGCCACTGTAATTATGATTTGTCTTGGTGTTGGTATTTTTGGCTTCATCTTGTTTGGGACTCTCTGTGCTTGTGTGACTTTTTTCTTCACATCAGAAGTTTTCTGACTTTTTTTTTTCAAATATATTTTCTACCCCTTATTCCTCTTTCTGTCCTTGCAGCACCCCTATTATTTGTATGTTGCTTCCTTTCATGGTGTCCAAACGTTCCCTTGGGCTCTTCCACTGTCTTTTAAATTTTTCCCCCATTTTCAGTTCAGTTTGGGTGGATTTTGCTTCCCTGTCTTCTAATACATGAATTCATTCTTCTGCTTCTCATAGTCTACTGCTAAAACTTTCCATAGTGTTTTTTATTGAAGTTACATCACTCTTTATTTCTTCTTGGTTTTTATATAAGATGTTGATTATTTTTTTTATCTATGTGATTTAAGAATTATTTCACACTTCCTTTGAATTTTTTTCTGACATATTGCATATCTCTCTTTCACTTAGCTTAGTTTCTGGCAATTCCTTTTCTTTCCCTGGGTTTTATTTATTTTTTGTCTCACCATTTTTGCTCTCACTGAAGGACCTAGATATCAAGGCATGCAGGTGCTGCGCCTCAGGCAGCCATGGCTCCTTGGGTGGTGGGTGGCTGCGCCTCAGGCAGTCATGGGAGTGGTTGCTCTTCAGATGGCAGAAGCTACGTTAGTGGCTGCTGCTCATGTCCTTGCTCTCAGCAGTGGTGGCTCCCCTGGCAACTGGTAATGAGTTGCTCTTTTGTCTGCTACTCCTTGGACAGGAGAGGCTATTTGTGAAGTTGCTGCTCCTTGGATGGTGGCGAGCAACTCATGCAACTACTGCTCCTCAGATGAGAGAGGACTGTGCAAGTCTGCTGCACATCTAAAGGGAATGGGCAGTTTATGCAGCTGTTGCTCCTTGGACAGGGGCAGGTGGAATGTAGCTGAAGATCTTTGGATGAGGGCAGGCTGCTTATGAGGCTGCTGCTCCTCAGATGAGGGTGATTGTTGCAAAGCTGCTGCTCCTCGGATGGCACACACTGCTCATGGGGCTGCTGCTCTTCAGTTCTGAAAACTAGAGGCCAATATCAGTGTTTCACTGTCAGGGTTGAATTCCCATAAGGATTCTTTTCCTAGTATTTAGATGTATGCTTCTTCACTGTGTCCTCACATGGCTTTTCTTCTCTCTCTAGGCTTCTAGTATTTCCACCATCATGAAGTGGCTCTCATTTCTTCCTCAAGTTGGCAGAGAAGAAGCATGAGGGTACTGAGTGGCTCTTAAAGTTGCAAAACCAGCCCGGTGGACACATCTCTTCCAGGATGTGCTAAAGGTTCCCCCAAGGTTAGTGGGCAAAACTCAAGAGCTCCATGGAGGCTGTCCTGGTCTAGAATAGAAATCCATTCCAGGCCCTTGGGAACCTGCAAACCCTGTGTGTACTTATGCACTTAATTTTATGCTATTGCCTCCTTTGTAAACTATAAATTGAGCATAATTTCTTGGGTCGATTTATGGGTTCTCTGTTATGTTCCATTGGGCAATATGTCTGTTCTTGTGCCAGTACCAGACAGTTTTGAGAACAATAGCTTTGTAATATATCTTGATATCTGGTATTGTGATTCCTCCAACTTTGTTCCTCTTTCTCAGGATTGATGCAGCTGTTTGGGGTTTTTTTAGTTCCATATGAATTTTTGGAGACTTTGTTCTAGGTATATGAAATATGTCATTGCTATTTCAATGGGCATTGCATTGAATCTATAGATTTCTTTGGGTAGTGTAGACATTTTAATGTTGATCCTACTAATCCATGAACACTGTATATTCTTTCATTTGTTTACATCTTCCTGTATTTGCTTTTTCAGTGTCCTGTAGTTTTCTGAGTACAGGCCTTTTACCTCCTTAGTTAAGCTTATTCCTAGGTATCTTTTTTTTTTTTTTTGGTTGTTGTTATTGTTTGTTTTGTGTTTTTTTTTTTTTGCAATGATAAATTGAATTTTTTTTTACTTTCTCTTTCTGTGAGTTTATTATTGGTGTATAAAAAGCCAAACATTTCTGATTGTTAATTTTATATTTTGCTACATTGCCAAATTCATTTACGTCTAGTAGCTATTTGATGGAATCTTTAGGGTCTTCTATGTACAATATCATGTCATCTGTGAATAATGACAGTTTTGCTTCTTTGGGAACATGGATGTCTTTTATTTTTTCTTCTTGTATGATTTCTATGGTTAGTACTTTCAGTTCTATTTGGAATGGGAGTGGTGAAAGTGAGTATCCCTGTCTTGTTCCTGTTCTTATGGTACATGGTTTTAGTTTCTGCCTATTTAGTGTGCTGTTGGCTATAGATTTTTCTGATGGGTTGTATTGTGTCGAAGTATGATCCCTCTATTCCCACTTTGCTGAGAGTTTTTATCAAGAAAAGGTTTTGGATTTTGTCAAGTGCTTTTTCTACATCAATTGATTTTATTGGGTGATGTTTGTCTCAATTTGTATATGTGATGTATCACATTGATTGATTTGTGGATATCATACTAGCCTTGCATCCCTGGAATAAATTTCATTGGTCATGGTTTATTGTCTTTTGAATGTGACACTGGATCTGATTTCCTAGAATTGTGTTGAGTATATTAACATCTATGTTCATCAGGGATATTAGCATATAATTCTCTTTCTTTGGGATATCTTTATCTGGTTTTGGGATTAGGGTAATGCTGGCTACATAGAAAAAGCTTGGAAGTACTCATTCTTCTTTAATGTTTTGGAATGGTCTGTGGAGGGAAAGTTTTAATTCTTTGAATGTTTGTAAAATTCCCCTGTGAAACTGTCCAGCACAGGGCTTTTGTTTGCTGGAAATTTTTTGATGACTGCTTCAATTTCCTCTATAGTTAATGGCCTTTTCAATTTTCTTTTTATTCTTCCTGATTGACTTTTGGAAGATTGTACTTTTTTAGGAACATGTCCATTTCCTCTAGGTTGTCCATTTTGTTGTAACAGAGTTGTTCACAGTATTTTCTTTTTTACAATTTTTTATATTTCTGTGAGATTGGTTATTACTTCTTTCATTTCTGATTTTGTTTATTTAGGACATCTCTCTTTACTTCTCGGGGGTCCTTGCTAGAAATTCAACAATCTTGTATACCTTTTCAAAGGAATTGCTCCTGGTTTTATTGATCTTTTTCTATATGCCATTTATTTCTGCTCTGATGTTTATTATCTCCTTCTCATTACTCTAGGCTGTTCTTGTTGCTCTCTTTTTAATTCTTTAAGTTGTAGGTTAGATAATTTATTACCTGATTTTCTTGTTTTCTGAGGTAAACCTGTAATGTGATGAACTTCCCTCTCCCAACTGTTTTCACTGTGTCCCATCATTTTTGGATTGTTGTGCTGTCATTTGTTTACAGGATTTTTTTTTTAATTTATTTGATCTCTTTGGTAACCCAATCACTGTTTGATTTTTTATAAAATTTTTATTGTAGTTGATTTCTAATATGCCATTGTGATCTGAGAAGATTCTTGATATGATTTCAAACTTCTTGAATTTGTAGAGACTTAGACCACATATTGGGACATAGGCTATCTATGAAAATGTGTCATGTGCACTTGAGAAGATTATATATGCCCTAGATTTTAGGTGAAATGTTCTGAAGATGTCAATTTCAACTGATCTAATGAGTCATTTAGATTTTTGTTTCTTTGTTGATTTTTATGGGGGGTCTAGATTTATCCAGTGTTGTCCATGGGAAATCAAAGTTTGCTACTATGAATGTATTGTGGATTTCTCCCTTAATATCTTCTAGAAGTTTTTTTTTTATGTATTTGGATGCTCCTGCATTGAGTGCATATATGTTTACCAGAATTATATCCTCTTGTTTGACCAATCCTTTTAGTATTATAAAGTAGCCAACCTTATCTTTTGTTATGGCCTTCACTTTGAGTTCTATTTTGTGATATATAAGCATTGCCTCCCCAGCTTTTAAAAATTAATTTCCATGTGCCTGAAAAAGTTTCATCCATTCATTCACTTTCAGTATTGTGAGTCTCTTGTTCTGAGGCAGGTCTCTTGTAGAAAACATATGTATGAGTCATGTTTTCTTTCCATTCAGCCAGTGGATATCTTTTTATTGGAACATTTAATTCATTAATATTTAAGGTTATTATTGATAAGTAGCTGTTTGTAGCAATTTTAATTTTTTATACATGTGTTCCTTCTCTTCCTATTTCTTTTTTTTATTACAACAGTACCTTTAGCATTTCTTGAATTGCTGGCTGGATTGCAATGCATTACCTTAGCTTTTTCTTGTCCATCAAGCTCCTGAATTCCCTTTCAATTTAAATGATAGCCTCACTTAAAAGAGTATGCTTGAAGTCATCCCCTTGCTTTGTATCATTTTGTATACTTCATTCCATTCCCTTCTGGCCAGATGTTTCTATTGGGAAGTAAGTTGATAGTTTAATGGGAAATCCCTTGTTGGTTACTCTCATTCTCTCTTGCAGCCTTTAAAATTCTATCTTTGTCATTAATAATTGCCATTGTAATTATGATGTGTCTTGGTTTGGGTTTTTTTGGGTTCATCTTGTTTGGGACTCTGTTTGACATTTTTCTTCCGTACATTAGTAACGTTTTATTTCATTATTTCTTCTAATAGATTTTGTAATACGCCTCTTTGTCTCCTTCTGGCATGCCTATTATATAGATGTTGCTTCATTTCATGTTGTCCCAAATCTCCCTTTAGGCTCTTCTGATTGATAATAGTTTTTCTCCAATTGCTATTCTGTTTGGGTATGTTTTTTTCCATTTTATAAATTAATGTATACATGTGTACATATCTTCACATTGACCCCCCATACACACAAATCCCATACATAACCTCACCCCACAGTGTCTTTTTTAAAAGTCATTTTATTTATTTATTACAGAGAGCAAGTGAGAAGGATAGTTAGAAACATCGATCAGTTGCCTCCTACATACCTCCCACTGGGGATGTGCCTGCAACCAAGGTACATGCCCTTGACCAGAATCAAACCAAGGATCTTTGAGTTCGCTGGCTGATGCTCTATCCACTGAGCCAAACTTGTTTTGGCACCCCACGGTGTCTTACATCCATTAGTTATGCTTATATGAATGCATACAAGTCCTTTGAATGATTTCTTATTTACTGCACCTCTCCTTAACTTTCCCGCTGTGTTTTGACAGTCTGTTTGATGCTTTACTACCTCTGTACCTATTTGTTCTTCAGTTTATAAAGTTCTTTATTGTCCACAAATGAGTGAGATCATGTGCTACTTTGCTTTCATTGACTGGCTTATTTCACTTAGCATAATGCTCTCCCGTTCCATCCAGGTTGCTGCAAATGATAAGAATTCCTTCTTTTTTATGGCAGTGCCGGCAATTGAACAGTACCTGGATGAGAGGGTAAGGATAAGAAAAGACAGACAAGAAAAGATGGGGTTGGGAGGATTGAGACTTGAGTCTGCAGCCCCAAGTTTATTTCCAGCATAGTATTTAAGCACAAGCAGAGGAGGGAGTTACACAAATCAGAAATTTGCAAACACAGTCACTGATCTTCTGAATAATCAAGACCTTGCAAGATCTTGCACGTAGGCATATTTGCACCAAGTCAACATTTTTCCAGCCAATCTGTTATGTGTAGAGTGTGCATTCACATCTGTTTATTAAACTGAAGGGTGAGAAAGCAGAGAGCTATGTCTAGAATCTGCATTCAGAAATCTGTTTATTAAACTGAAGGGTGAGAAAGCAGAGAGCTATGTCCAGAGCCAGCATTCAGATCTCTAGGACCCCCGTATGCCCAGGGAAACACCCCACATGGCAGCACACTATTCCATTGTGTAGATGTACCATAGTTTTCTGATCCACTCATCTTGGAATGGGTACCTAGGATGTTTCCAAATATTAGCTATTGTAAAGTGTGTTGTTATGAACATAGGTGTGCATATATCTTTTCTGATTGGTGTTTCTATTTTCTTAGGATATATTCCTAGGAGTGGGATTACTGGGTTGAATGGGAGTTCCATTTTTAGTTTTTTGAGGAAACTCCATAATATTCTCCACAGTGGCTGCTCCAGTCTGCATTCCCACCAGCAGTGCACAAGGATTTCTTTGTCTCCACATCCTCACCAGTACTTGTCTTTGATTTGTTGATGATAGCCATTTTGGCAGGTGTGAGATGGTATAGCACTGTCGTTTGATTTGCATCTCTGATTATTAGTGACTTTCAGCATGTTTTCATGTGTCTCTTGCCCTTCCTTTTGTCTTCTTTTGAAAAGATTCTATTTAGGTCCATTGCCCATTTTTATATTGGATCCTTTATCTTCTTTTTATTAAGTTGTATAAGTTGCCTGTATATGTTGCAGATTAAACATTCATAAGTTACAACATTTGCAAATAGGGTCTTCCATAAAGTGGGATATCTTTTTGTTTTGTTGATAGTTTCTTTTGTTAGGAAACAGCTTTTTACTTTTTTTAATATATTTTATTGAATTTTTACAGAGAGAAATGGAGAGAGACAGAAAGTCAGAAAAATCGATGAGAGAGAGAGATCGATCAGCCGCCCCCTGCACGCTCCACAGTGGAGATGTGCCCACAAGCAAGGTATATGCTCCCAACCGGAATCGAACCTGGGACCTTTCAGTCCACAAGCTGATGCTCTATCCACTGAGCCAAACTGGTCTCAACACAGCTTTTTACTTTGATGAAGTCTTATTTGTTTATTTTCTCTTTAACTTTCATTGCCTTAGGAGCAGTATCAATGAAGTTCCTCAGCGTATGTCTGAGACTTTGCTGCCTGTGGATTCCTCTAGTATATTCATGGTTTTCCATCTTATGTTTTAAGTGCTGTATACATTTTGAGTTTATCTTTGTGTATGGTGTAAAGTGGTAGACTAGTTTCACTTTTTGCATGTATCTGTCCAATTTTCCCAACAATATTTATTTAACAGGCTGTCTTGACTCCATTGTATGCTCATACGTCATTTGTCAAATATTAATTGAGCACAATGGTTCGTTTGGATACCTGGACTCTCTATTCTATTCCATTGGTCTATGTGTCTGTTCTTGTTCCAGTACCATGCTGTTTTGGGAACAGTGGCTTTTTCATATAGCTTGAAATCTGGTACTGAGTTCCCACCTACTTTCACCTACTTTATTCTTCGTTCTCAGGATTTCTGTATGTTTTTTTTTTTGTGTGTGTGTGTGTTTGTTTTGTTTTGTATTCCAGATGAATTTTTGGAGAGTTCTTTGTAGGTCTGTGGAATATGCTGTTGGTATTTTAATAGGGACTGCATTGAATCTATAGATTGCCTTGGGTAGAACGGACATTTTAATGATGTTGATTCTCCCAATCCATGAACAGGGTATGTTCTTTCATCTGTTTGTCTTCCTCTATCTCTTTTTTTTAGTGTCCTGTGGTTTTCAATGTATAGGTCTTTTACCTCCTTAGTTAAGTTTATTCCTAGGTGTCTTAATTTTTGTGGTACAATGGTAAATGACATTGCTTTTTTTAGTCTGTCTGTACGTTCACTGCTGGTGTATAGAAATGCCATAAATTTCTTGGCATTGATTTTATATCGTGCTACACTCCTGAATTCACTTAAGTCTATTAGTTTTTGATGCAGTTTTTCAGGTTTTTAAATACAGTATCATGTCATCTGCAAACAAAGAGAGCTTTACTTCTTTTCCAATTGGGATGTCTTTTGTTTCATCTTCTTGTCTAATTGCAATGGTTATTACTTCCCTACTAAATCAAACAGGTGTAGGGAGAATAGGCATCCCTGTCTTGTTCTTGTTCTTCTTACAGGAAACGGTTTTATTTTTTTATTAATTTTTATACATATTGCCCCATTGCCTCCCCTTCCTCCCAGGGATACCCCAATCCCCCAGTGTCTATGTTCATTCCTTATGCATATATGCATGCATACAAGTCCTTTGATTGATCTCTTATCTACCTCACCTAACTTTAATCTTCCTGCTGTAATTTCAGTCTGTTTGAAGCTTTACTGTCTCTGTATCTATCCTTTTGTTCATCAGTTTATAATGTTCTTTATTATCCACAAATGAGTGAGATCATGTATGCTTCTCCTTCATTGACTGGTTTATTTCACTAAGCATAAGGCTCTCCAGTTCCAATCAGGTTGTGGCAAATGGTAAGAATTCCTTCTTTTTAATGGCAGCATAGAATTCCATTGTGTAAATGTACCACAATTTTCTGATCAACTCATCTGCTGACGGGCACCTAGGCTGTTTCCAAATTGTAGCTATTGTAAATTGTGCTGCTATAAACATACGAGTGCATAAATCCTTTCTGATTGGTGTTTGTAATTTCTTAGGATAAATTCCTAAGAGTGGGATTACAGAGTCAAATGGGAGATCCATATTTAGTTTTTGAGGAAACTCCATACAGTTCTCCACAGTGCCTGCACCAATCTGCATTCCCACCAACAGTGCACAGGGTTCCTTTTTCTCCGCATCCTCGTCAACACTTGTTTGTTGATTTGTTGATGATTGCCATAATGACAGGTGTAAGATGGTATCACATTGATTTGATTTGCATCTCTCAGATGATTAATGACTTTGAAAATAGTTTAATGTGTCTCTTGGCCTTCCTTCTGTCATCTTTTGCAAAGGTTCTATTTAGGTTTGTTGCCCATTTTTTTATTGGATTGTTCATCTTCCTTTTATTAAGTTGTATAAGTTGGCTGTAGATTTTGGAGATTAAACCTTTATCAGTGATAACATTTACAAATATGTTCTCCCATACAGTGATCTTTCTTGTTGTTTTGTTCATGGTTTCTTTTGCTGTGCAAAACCTTTTTATTTTGATGTAGTCCCATTTGTTTATTTTTTCTTTAGCTTCCATTGCCTTTGGAGCAGTATCGGTGAAGAAGTTCTTTCGGCATATGTCAGATTGTGCTGCCTGTGGATTCCTCTAGTATTTTTATAGTTTTCCTTCTAATGTTTATGTCCTGTATCCATTTTGAGTTTATTTCTTTATTTGGTGTAAGTTGGTGGTCCAGTTTCCCTTTTTTTTGCATGTATCTGTCCAATTTTCCCAACACCATTTATTGAAGAGGCTATCTTGGCTCCATTGAATGTTCATGCCTCCTTTGTCAAATATTAGTTGAGCATAGTGGTTTGGGTGGATATCTGGGATCTCTATTCTATTCCATTGGTCTATATGTCTGTTCTTATGCCAGTACCAGGCTGTTTTGAGAAGAGTTGTTTTGTAGTATAGCTTGAAATCTGGTATTGAGATCTCACCAACCTTATTCTTCTTTCTCAGAATTTCTGAAGCTATTCGTGGTCTTTTTTAGTTCCAGATGAATCTATGAAGAATTATTTCTAGGTCTGTGAAATATGTCGTTGATATTTTAATGGGTAGTGCGTTGAATCTGTAGTTTGCTTTGGGTAGTATGAACATTTTAATGATGTTGATTCTCCCAATCCATGAGCATGATATGCTCTTCCATCTGTTAACATCTTCCTCTATCTCTTTTTTCACTGTCCTGTAGTTTTCTGCATACAGCCCTTTTACCTCTTTAGTTAGCTTTATTCCTAGGTATCTTAATTTTTTTGGTGCGATGGTAAATGGGATTGCTTTTTTAGTTTCTCTTTCTGTAATTTCACTATTAGTGTATAGAAATGCCACAGACCTCTTAGCATTAATTTTGTATACTGCTACATTGCCAAATTCATTAATTAAGTCAATTAGTTTTGGAATGGAGTCCTTTCGGTTTTTTATGTACAATATCATGTTATCTGCATATAAGGACAGCTTTACTTCTTATTTTCCAATTTGGATGCCTTTTATTTCTTCTTCTTGTCTATATGCAATGACTAATACTTCCAGTACTATGTCGAACAGGAGAGGTGAGAGTGGGCATCACTATCTTGTTCCTGTTCTTAGGGTAAATGGTTTTTGTTTTTGCCCATTGAGTATGATGTTAGCTGTCGGTTTAACATATATAGCTTTTATGATGTTGAGATATGATCCTTCTTTTCCACTTTGCTGAGAGTTTTTATCAAGAAAGGGTGTTGGATTTTGTCAAATGTTTTTTCTGCATCAATTGATATGATTATGTGATTTTTATCTCTCTATTTGTTTATGTGATGTATCCCATTTATTGATTTGCGGATATTATACCATCCCTGCATTCCTGGGATGACTTCTGCTTGGTCATGGTGTATGATCTTTCTATTATACTGCTGGATCTGATTTGCTAGAATTTTGTTGAGGATTTTGGCATCTATGTTCATGAGAGATATTGGCCTATAATTCTCTTTCCTTGTGTTGTCTTTGGAAGTTTTCCTTCTTCTTGAATGTTTTTGAATAATCTGAGGAGGATAGCTTTTAATTCTTCCCTGAATGTTTGATAAAACTCTCCTGTGTAGCCATCTGGTCCCGGGCTTTTATTTGCTGGAAGCTTTTTGATGACTGCTTCAATTTCATCCATAGTTATTGGACTATTGAAATGTTGAGATTCCTTCTCGTTGAGGTTTGGAAGGTTATATTTTTTTTAGGAAAATATCCATTTCTTGCAGGTTATCCAATTTGTTGGAATAGAGTTGTTCATGGTGTTTTTTTTAACAATCCTTTGTATTTCCGCAGGGTCTGTTGTTATTTCTCCTATTTCTTTCTGATTTTGTTTATTTGGGTCTTCTCTCTTTGCTTCTTGGTGAGCCTGGATTGAGGTCCATCAATCTTGTTTATCCTTTCAAAGAACAAGCTCTTTGTTTTGTTGATCTTTCGAATTGTTTCTTTGGTCTCCAAGTTGTTTATCTCTGCTCTGATCTTCACTATTTCCTTCCTTCTGAGTACACTAGGCTTTTCTTGTTGCTCTCGTTTTAGCTCTTTGAGTTGTCAGGTTAGGTAATTTATTACCATTGTTTCCCGTTTTTTGCAGTAGGCTTGTAGGGCTATGAACTTCCCTCTGAAGACTGCTATCACTGTGTCCCATAAATTTTGTATTGTTTTGTCATTGTCATTTTTTACCATGATTTTTATTTCTTCCTTGATCTCTGTGGTTACCCAGTCTTTATTTAATAGCATGCTGTTTAGTCTCCATGTGTTTGATTTCTTTCTATTGTATTTTTTATAATTCATTTCAAGTTTTATGCCACTGAGGTCTAAGAAAATGCTTGATATGATTTCTATCTTCTTGAATTTGAAGAGACTTTTCTTATGACCCAAGCCATGATCCATATTTGAAAATTACCCATGTGCACTGGAGAAGAATGTATATTCTGTGGCTTTGGGGTGAAATGTTCTGAAGATGTCAATTAATTCCATCTGGTCCAGTGAGTCATTTAGGATTGATGTTTCTTTGCTGATATTTTGTGTAGAGGATTTGTCCAATGGTGACAGTGGGGTATTAATGTCTCCTATTATGATTCTTTTGCTGCAAATCTCCATTAATATGACCCAAGAGTTTTTTTTAAATGTATTTAGGTGCTCCTATATTGGGTACATATATGCTTCCCAGAGTTATTTCTTCTTGTTGGATTGTTCCCTTTAGTAGTATGAATTGGCCTTCTTTATCTCTTGTTATGTCCTTCACTTTGACATCTGATTTGTCAGATATAAGTATTGCAACCACAGCTTTTTTTTTTCATTTCCATTTGCCTGAAATACCATGTTCCATCCCTTCACACTCAATCTGTGTGCATCTCTTTTCCTGAGGTGGGTTTCTTGCAGAGAGCAGATATATGGATCATGTTTTCTTATCCAATCGGTTACCCTATGTCTTTTGATTGGAGCATTTCATCCATTTACATTTAAAGTTATTATTGATAGGTATTTATCTGTTGCCATTTTTAGTCCTTACCCCCAAGTTCCTTCTTTGCTTCTTCTTTCTTTTTATTACAGCAGACCCTTTAACATTTTTTGCATTGCTGATTTGGTGGTAATATATTCCCTTAGTCCTTTTTTGTCTGTGAAGCTTTGATTTCACCTTCAATTTTGATTGAGTCTTGCAGGGTACAGTATTCTTGGATTCAGACCCTTCCTTTGCATGACTTTGTATATTTCATTCCATTCCCTTCTGGCCTGATGAGTTTCTGTTGAGAAGTCAGTAGCTAGTCTTATGGGGGTTCCTTTATAGGTAACTTTCTGTTTCTCTCTGGCTGCTTTTAAGATTCTTACCTTGTTGTCGGTGTTTGCCAATTTAATGATAATGTGCCTTGGTGTCGGTTTGTTGGGGTTCATTTTGCTTGGGACTCTGTGAGATTCTTGGATTTTTGTGAGTGTTTTCTTTCCTATATTGGGGAAATTTTCTGACATTATTTCTTCAAACAGGTTCTGTAATCCTTGTTCAGATTCCACTCTTTCTGGAACCCCAATTACACGGATGTTATTTTGTTTCATGTTATCCAAAAATTCCCTTAGGCTCTCCTCTTCTTTTTAACTTTTTTTTTTTCTAGAAGCTACTGTACTTGGGTATTTTTTCCTACTGTGTCTTCTAGCTCACTGATGCGGTCCTCCGCTTCTTCTAGTCTACTTTTGATTCTTTCTATTGAGTTCTTTATAGCAGTGATGTCATTTTTCATTTCTTCTTGTTTATTTTGCACCTCCTCTAGGTTATAATTCATTTCTTCTTGATACTTCTTCATCTCCTCTTGGGTCTTCTTCATTTCCTCTTGGCTCTTACTCAGATTATCGATTTTGTCTTCCATTCTTTTCATCCACCTTATGATCATTTCTCTGAACTCTTTCTCTGGCAGGCTTATTTCTGCTTCTATTTCATTTACTTCCTTTTCTGGTAAAAACTGCCTTTCTGTCTTATGTGGCCTATTGCTTTTTCTGCCCGTGGTCTTTCTTCTCCGGGTGTCTGGTTATGTAGTTCTCTCCCCTACGTTGATTGAAAGGCACAAAGTACAACACACAAGGTACAGCACACAAGGCACTGAGTATAAATGTATTCAAGATGTTAATAATCACAAATAAGGTGACCACCAATTAAAGACAAATTAGGGTTAAATAGACAAAGAAGAGGAAAATGAGGAAAAAAGAAAAGAAAGAAATGCCAAAATCAAATTGGGAGAGTGAGAGAAAAAAAATGAACAAAAAATAAAATAAGAAAATAAAAAGAAGAAGGAGAAGAAAAGAGGAGAAAAAAGTCAGAGAGAAAAGAAAGCATATAACAGAGAAAAGGGGAACAAAATATAGATGTCAGGAGACAACTCCAATAGAACAGTCACTAATCCCAATAAAGGCCAGTAACCAGTACCTAGAGATTAATGCAAACTGCAAATAGCAACTGATATCGAAGGAGGTGAGGCAAAAGAGAGGTAAAAAACAGCAAGCAAAAAGCAAAATAAAACAAGTAGAATAAACTAAAACAATCTCACAAAAAATTTCAAAAAATCGATATAATCACTTTTCAGGCAAATAGCAACAAAAGAACATAGAGAAAAACAACTTTTTGGCTAGTGAAGACAAGAAGAGAGAGGTTTGTGTGGACTTGTAGTAGGGGTTTTGAAATCAGATATATAAATGGGTTGAAATTTCAACCAGGTAAAGAGAAAGAATAGGGAGAATCTAAAGTTGGAAAAGGGAAAGAGAAACAAGATAAGAAAATGGGAAAGTTAGGGGAAAAGTGTTGGCATAAAGGTAGAGTTGAGTTGGAGTAAAATTATGATAAAGGAAAGATGAAAATAGAATGTAGAACTCTAATGCTGAAATAAAACAAAGGGAAAACAAAATGACACTTTTTTTCCCGAAAAGGTAAAGTACTAGTAGTAATTAATAATACTAGTTTACAACAAATATGCAATAATTAAAAAGGTAAAATCAATTGAGGTGGAAAGAAAAAAAATAGTCTTAATTAAAATATGTAAAAATGAAAAATAATTAAAAAAAAAGAATAAAGGAAAAAGAAGAATAAAAAAAAATAGAATGGTCATTCCGTTCCACTATTAATCTGCTTGGCACTCCTGTTTCCCAGTAGGGAAGGTATTGCAGTTCCCTGTGTTCCCTTCTTGGTGTTTTAATCTCTTTTTGTGTGTCATCCACTGGGTGGCAGTGTTTCGGAATTGATCTCTGAGACAAAGCACAGGCCCTCTTTAGGCTGTGCTCAGATCCTGCTACTCTGTGGTTCTCAAAGCCAGTTTGTGGGGATTTTGCAGCCAGGCTGTCCCTCTCTCCCAGAAAAAAACGAGTCATTTTCCAGAGCTCCCCTCTGTCAACATCTCAGAGAGTTTGCCTCCATACTTAGGGATCACGCCCTGACCACCTCTGCGGACCTCTGCAGAGGCAGCTTTCCAGCAGCCCAGTTTCCCCAGTGTGCGCGTCTCTGTTGTCCGGGGGTAGGAGACCTCACCCTGTCCCAGGCAAAATCTGACCCTTCCACCCGCCACATGTCCACGCCACCTGGAAAGCCATGCTCTGGGTCCCCAGCTGCTCCTTGGGTGCCTGCGTCAGCCAGAGCTTTCAGACCTCCGCAGACATCCACCTCCCTGTTATCTCAGGCGAAATCTGACCTTTCCGTGTGCTCTGTGGATCTCTGATTCCGCCACGTCTCTGCATTGATTGGAGAGCGGAGTTCTGGGCCCCCGGGTCCCCGGGTGCTCGATGGGTGTCCCAGCCATAGGCTTCAGACCGCCGTAGACACCCACCTCCCCCTGCAAGATGGCGAGGTCTCCGCGTTCACACTGGTTGCTCTGGCGGACAAAACCCTGTGGCAGTGGGGCTGCCTGGTTGGGAGAACCCCGTCCACCAGTCCCCCACCTTCTCCTGGAGAATAACTGACTCTTAACTTGCCAACAAACACTCCCAGTGCGACTCTCAGCCGCGCTCTCTCCCTCTACCCAGCATCTGTCTACTCCGCTGCCATTTTCTCTCCCATAGGAAATGGTTTTAGATTTCACCTATTGAGTATGATGTTAGCTCTGGGTTTATCATTTATAACTTTTATTATATTGAGGTATGATGCTTCTATTACAACATTTCTGAGAGTTTTTAATCAAGAAAGGCTGTTGGATTTTATCAAATACCTCTTCTGCTTGAATTGATAGGTCTATGATTTTTATCTCAATATGATTATGTGATGTATCACATTTATTGATTTGCGGATATCATACCATCTTGCATTCCTGGGATAAATCCTACTTGGTCATGGTGTATGATCTTTCTGATGCATTGCTGGATCCGGTTTGCTATAATTTTGTTGAGGATTTGGCATCTATGTTTATGAGGTATATTCCCTGAAATACTCTTTCATTGTGTTGTATTTATCTGATTTTGGTATTAGGGTGATGCTGGCTTCATAGAAGGTGCTTCAACGTATTCATTCTTCTTGCATATTTTGGAATAGTCTGAGGAGGATATGTTTTAATTCTTCCTTTGGTAAGAATCCCCTGTGTATAGCTGACTGGCCTTGGGTTTTTGTTTGCTGGAAGCTTTTTGATGAGTGCTTTGATTTTTCCATATTTATTGGCCTACTGAGATGGTCAGATTCTTCCTGACTGAGTATTGTAAGGTTATATTTTTCTAGGAATATGTCAATTTCCTCCAACTTGTTTAGTTTGTTAGAATAAAGTTGTTCATTATATTTAACAATCCTTTGTAATTCTGATGGTTTTGTTGTTATTTAACCTTTCATTTCTGATTTTGTTTATTGGGATCCTCTCTCTGATTCTTTGTGAGCCTAGCTCACAATCTTGTTTATCCTTTTGAAGAACCACCTTTTGGTTTTGTTCATCTTTTGTATTTTTGTTTTGTTTTGTTTGGTTTGGTCTCTGTCATTTATCTCTGTTTGGATCTTTATTTCCTTCCTTCTGCTTACAGTGGGCTTTTCTTGTTCCTCTCTTTCTAGCTCTTTGAGTTGTAGCATTAGGTAATAAGTTACCATTGTTTTTAGTTAGTTTTTTTTTTGGGGGGTGGTTTGCAGAAGGTTTGTAGAACTATAAACTTTGCTTTCCAAACTGCTTTCACTGTGTCTCATAAATTTTGGATTGTTGTGTTATCATTGCTTTCGTTGCCATGATGTTGTTGTTTCTCTTCCTTGATCTTTCTGGTTACTCAGTCATTGTTTACGAGCAGGCTGCTTAGTCTCCATATGTTTGATTTCTTTGGATTGTTTTTAATGTAGTTGATTTACAGTTTTATGGCACTGTGATCATGAAAGATGCTTGATATGATTTCTATCTTCTTGAAATTAGACACTTTGCCTATGTTCCAACATATTGTCTATCTTTGAAAATGACCCATGTGCACTTGAGAAGATTGTATATTCTGTGGCTGTAGGGTAAAATATTCTGAAGTTGTCAATTAATATCATCTGGTCTAGTAAGTCATTTATGATTAATGTTTCTTTGCGGATTTTTGTTTAGAGTATTTGTCCAAAGGTGATAGTGGTGTATTAATGTATCCTACTATTACTATATTGCTGTCAACCTCTACCTTGATATTTTCCAGGAGTTTTTTTTTTTTTTTTGTATTTGTGTACTCCTGCATTGGTTGCGTGTATGAGGGGACAAGAGTGGGAAAGAGGGACTGATTGCATATACCAGAGTTATTTCTTGTTTAATTTCTCCTTTTAGCATTATGAAGTGACCTTCTGTATCTCTTGATATGTCCTTCATTTTGATATATAATTTATCAGATATAAGTATTGCTACACCCAGCTTTTTCATTTCCATTTGCCCTAAAAACCATTTTCCATCCTTTCACCCTCAATCTGTGTGCATCTTTTTTTCTGAGATGGGTTTCTTGTAGACAGCAGTATATGGGTCATGTTTTCTTACCCGATCTGTTATTCTCTATCTTTTGATTGGAGCATTTAATCCATTTACATTTAAAGTTATTATTGATAGGTTCTTATTTGTTGCCATTTTTATTCTTTTCACTTCCTATTTTTTTTTTTTTTACAGCAGACCCTTTAGCATTTCTTGCATTGATGGTTTGGTAGTAATAAACTCCCTTAGTCCTTTTTTGTCTGTGAAGCTCCAGATTTCACCTTCAATTTTGATTGATAGCCTTGCTGGTTACAGTATTCGTGGATTCAGACTCTTCCTTTCCATGACTTTGTATATTTCATTCCATTTCCTTCTGGCCTGAGGAATTTCTATTGAGAAATCAGTTGCTAGTCTGAAGGGCGTTCCTTTATAAGAAACTTTCTCCCTTTGGCTGCATTTAAGAGTTTTACTTTGTCATTTGCCAATTTAATTATAATGAGCCTTCATATAGGTATTTTGGGGTTCATTTTGCTTGGGACTCTGTGAGCTTCTTGGATTTGTGTGGGTTTTTTCTTTCCTATATCAGGGAAGAGTTCTGTCATATCTTCAAACCGGATTTCTATTCCTTGCTCAATTTTCTCTCCTTCTGGGACCCTGATTATGCAGATATTGTTTTGTTTTGTGTTGTCCCATAGTTCCCTTAGGCTCTCCTCCTGCTTCTTAATTTTTTTTCCTAAAACCTGCTCTACTTGTGTACTTTTTCTACCTTATCGTCTCGCTCACTGATGTAGTCCTCTACTTCTTTTAGTCTGCTTTTGATGCTTTCTATTGTGTTCTTTACAGCAGTGATGTCCTTTTTCATTTCTCCTTCGTTCTTCATTTTCTCTTGGGTCTTACTCCTATTGTTGAATTTTTTTCTATTCTTTGCAGCCATCTATGGCCATTTTGCTGAATTCTTTCTCTGGCAGTATGCTTGCCTCCATTTCATTTACTTCCTTTTTGGTGATGCCTTCTTTTCTTTTATATGCGGGCTGTTTCTTTGTCTCCCCATGGTCCCTCTTGTCTGGGTGTCTGGTTATGTAGTTCTCTCTCCTGTGTTGATTTAAAGGCACAAAATACAAGACAACCAGAACAATGCAGAAGGCACTGAACAGAAATGCCTTGACAGTATAAATAGTGACAAGGGTGACCAACAGAGGGAGACAAATTAGGGAATAAGAGAAGAAAAAGGGAAAGAAAAGAAAGGAATGCCAAAATGAAATTGGGAGTAGGGGGAGAAGGAAAAAAGATAAGGGAGAAAAGAGAAAAAGAAAGAAATGGGTAACAATTTATATATATGGAGAGAAAACTGCAATACAACAGCCACTAATCCCAACAAATGCCAACAACAAGTACCTGTAGGTTAATACAAACTACAAATAATAACTAAAATCATGTGAGGTTAGGGAAAACAGAAGTAAAATCAAATACATGTAATATATTAATAAAACATTTAAAATAAAATAAAGAACAATGGATATAGGAAAAACAAAGCAAACAAAAAAACAAAGAATAAGAAAAACAATCTTACAAAAATGTAAAAAAAATCAATATAATCAACATCCAAAAATCTATAAAAACATAATCAACTAAAGGACAGAGAAAAACAAATTTTGGATGGTATGGACAGAGAAAAGAGAGGTGTTTATGGACTTTGGGCAGGGGATTGGAAATTAGATATATAAGTAGGGTGAAATTTCAACAAGGGTAAAAAGAAAATAGGGAAAATTTTAAGTAGAAAAAAGGGGAAACATTAGGAATAGAGTGATGGCAAAAAGGTAGAGTTGAGATAGAGTAAAATGATGCTAAAGGATATATGTAAAAAGAATATAGAACTCTATTCCCAAAGTAAAACACAGATAATAAAATGACACAATTTTTCAAGAAGGTAAAATAATAGTAATAATACTGATTGAAAATAAAAATTAATAATTAAAAAGTTAAATTGAGGAAAACAAAATAGTTTCTTAAGTAAAAGATGAAAAAAATTAAAAATTAAAAAATAGGTGAATCAATTCTAATTTCTCTTCACCACCTCTGCATTCCCAGGTCGGCCTTTCTTCTCCAGTCTCAGAGAGGCAGCAGTGCAGGAGACCCGGCGCTGCTCTGCGAGGGCTCACCTTCAGGCCTGGGGCCCTCGGCGGATGATCTTGTAAAGAGATTTTTAAAGGAAATCCAGCAGGTGTGCAAGAAAAGAATCACAGGACAATCCAGTCTTGACAACATATTCACCATGTCCAGTCTACAATCAGAAATCCCTACACTTGCACAGAAACGTGAAAGCAGCTTCCACATGGAAATGCTTCAGTTGATAGAAACTGAGATGGTTCAATTATTGGATTTAAAATACAAAGACATGTCAGCAGTTATTATGAGTAAATTTAAAGTCTTGATGGAAAATATGGACTTAATGCTTGAAGACATAAGGGAATCTCTTAAAAATGACCTAAAGGACATTTTAAGAGTAAAAAGTACAATGCTTGAAATGAAAAATGCAAAGAACCCTAATACCAGAAAAGAGTTACAACAAATAAAGGATACCACATCAATGAAAAGAGAATTTGTAGAGAAAATAGGAGAACACGCTATTCAGAATATTGAAAATGTAACTTTTAAAAGAAGTGAAATAGTTAAACTAAGTAGCAAATTAGACCAAAGTGAAGACTACACTACTAACCAAGGTAAGAAATTGTCTCCTGGTAACTCACAAAATCACAAAGTTCTAGAAAATATGGAAGAAGCCATAGGTATTACAGATGACGCAGGTAGAAAGTGCAACATTCATATAGAAATTACAGGAGAAGATGAGGGCCAAGAGCATGAAGAGGATGTATTAGGCAAAGGAACAAGAGAGGAAAACATCCCTCAAAACTTCAAAAATAAAGAGAAAGTTCTAAAAGCCTCCAAAGAAGATGGAGCAATACTGACCTTGGCAGATAGAATTTTAGCTGAAGAGGAAAAATGTTATGAGCTACAGGAAGGAGACAGCTCAGAGTGGGAATGGGAACTGTCATTACCATCGCCAGAAGGAGAGGATTCTGAAGAAGAGACTACCTCCCAGACTGAGGAAGAAGAGGCTTCACTTAAAGAACGTCCCTGTACTTACTTGGCTTCAGATTCTAAGAAGAAAAAATTGATGAAACATAAGCTAACATCTAAGGAAACAGAATTACTACAAGAAACAGAAGAGAACTTTAGGAGAAGTGTAATTAATTCATTCAGAAAGATACAAGAAGAGATTAGAGATATTAAAAATTACCGTCCTGGAAATAAAAAACTATCTGCACTTACTGCTAAAATAGAAATACTTAGAGAGAAAATAAGTAATCTAGAGGATCAAATTGAAGAGTTCTCTAAGGAAACAAGGCAAATGGCCAAACGGATAAGAGAAGTAGAGGATAGATCCAGAAGCTCAAATATCCGACTTATAGGAGTTCCAGAAAAAGATAATAAAGAGAATGGAGCAGTGGATATAGTCAAGGAAATAATTGAAGAAAACTTTGGGGAGCTAAAGAAAAGATCAGATCTGGACGTTGTCACTGCCTTTCGAATACCCAGTAAAATAGATGAAAAGAGACCCACTTCTAGACACATCTTAGTGAAATTTGGCAATTGCAGTGATAGAGAAAAAATCCTAACTGCTTCCAGAGAGAAAAAATCGGTAACCTACAGAGGAAGAAGCATCAGAATGATACCAGAGTTATCATTGGATACTCTGGATGCTAGAAGTCAATGGGGCAGTATCAGAAGAGGTCTGTAACCAAAAGGCTTTATTTGATTTTGAGGGTCAAACAAAAGTATTTTTTTATTTAATTCAGAAAGTTAATTTCTTGCATACCCTCTTTGAAAGAATCACTGGAGAATACATTATAGCAATCCAGGGTCAGTGTAAACACATTTTTTTCCCCACACCCCAAATCAAGGAAAACTAAAATGCCACAGATTTATCCAACAAGATTGACAGCTAAACAATATACTTGGGCATGAGGAGAAAGGAAGATTACAAATAGTACCCTCATGTTGGTAAACTTAAAGGGTGTATTAAAATGATCATTTATCATAATGTGAATCTTAAGCTTTAATTAAATGATTTTCCTTTCAAAATAAAAATAAAATGTGCAGTAATGAAGGTCATTCACTTCCTCTATTGTTCTGTTTGGCACACCTGTTTCCCAGTTGGGACAGTATTGAATTTTCCTGCATTCCATAAATGCTCAATGTTGTAAGCCAGTCCTGGTTTTGAAGCATGCAGTGTGTCTTAATCTCTTTATTCTTTTATTTGTGATTATACAAGAGTAAACTTGTAAGTCAGCCCCTGGGTGGCAGTGTTTCTGGATTGACTCTGAAACTATAGGTCCTCTCTGGCCTGTGCTTATATTCTGCTTTCCCTGTGGCACTCAATACTGGTTTGTGGGAGTGGGCTGGCCCAAATCTGGTTCTCTGAGGATCACTCCCTACTCCAATCCCTAGGTTCCAGAAAAAAAAAAATTTCCCCCGCAGTCTTCCAGGGCGCCCCAACTGGGTGATACTATGTATTTGGTTATCAATCAGAAGCAAGAATCTGAAGAGGAAAGATTGCAAGTCTGCTCAGTCCTGTACCCTGCTCTTGTCCAAGCAGTTGGCACACTTTAATACCTCCCAGGCTGTGCTTCTGCATCAGATCAAAATGGGTTGTTTTCTGGAGAACTCTTCTGTTAGCAGCTCTGAGGATCCCCTTCCACACTCATGGATCATGCCAGGCCCAACAGCCATGAATTTCTCTAGGAGCAGACTTCCCCTGGTCCTCCAGCTCCCACAATACATGCGGGTTTTTTTTTTGTTGTTGTTGTTGTGGTTGTTATTTTTGTCCTGCGGATCCAGACAACTTATTTTATCCCAGGTGAAATCTGATGTTTCTGTGTTGAGTGTAGAGCTCCTCTGAATCCAAGTGTTTGTGCCAACTGGGAACTGGTGTTCTGCGGCTTGCAGCTGTTTGGTGGGTGATGCAGTTGTAGATATTCAGGTGGCCGTTAACATCCACTTTCCCCTTCAAGATGGCACGATCTCCACATCCAAGCTTGTGGCACTGAGAGAAAAACCCAGAAGCAGTCGGTGCTGTCCAGTCAGGGGAGCCTCATCCAATAGTCCCCACCTTCTCCTGGAGTATATCTATCCCTTAACTCGCCACCATCAAACACTCCCAGTTTGACCCTCAGCTGTTCTCTGTCTGATCAGGTACAAGGCTTGGGATACTATTGTCAATTCTGCCACAATTTTTTTCACAGCTCTTTGAACATCTTTTTCCCAGTGAGAAAGTGTCCTTGGGACATTAGGGCCATATGAATATGTATTCCCAACTGTTTGAGGCACCTACCTAAATATTTCACTAATCTTGCATTGTGAATTCTCAATATTTGCTTCATTTTTGTCCAGGGATTCAAGCTCATTCCTCATTCAAGTGTTTATACAGCGTATTGCCAAATATACCAGCTCACTAAATGTAAATTATTACGACTATGTACACAAGCTTGACTATTATTTTGATATCTGAGTTTTGAATACTTTTCAACTGTTACATCAGGTCTAGGAGTACTGATTTTGAATATGTTTCTACTGTTACATCAGCTCTATGCAAATGAATTCATGTTTCACCCACTTTCTTCCTAAAAGGGCAACTCTTTTAGATGCAATTATAAAAGAAAACAGTATTCCACTCACATCACTTCTCTGAACACAATTTTGCTGTGTCTAAACACTGTCCTGAAGAAACTAAGACTCTATGAACAGGTATTTCTAATGTAATGGGCACCTTCCTAAATACCTCCCTACTCTTTCTTTCAGAATTGTCAGTGTTGGATTGAATTTTATCCAGTGATTCAAGGTCATTCATTGTGAATTCCAAGTATTTATACAGGATTTTCCATGTATGCCAGCTCTTCAAATGTAAATTATTTCTAGTTTAAACACTATCCTGCATATCACAGCACTTTGTATACAAATTTTTGGTATTTTAACACTACACTACAGATATTAAGATTCTGCAATGAATTCCAAGTATTTCAAATACATTCCTCAATATTTCCTGGATCTGATTATTTTCAGTTCTGAGAGTTTTCACATTTTCAAATAGATATGTAGGCCATATGAAAATGATATTTCAGGTTTTTAAACAACCTCCTTTTCCAATACACCAAAACATTCAGACTGAACTATACATGTAGCGAATATTCAACTCAGTTCTCTGATCTTGCAACACCATATTACAGTGATGGATCAATATCCTTCACATATTAAGGCTCTGTGAACATGTCTTTCCTACTGTTTCTGGCATTTACCTAAATATTTCCTTCGTCTTTCAAGGCAAATTCTCAGTGAATTATTCACTTTCATCCTGGATACCAGCTCATTCATTGTCAGTTATGGATAACTGCAGCACAAATGTAAATTATATCGAGTTTAGAGACTATCCTAACATTCACAGCCCTTTTATACAAATTCTTAGTGTTATAACAGTACACTAGATATTAAGGTTCTACAAATGTGTATCTTTGATTCAGAAATACTCCTAGACATTTTCCTGGTCTGTTTTTAATGAGAATTTTTACATTTTATGCAGGTATATGAGCCCTATGAAAATTTTAATTACAAATGTAGCCAGTATCCAATTAATTTCTCTGCTTTTGGAACACAATTTCGCAGTGAGGACACAGTGTCCTTCAGATATTAAGGTTCCATGATCATGTATTTCCTACTCTTTCTAGAATTTAACTAGATATTTTCAGTCTTTCATTGCGAATTATCACAGAATGATTCACATTTGTACTGTTATTCCAGCACATTGATTGTCAATTCTGAGTGTTTATATAGAATTTTTACTATATACCTACTGTACAAATGTAAATTTTTTCTAGTTTAGAGACTATCATAATATTCACAGCTCTTTTATACTAAATCTTAGTATTTTAACACTACACTAGATATTAAGGTTCTACAAATATATTTCTCTTTTTCAGATGTATTGCCAGACATTTCTGTGGTCTGTTATTCTTCAAACACTTTTCACAGGTGTGTCATCCCTAAGAAACTGATATTTTAAGTATTGAATCTACCTTCTTCCCACATCACTGACACATTCAGACTGAATTAAATATGTAGCCAGAATCCAATTCAGTTCTCTGCTCTTGGAACCTGATATTCCAGTGATGGATGATGTCCTGCAGATACTGTGGCTCCATAAACATTTATTTCCTACTCTTCCCAGCATTTACCTAAATATTTCATTACACTTTCATTGCCAAATCTCAGTGAATGATTCACTTTGTTCCTCGGATTCCAGCTCATGCATTGTCAATTCCAAGTGTTTATACGTCGGTTTTCCATATATACCCAATGTACAAATGTAAATTATTTCTAGTTTAAAGACTCTCACAGCTTTTCTGTGCAAATTCTTAGTACGTTCACATTCCACTCCACTAGAAACTAAGGTTACAGAAAGGTTTTTCTTTGTTTCACACATATTGATGTCAATTTGTGTCCTCTGTTTCTCCTATTTCTGAAAATTTTCAGTTTCATACAGGTTTGTGAGCCGTAAGGAAATGACATTTTAAGTATTTTCCCAACCTCATTTTTAATAACTAAACACTTTCAGACTGAATTATACATGTATCCAATAACACATTATGTTCTCTGCTCTTGGAACATGTATCCTGGTAATACCTCAGACTGCTTTAAAGAAAACAGCTTTATGAACATGTCTTTCCTACTCATCCTGAATTTAACCAATTATAAGATTTGTCTTTCATTGCATATTCTGAGTGAATGATTCACTTTTGTCCTGTGAATGCAAGGCATATTTTATCAATTTACACTGTTTATCCACTTGTTTCCTTATATATCCACTGCACAAATGTAACTATTTTCAGGTAAGAGAATATCCTAACATTCACAGCTGTTTAAAAAAATTGTTGGTATTTTCACTAAACACTAGATATTAAGGTCCACAAGGTATTTCTGTATTTCATACTGATTTCTGCCATCTGTTTCTCTTCTTTCTGAGAGTGTTCAGAGTTAAATAGGTATGTGAACTGTAAGGAAATGATACTTTAAGTACTTAGTGATCTCTCTAAACAACAAAACATTCACATTGAATTATACATGTAGCAATATCCAACTCACATCTCTACCTTTGGAACACCATATTGCAGTGACGTATCAGAGTACTTCAGATATGAAGGTTCAGAGAATATGTATTTCCTGTTTCGGGCATTTACCTATATATTTTCCTGATTCTTTCATTGCGAATTATCAGTGAATGATTCATCTTTGTCCTGTGTTTGCCCCTCATTCTTGTCAATTGTGTTTATACAGCATTGTTCCTTATATACCCTATCAAGAAATGTAAATTTAAAATTTTAAGACTCTCACAAGTTTCCTATACAAATCTTAGTACTTTTACACTCCACTCCACTAGATATTAAGGTTACACAAATGTATTTCTGTTTCACACATATTGCTGTACATTTGTTCATCTACTATTCTGTCTTCTGAAAGTATTCAGTTTCTCACAGGTAATTAAGCTGTAAGGAAATGACATTTTAAGTATTTTCCCAACCGTTTTTTCAATACACAAACACTTTCAGATGGAATTGTACATGTAGCCAAAAAACCCATTATGTTCTCTGCTCTTGGAACTTATTATTCCAGTGATGTATCAGTATCCTTCATCTAAAACAGCTCTATGCACATATATTTCCCACTCTTTCTTGAATTTCACTAATTATAAGTTCTGTCTTTCAATGCATATTTAGAGTAAATGATTCACTTTTCTCCTGTGAATGCACGGCATTCTTTGTCAATTTGCACTGTTTATCCATTTGTTTCCTTATATATCCACTGCACAAATGTAACCATTTTCAGGTTAGAGAATATACTAACATTCACAGCTCTTGTTTTGAAAATTCGTAGTATTTTCACTATACACGAGATATTAGGGTTCCACAAAGTTGTTTCTTTGTTTCAGACTTATTTCTGTCGCCTGTTTCTCTTATTTCTGAGAGCATTCAGTTTCATAGGTATGTGAACTGTAAGGAAATGATACTTTAAGTACTTTATGATCTCTCCAATACACCAACACATTCTGATTGAATAATACATGTAGCCAATATCCAAGTCACATCCCTAACTTTGGAACACCATATTTCAGTGACAGATCAGAGTACTTCAGATATCAAGGTTCAGAGAACATGTATTTACTACTGTTTCTGGCATTTACCTAAATATTTCCTCATTGTTCCATGGCATATTATCAGTGAGTGATTCACCTTTATCCTGTGTTTGCATGTCTTTTGTCAATTGTAAGTGTTTATACAGCATTGTTCCTCATATACCCAATGAAGAAATGTAAATTATTTCTAGTTTAAAGACTCTCACAGCTTTTCTGTACAAATTCTTAGTACTTTTACATTCCACTCCACTAGATACTTAGGTTACACAAACATATTTCTGTGTTTCCCACATAATGCTGTACATTTGTTCATCTATTATTCTGTCTTCTGAAAGTATTGTTTCTCACAGGTAATTAAGCTGTATGGAAATGACATTTTAAGGATGTTCCCAACCTTTTCTTCAATACACAAACACTTTCAGACTGAACTATACATGTAGCCAAATAATCAATTATGTTCTCTGCTCTCAAAACACATTATACGAGTGATGCATCATTATGCTTCAACTAAAAGGGCTCTATGCACAAATCTTTCCTATGCTTCCTGAATTTCACTAATTATAAGCTTGGTCTTTCATTGCATATTCAGAGTAAATGATTAACTTTCGTCCTGTGACTGCAGTTCATTATTTGTCAATTCACAGTGTTTATCCAGTTACTTCCTTAAATATCCACTGCACAAATATAAGGTATTTTCAGGTAAGAGAATATCCTAACATTCACTGCTCTTATTTAAAAAATTCTTAGTATTTTCACTATACACTTTATATTAGGATTCCTGCTCTTGGAACACATTATACCAGTGATGCATCAGTATGCTTCAACTAAAAGGGCTCTATGCACAAATCTTTCCTACACTTCCTGAATTTCACTAATTATAATTTTGTCTTTCATTGCTTATTCAGAGTGAATGATTCACTTTTGTCCTCTGCCTGAAGTTCATTATTTGTCAATTCAGTGTTTATCCAGTTACTTCCTTAAATACCCACTGCACAAATATAAAGTATTTTCAGAGAATATCCTAACAATCACAGCTGTTTAAAAATTCTTTGTATTTTCACTATACACTAGATATTAGGGTTCCACAAGGTATTTCTTTGGTTTAGACTTATTTCAGTCGCCTGTTTCTCCTATTTCTGAGCGTGTTCACAGTTTCATAGGTTTGTGAACCATAAGGAAATGATACTTAAAGTACTTAACCAATTACCTCTCTAATAAAACAACACTTTCAGATTGAATTATACATGTAGCTAACATCCAGATAGGCTTTCTACATGTGGAAGATGATATTGCAGTGATGGATCACAGTACTTCAATGATCAGAGAACATGTATTTCCTACTGTTTCAATCATTTACCTATATATTTCCTGATTCTTTCATTGTGAATTATCAGTGAATGAATCACCGTTATCCTGTATTTGCACCTCATTCTTGTCAATTGTGTTTATGCAGCACTCTTCCATATATACCCAATGTACAAATGTAAATTATTTGTAGTTTAAAGACTCTCACGGCTTTTCTGTACAAATTCTTAGTACTTTCACTTCCACTCCACTAGAAATTAAGGTTACACAAAGGTTTTTCTTTGTTTCACACACATTGCTGTCAATTGTATCCTCTGTTTCTATTTCTGAAAGTTTTCAGTTTCATACAGGTTTGTGAGCCGTAAGGAAATGACATTTTAAGTATTATCCCCAACCTCTTCTTTAATAACTAAACTCTTTCAGACTGAGTTATACACGTATCTAATAACACGTTATGTTCTCCTCTCTTGGAACACGTTATCCCAGTGATGCTTCAGTATGCTTCAACTAAAACGGCTCTATGACCTTATCTTTCCTACTCTTTCCTGAATTTTACTAATTATAAGCTTTGTCTTTCACTGCATATTCTGAGTGAATATGGTTCATCCTGTGAATATGGTTCATTCTTTGTCAATTCACAGTATTTATCCAGTTTATTCCTTATATAACCACTGTACAAATGTAAAGTGTTTTCAAGTAATAAAATATCCTAACATTCACAGCTCTTCTTTAAAATGTTTTAGTATTTTTCCTATACACTAGAGATCAAGGTTCCACAAAGTTATTTCTGTGTTTCATACTGATTTCTGCCGTCTGTTTCTATTCTTTTTTGTGAGTGTTCACAGTCCCATAGGTAAGTGAACCGTAAGGAAATGATACTTGAAGTACTTAATCAATGATCTCTCCAATACACCAACACATTCATTTTGAATTATACATGTATCCAATATCCAACTCACGTCTCTACCTTTGGAACACCATATTGCAATGCCAGATCAAGGTTCTTACAACATGTATTTCTTAATATTTGTGGCATTTTCCCAAATATTTCCTCAGTTTTATTGTGAATTATCTGTGAATGATAATCCTTTGTCCTTGTTTGCACCTCATTCTTATAAATTGTGAGTGTTTATATAGCATTGTTCTATATAAACCTAATGAACAAGTGTAAATCATTTCATAAGACTCTCACAGCTTTTCTTTACAAAGTCTTAGTACTTTCACAGTCCACTCCATAGATAGAAAGGTTCCACAAGCTTAGTTCTCTGTTTAACACATATTGTTGTACAATTGTACCCTCCGTTTCTCCTATTTCCAAGACTTTTCCCAGTTTCTCACAGGTATGTGAGCTGTAAGAAAATGATATTTAAGTATTTCTGGACCATTTTTTTGTTACACTAACACTTTCAGTGTGACTTATACATGTAGCCAGTTACCCATTTTGTTTTCTCTTGGAACATGATATCTCAGTGATGCATCACTGTGCTTCTAAGAAAACGACTCTATGAACATGTATTTCCTACTCTTTCCTGAATTTAACTAATTATAAGATTTGTCTTTCATTGAAGATTCTGAGTGAATGATTCACTTTCGTCCTGTGAATGCAGCTCAGTCTTTGTCCATTCACAGTGTTTATCCTGTTTTATTTTTTCTTATATATCCACTCCACAAATGTAAACTATTTTCAGGTAAGATAATATGCTAATATTCACAGCTCTTGCTTAAAAAATTCTAAGTATTTTCACTGTACACTAGATATTATTGTTCCAAAAAGGTATTTCTGTGTGTCAGACTTATTTCTGTCATCTGTTTCTCTTCTTTCTATGAGTGTTCACAGTCATAGGTACGAGACCGTAAGGAAATGACACTTTAAGTACTTAATGATTTCTCCAGTACACCAACACATTCAGATCGAATTTTACATGTAGCCCATATCATACTAACATCTATACCTTTGGAACACCATATTGCAGTGATGGATCAGAGTATTTCAGATATCAAGGTTCTAAGAACCTGTATTTAGTACTGTTTCTGGCTTTTACCTAAATATTTCCTCATTGTTTCATTGCGAATTGTC
>JAAGEH010000317.1:0-48634 GCA_011751065.1 Lasiurus cinereus | reverse complement strand
TTCAAACCTGAGACCCTTGGGTCCAAAAGGAAAAGATCTTGCCACTGGTTCAATCCATCGAGGGCCAGGTGTGTTCCATATGCATTAGATGAATGAGTCTCAGGTGGCCCATAAAGTGCAGGGATGTGCCCCCTTTACCTAGACACTGCGTCGGGCTGCCTGAGTAGGTTCCCTGGGTTTTCCATGTCTAGGCACCCTCCAGAGTGCAGTGTTCTGCTTGGCAGCTGAGGAATGGAAGCTCTAGAGATGTGTCAAATTTGACCCAGTCTAAAAGGAGAGTGGGCTGCCTGGGTGTTTCCCTTCAACAGATTGTCAGGACAATCTTGGGCTTGGACAAATCAGTCTATTCCCACCTGGAGGACCCCTCTACTTACACCCCCGAATCCCCAAGAACTAGCCTCTCTGTGTCTCCTCAGGTGCCTGCAGAAGCCTTTAGACAAATTCACCATAACGCATTGCCGTCGCCTGACCCATTCAGACCTAACACACCTGTTCCAGTGCCCGAACCTCAGGCAACTGAAGTGCCTGCGTCTGTATTGTGCCAACCTCGCAGATTTTAGTTCCGAGCCCCTTTGTGCTCTGCTGGAGGCTGTAGCTCCCACCCTCCAGGACCTCAGTAACTGTGCCATGGTGGACTCCCAGGTCGGGGCCATCCTGCCTGTCCTGAGCCGCTGCCACCAGCTCAGGTTCTTCACCATCTCTGAGAAAAACTTCTCAGTGGCCACCGTGAAGAAGCTGCTGCGCCTCAAAGCCAGGCTGCCCAGCTTAGAGCTGGAGCTGTATCCTGTCCCCCTGGAGGGTTACAGGGCCTAGGGGACTGTCAACCAGGACAGACTTGCCCTGATCCTGGCTGAGCTGAGGGGAACACTGAGGGAGTTAGGACAGCCCAGGACTATCCTACTTGCCAGCAAGCACACTGGCCACAGGGAGTTGTATGAAGTAGCATTTTCATGACCATGAACCTGTGCTGTGCCCTGTAATGACTTCGCTCAGTGGGTGCACCTGAGCTTCTTCTGGGCCTTTGGAAGCTGAATCCTCCTTTTGGGATGCATTACACAGGGGCCACCACCTTTCAGGTTCATGCTTACTGTGAACGGGGAAAGAGAAGGACACACTCAGGCAACAGGATTGCAGGGGCAAAGGATGGGCAGGTCATGAGGCTCCCCTCTCCCCACCCGCAGCTCAAAGGCAAAATGTTTTACAATCAGAAACATGAATCTCATTTGCCTGGGAAGAGGGGCAGAATTTGGACTTGAGCTTCAGAATTTGAATCCTTTGGTGGATGATTGTAAAGGAATGATAAGAAATAAAGACTATTTCTTATTTTTTTTAATATATTTTATTGATTTTTCACAGAGAGGAAGGGAGAGGGATAGAAAGTTAGGAACATCGGTGGATCGAATCCAAGATGGCGGCATAGGTGAATACCTACACTGCTGCCTCGCACAACAATTTCAAAACTACAACTAAAAGACAGAACGGACATCATCCAGAACTACAGGAAAGCTGGCTGAGTGGAAGTTCTACAACTAGAGGGAAAGAGAGGGGCTCACGGAGACCCAGAGGAGCTGCAAAAAGCTGAGGTACGGAGACGCGCGCGCTGAGAGAGCGGGTGCCGGAGAACCTGGCTGGCTTTCTCTGGCGGGAGGGAAACGGAGACTCCCAACGGCATTGAACCCCTTCTCTTACGACACTAAACTCCAGATCCAGCCGAAACTCATACGGGGGGAGTTTGGACTGTGAAAAGGGAGAAGTGCACGGAAATTTAGGGGAGTTGCAAAGGATCGGAGGTCTGGTCGCGCACGGCACCACGCGGAGGACGGATTGCTGATTGTGCCGCTGGCTTTCGCGAGTGGGCGGGAGACAGACCCTCCCAACTGCGCCACTTCTGAGTCCACTGGGCCCCTGTTTTGGGCGAAACCCTGGGGACCTAGACTCATGTGGTCCTGGTTCGCAGGGGAGCCGGAAAGGCAGCGGTTGGAGGCGCGGCGGGTGCGCGCGCACAAGGACCACTCCAGCCATTACCCAGTCACGTGAGACTCAGGGGCAGTGGAGTGCGGGGCCGACTGGAAGGCAAGGCGGTCCCTTAAGCCTGGAGACTCCACCCTCCCAAGCTCAGCAGAGGCTTCTGCGGCTGAATCCAGCACAGAAGTTTCCCCGGCACAGTGAAAATGCCGAGACAAGGGAAGGGATTACAAGCAAAAGAAATGGAGGAAAAAAAACGACTGGATATAGAGTTCAAAACCACGCTTATAAGGTTTTGCAAGAATATGCTAGAAAAGATGGATAAATTTAGTGAGACCCAAGAGAAGATAATAAATACACTGACTGAAATGAATACTATTACGCAGAGTACTAACAGCAGACTAGAGAAAGGCAAGGATCAAGTCAAAAATTTGAAATATAAAGAAGCAGAAAACATTCAACTGGAAAAGCAAGAAGAGAAAAGAATCCAAAAATGTGAAGATAATGTAAGGAGCCTCTGGGACAGCTTCAAGCGTACCAACATCAGAATTGTGGGGGTGCCAGAAGAAGAGAGAGAGCAAGATACTGAAAACCTGTTTAAAGAAATAATGACTGAAAACTTCCCACATCTGGTAAAAGAAATAGACTTACAAGTCGAGGAAGCACACAGAACCCCAAAGAAAAGGAACCCAAAGAGGACTACACCAAGACACATCATAATTAAAATGCCAAGAGCAAAAGACAAAGAGAGAATATTAAAAGCAGCAAGAGAAAAACAGTTTATTACCTACAAGGGAGCACCCATACGACTGTCAGCTGATTTCTCAACAGAAACGATGCAGGCCAGACGGGAGTGGCAAGAAATATTCAACGTGATGAACAACAAGAACCTACAACCAAGAATAATCTATCCAGCAAAGCTATCATTCAGAATTGAAGGGCAGATAAAGACCTTCACAGAGAAGAAAAAGCTAAAGGAGTTCATCAACTCCAAACCAGTATTATATGAAATGCTGAAAGGTACCCTTTTAGAAGAGGAAGAAGAAAAAGGTAAAAGACAAAAAATTATGAACAACAAATACACATCTGTCAACAAGTGAATCTAAAAATTAAGTGAATTAAAAATCTGATCAACAGAATAAACTGGTGAATATAATAGAATCAGGAGCACAGAAAGGGAGTAGACTGATAATTCTCAGGAGGACAAAAATCATAAAGCATCAAACAGACTGTGAAATTATAGCAGAAAGATTAAAGTTAGGTGAGGTAAATAAGTGATCAATCAAAGGACTTGTATGCATGCTTATAAACATAACCAATGATCACAGACACTGGGGGGTCGGGGTATGCCTGGGAGGGAGGGGGGGCAATGGGGAGATATGTATAAAAATTTTAATAAAAATTAATTTTAAAAAAATAAAATAAATAAAATAAAAAAATAAAAAAAATAAAAAAATAAAAGGAGAGTGGGCTGCCTGGGTGTTTCCCTTAAACAGATTGTCAGGACAACCTTGGGCTTGGACAAATCAGTCTATTCCCACCTGAAGGACCCCTCTACCTGCACCCCCAAATCCCCAAGAACTAGCCTCTCTGTGTCTCCTCAGGTGCCTGCAGAAGCCTTTAGACAAATTCACCATAACGCATTGCCGTCGCCTGACCCATTCAGACCTAACACACCTGTTCCAGTGCCCGAACCTCAGGCAACTGAAGTGCCTGCGTCTGTATTGTGCCAACCTCGCAGATTTTAGTTCCGAGCCCCTTTGTGCTCTGCTGGAGGCTGTAGCTCCCACCCTCCAGGACCTCAGTAACTGTGCCATGGTGGACTCCCAGGTCGGGGCCATCCTGCCTGTCCTGAGCCGCTGCCACCAGCTCAGGTTCTTCACCATCTCTGAGAAAAACTTCTCAGTGGCCACCGTGAAGAAGCTGCTGCGCCTCAAAGCCAGGCTGCCCAGCTTAGAGCTGGAGCTGTATCCTGTCCCCCTGGAGGGTTACAGGGCCTAGGGGACTGTCAACCAGGACAGACTTGCCCTGATCCTGGCTGAGCTGAGGGGAACACTGAGGGAGTTAGGACAGCCCAGGACTATCCTACTTGCCAGCAAGCACACTGGCCACAGGGAGTTGTATGAAGTAGCATTTTCATGATCATGAACCTGTGCTGTGCCCTGTAATGACTTCGCTCAGTGGGTGCACCTGAGCTTCTTCTGGGCCTTTGGAAGCTGAAACCTCCGATTGGGATGCATTACACAGGGGCCACCAACTTTCAGGTTCATGCTTACTGTGAACGGTGAAAGAGAAGGACACACTCAGGCAACAGGATTGCAGGGGCAAAGGATGGGCAGGTCATGAGGCCCCCCACTCCCCACCCGCAGCTCAAAGGCAAAATGTTTTACAATCAGAAACCTGAATCTCATTTGCCTGGGAAGAGGGGCAGAATTTGGACTTGAGCTTCAGAATTTGAATCCTTTGGTGGATGATTGTAAAGGAATGATAAGAAATAAAGACTATTTCTTATTTTTTTTAATATATTTTATTGATTTTTCACAGAGAGGAAGGGAGAGGGATAGAAAGTTAGGAACATCGGTGGATCGAATCCAAGATGGCGGCATAGGTGAATACCTACACTGCTGCCTCGCACAACAATTTCAAAACTACAACTAAAAGACAGAACGGACATCATCCAGAACCACAGGAAAGCTGGCTGAGTGGAAGTTCTACAATTAGAAGGAAAGAGAGGGGCTCACGGAGACCCAGAGGAGCTGCAAAAAGCTGAGGTACGGAGACGCGCGCGCTGAGAGAGCGGGTGCCGGAGAACCTGGCTGGCTTTCTCTGGCGGGAGGGAAACGGAGACTCCCAACGGCATTGAACCCCTTCTCTTACGACACTAAACTCCAGATCCAGCCGAAACTCATACGGGGGGAGTTTGGACTGTGAAAAGGGAGACGTGCACGGAAATTTAGGGGAGTTGCAAAGGATCGGAGGTCTGGTCGCGCACGGCACCACGCGGAGGACGGATTGCTGATTGTGCCGCTGGCTTTCGCGAGTGGGCGGGAGACAGACCCTCCGATCTGTGCCACTTCTGAGTCCACTGGGCCCCTGTTTTGGGCGAAACCCTGGGGACCTAGACTCGTGTGGTCCTGGTTCGCAGGGGAGCCGGAAAGGCAGCGGTTGGAGGCGCTGCGGGTGCTCGAGCACAAGGAACGCTCCAGCCATTACCCAGTCACGGGAGACTCAGGGGCCGTGGAGGGCGGGGCCGACTGGAAGGCAAGGCGGTCCCTTAAGCCCTGAGACTCCACCCTCCCAAGCTCAGCAGAGGCTTCTGCGGCTGAATCCAGCACAGAAGTTTCCCCGGCACAGTGAAAATGCCGAGACAAGGGAAGGGATTACAAGCAAAAGAAATGGAGGAAAAAAAAACGACTGGATATAGAGTTCAAAACCACGCTTATAAGGTTTTGCAAGAATATGCTAGAAAAGATGGATAAATTTAGTGAGACCCAAGAGAAGATAATAAATACACTGACTGAAATGAAAACTATTATGCAGAGTACTAACAGCAGACTAGAGAAAGGCAAGGATCAAGTCAAAAATTTGAAATATAAAGAAGCAGAAAACTTTCAACTGGAAAAGCAAGAAGAGAAAAGAATCCAAAAATGTGAAGAGCCTCTGGGACAGCTTCAAGCGTACCAACATCAGAATTGTGGGGGTGCCAGAAGAAGAGAGAGAGCAAGATACTGAAAACCTGTTTAAAGAAATAATGACTGAAAACTTCCCACATCTGGTAAAAGAAATAGACTTACAAGTCGAGGAGCACACAGAACCCCAAAGAAAAGGAACCCAAAGAGGACTACACCAAGACACATCATAATTAAAATGCCAAGAGCAAAAGACAAAGAGAGAATATTAAAAGCAGCAAGAGAAAAACAGTTTATTACCTACAAGGGAGCACCCATACGACTGTCAGCTGATTTCTCAACAGAAACGATGCAGGCCAGACGGGAGTGGCAAGAAATATTCAACGTGATGAACAACAAGAACCTACAACCAAGAATAATCTATCCAGCAAAGCTATCATTCAGAATTGAAGGGCAGATAAAGACCTTCACAGAGAAGAAAAAGCTAAAGGAGTTCATCAACTCCAAACCAGTATTATATGAAATGCTGAAAGGTACTCTTTTAGAAGAGGAAGAAGAAAAAGGTAAAAGACAAAAAATTATGAACAACAAATACACATGTCAACAAGTGAATCTAAAAATTAAGTGAATTAAAAATCTGATCAACAGAATAAACTGGTGAATATGATAGAATCAGGAGCACAGAAAGGGAGTAGACTGATAATTCTCAGGAGGACAAAAATCATAAAGCATCAAACAGACTGTGAAATTATAGCAGAAAGATTAAAGTTAGGTGAGGTAAATAAGTGATCAATCAAAGGACTTGTATGCATGCTTATAAACATAACCAATGATCACAGACACTGGGGGGTCGGGGTATGCCTGGGAGGGAGGGGGGGCAATGGGGAGATATGTATAAAAATTTTAATAAAAATTAATTTTAAAAAAATAAAATAAATAAAATAAAAAAATAAAAAAAATAAAAAAATAAAAGGAGAGTGGGCTGCCTGGGTGTTTCCCTTAAACAGATTGTCAGGACAACCTTGGGCTTGGACAAATCAGTCTATTCCCACCTGAAGGACCCCTCTACCTGCACCCCCAAATCCCCAAGAACTAGCCTCTCTGTGTCTCCTCAGGTGCCTGCAGAAGCCTTTAGACAAATTCACCATAACGCATTGCCGTCGCCTGACCCATTCAGACCTAACACACCTGTTCCAGTGCCCGAACCTCAGGCAACTGAAGTGCCTGCGTCTGTATTGTGCCAACCTCGCAGATTTTAGTTCCGAGCCCCTTTGTGCTCTGCTGGAGGCTGTAGCTCCCACCCTCCAGGACCTCAGTAACTGTGCCATGGTGGACTCCCAGGTCGGGGCCATCCTGCCTGTCCTGAGCCGCTGCCACCAGCTCAGGTTCTTCACCATCTCAGAAAAACTTCTCAGTGGCCACCGTGAAGAAGCTGCTGCGCCTCAAAGCCAGGCTGCCCAGCTTAGAGCTGGAGCTGTATCCTGTCCCCCTGGAGGGTTACAGGGCCTAGGGGACTGTCAACCAGGACAGACTTGCCCTGATCCTGGCTGAGCTGAGGGGACCACTGAGGGAGTTAGGACAGCCCAGGACTATCCTACTTGCCAGCAAGCACACTGGCCACAGGGAGTTGTATGAAGTAGCATTTTCATGATCATGAACCTGTGCTGTGCCCTGTAATGACTTCGCTCAGTGGGTGCACCTGAGCTTCTTCTGGGCCTTTGGAAGCTGAAACCTCCGATTGGGATGCATTACACAGGGGCCACCAACTTTCAGGTTCATGCTTACTGTGAACGGTGAAAGAGAAGGACACACTCAGGCAACAGGATTGCAGGGGCAAAGGATGGGCAGGTCATGAGGCCCCCCCACTCCCCACCCGCAGCTCAAAGGCAAAATGTTTTACAATCAGAAACCTGAATCTCATTTGCCTGGGAAGAGGGGCAGAATTTGGACTTGAGCTTCAGAATTTGAATCCTTTGGTGGATGATTGTAAAGGAATGATAAGAAATAAAGACTATTTCTTATTTTTTTTAATATATTTTATTGATTTTTCACAGAGAGGAAGGGAGAGGGATAGAAAGTTAGGAACATCGGTGGATCGAATCCAAGATGGCGGCATAGGTGAATACCTACACTGCTGCCTCGCACAACAATTTCAAAACTACAACTAAAAGACAGAACGGACATCATCCAGAACTACAGGAAAGCTGGCTGAGTGGAAGTTCTACAACTAGAGGGAAAGAGAGGGGCTCACGGAGACCCAGAGGAGCTGCAAAAAGCTGAGGTACGGAGACGCGCGTGCGCTGAGAGAGCGGGTGCCAGAGTACCTGGCTGGCTTTCTCTGGCGGGAGGGAAACGGAGACTCTCAACGGCATTGAACCCCTTATCTTACGACACTAAACCCCAGATCCAGCCGAAACTCTTACGGGGGGAGTTTGGACTGTGAAAAGGGAGAAGTGCACGGAAATTCAGGGGAGCCGCAAAAGATCAAAGGCCTGGGGGCGGCGTGCATGGCGCTGCGCGGAGGACAGAATGCTGATTGTGCCGCTGGCTTTCGCGAGTGGGCGGGAGACAGACCCTCCCAACTGTGCCACTTCTGAGTCCACTGGGCCCCTGTTTCGGGCGAAACCCTGTGGACCTAGACTCCTGTGGTCCTGGCTCGCAGGGGAGCTGGAGTTAGAGGCACTGCGGCAGCAGTTAGAGGCACTGCGGGCTCGCGGGCACAAGAACCGCTCCAGCGATTACCCAGTCACGTGAGACTCAGGGGCCGTGGAGGGCGGGGCCGACTGGAAGGCAAGGCAGTCCCTTAAGCCCTGAGACTCCACCCATCCCAAGCTCAACAGAGGCTTCTGCGGCTTTGCACGTCTGGCATTATAAGGCTGAATACAACACAGAAGTTTCCCCGACATAGTGAAAATGCCAAGACAAGGGAAGGGATCACAAACAAAAGAAATGGAGGGGAAAAAACGACTGGATATAGAGTTCAAAACCACGCTTATAAGGTTTTTCAAGAATATGCTAGAAAAGATGGATAAATTTATCAAGTCCCAAGAGGAGATGTAAAAGGACCAACTAGAAATGAAACATTCACTGACTGAAATAAAAAATATTATACAGAGTCCTAAGAGCAGACTAGAGAAAGGCAAGAATCAAGTCAAAACTTTGAAATATAAAGAAGCAGAAAACACTCAACTGGAAAAGCAAGAAGAGAAAAGAATCCAAAAATGTGAAGATAGGGTAAGGAGACTCTGGGACAGCTTCAAACGTACCAACATGAGAATTGTGGGAGTGCCAGAAGAGAGAGAGCAAGATACTGAAAACCTATTTAAAGAAATAATGACTGAAAACTTCCCACATCTGGTGAAAGAAATAGACTTACACGTCCAGGAAGCACACAGAACCCAATATAAAAGGAATCCAAAGAGGACCACACCAAGTCACATCATAATTAAAATACCAAGAGCAAAAGACAAAGAGAGAATATTAAAAGCAGCAAGAGAAAAACAGTTCATTACCTACAAGGGAGCACCCATACGACTGTCAGCTGATTTCTCAACAGAAATGTTCCAGGCCAGATGGGAGTGGCAAGAAATATTCAACGTGATGAATAGCAAGAACCTACAACCAAGAATATTCTATCCAGCAAAGCTATCATTCAGAATTGAAGGGCAGATAAAGAGCTTCACAGATAAGAAAAAGCTAAAGGAGTTCATCAACTTCAAACCAGTATTATATGAAATGCTGAAAGGTACTCTTTAAGAAGAGGAAGAAGAAAAAGATTAAAGTCAAAAAGTTATGAACAACAAATACATATCTATCAACAAGTGAATCTAAAAATTAAGTGAATTAAAAATTTGATCAACAGAATAAACTGGTGAATACACTAGAATCAGGAGCAATGAAAGGGAGTGGACTGATAATTCTCAGGGGGAAAGGGGTGAGGGGTATACAGGGAGAGACTGGACAAAAATCATACACCTATGGATGAGGTCAACGGGAGGGAGGGAAGGGTGGGAGCTGGGTGGAGGGGTGCTATGGAGGGGAAAATAAAAACAAATGTAATAATCTAAATAATAAAGATTTAATTAAAATTTAAAAAAAAGTATAGAAGGTGGGCCGAGACCGGTTTCACTCAGTGGATGGAGCGTCGGCTTGCGGACTGAAAGGTCCCGGGTTCGATTCCGGTCGGGGGCATGTACCTTGCTTGCGGGCACATCTCCACTGTGAGGCTGTGCAGGAGGTGGCTGATTGATGTCTCTCTCTCATCGATGTTTCTGACTTTCTATCTCTCTCCCTTCCTCTCTGTAAAAAGTCAATAAAATATATATATATTTTAAAAAAGTATAGAAGGTGGGGCAAAAGTAAGTATACAGTTGTGAGTATGAGAAACAGCCTATTCTTGTAATTGTTACTCATTACTTATATTATTTTCCATACAGCCTATTCTTGTAATCATTACTTGCTACTTATTGTGTTGTTTTCCATACAAACAACTGTAGACCTACTTTTGCCTCACCCTGTGTATTAAGTTGGGTACACTAATAACCAGTTCTAGGAAAAAACAACAACTATGGTACATCTAAAGGGCTCTTTAGGGGGGCGCCACAGCTGGTAAGGACCAACAATCAGGCAGGGCTTATGGAAGTTCTTGAACTCGACGCAAAAACTCCATTAATAATAAGCTCTAAGTTGCCACATTCACCTTCCCTGAATTCCTCTCCCTTCTATAAACACCCCTGCACCCTGCCACGTGGGAAGACTATGCATGAGATGCAACTCTTTTTCTTTCTTTTGTTTGAATCCTCACCGGAGGATATTTCCCCATTGATTTTTAAGGAGAGTCGGAGAGGGAGGGGGGAGACAGAAACATCCATGTGAGAGGAACACATCAACAGGCTGCCTCCTGCACCAGCCCTGACCCTGCAACACAGACACATGCCCTTGGCCGGAATCGGACCCGGGTCCCTAAAAAAAAAAAAAAAAGAAAAAGAAAGAAAGTTAGGACCATCGATGAGAGAGAGACATTGATCAGCCGCCTCCTGCAAGCCCCCTACTGGGGATGTGCCCACAACCAATGTACGTGCCCTTGACCGGAATTGAACCTGGGACCTTTCAGTCCACAGGCTGACGCTCTATCCACTAAGCCACACCAGTTTCAGCATAAAGACTATTTCAAAAGCTACCTTCTGATCCTCTTGCATGTATTCATCTGTCTCCGTAGTTTACACCTCAAGACCCTGCAGTTACTGATTTAAAAAAAAAAGCCAGGGGGCAGAGGGGTGTGGTTGGGGAAGGGCTCAGGATCAGAACGTGGAACTGGTGGGATGCAGTTCGGCTACAGGACTTAGCAGCATTTTATCCCTCCCTCCTGCTCTTTACTTCTCTCTGGGCATCTCTGACCTCCTTGTGGCTGCTCAGTGGGTGGGGACAATGGGATATGCTAATTGGCCCACCAACCCCTGAAGTGAAGGGGACCTGGCTGCTGGCTCTGACCCTGGATGCGAGTGTTCCTCACAGTCCTCCATGTGGATCCAGAAGTCTCAGGATTTGTGTCAGGAGGGGTTCAGGGACAAGGCAGGGTCCCCATTTCCTGAAAGGCCCCTCCATACTGCAGAGGTACCATGTCCCTGGACCACCCAGCCTATGCCTGTGAGCCTGCTGCAGAGGAAGTCTTACTTATAGCCAGGAATATCATCCAAATTCCTTTGAGCAAAATACTACAGATATTCAGGTACATCACACGTTTTCTAGTATTTCTACCCCACATTCAATAGAACCCCATGGCAGGTCATATCCCTGGAGGATTGGTTTATTCCCATTACACCTCCCGTCTCTCTGTGGAAAAAGACTAGAGAGCGTGTTTTGAAACCAGCCTGTCAGATAGGGGAGCGGACACACTGCACCAATGAGTGAGCTTCTTCCCTGTCTCAGTTGCTGCATTAGGCACTGTTCACCAGAATAGTCAACAGAGACCATGGACGCAGATAAGGGATTTATAGGGAAAGGCTCCCACTTTCAGTCCCAATAGCTGCCCTCTGCAAGCCAGGGACTCTACAAAGGGAATGGTGTAACTGAGGCCAATCTGAACACCTGAGAACAAGGGGAGCCCATAGCATCGCCTCCAATGTGGGGCCTAAGGCTGAGAATAAAGGGCAGCTGGTACACACCCTGGAGTGTGGGAAACTTGTGCTTTACAGCCATTTTGTAGTAAGCTCCAGTCATGTTAGCTCTAACCTCGGGCTAGGTTTCTATTACCCCAAACACTATCTCTTTCCCGTAAGCCAGGTGTTTCGCCTTACGGGCTAGGAATTTCCACTTCGATTTGGTTGCTTAGCCTCCCCCGTTACACAAAAACTGGAACCTCCTCATTCCTACTTCTCCCTATAATTACCTGAAACTCCTCCTGAATAAATGAGACTTGATCAGAACCTGGTCTTGTCTCCATTCCTTGTGTCTGTTGTCCCTTTCATCCCCAGTCCCCCTCTAGGGTCCCCGTTGCCTAACCCTCGGATTGGGACAAGTGGCGCCCAATGTGGCTCGAGAACGGGGAATCCAGTGAGGGACGCTGTCTGGAGAGCTGGCACAAAATTAGAAGACAGACGATAACTTGACGCAGGAACCTGCTGCGTTATCTACACCTCGGTGAGTAGACAGCAATTATGGGTCAAGAAATGAGTCAGCATGCGATTATGAGTCAAGAAATGAGTCAGCATGAAATGTTTGTTAATGGACTTAGAAAAGCTTTAAAGGCACAAGAAGTAAAGGTTAAAATGAAACAGTTATGTGATTTTTTTTTATTATATCCAAGATATTTTTCCTTGGCTCCCTACTGAAGTAACTATTGATAATAAGCGATAGAAAAGGGTTGGAGATGCCCTTAGGGATTTTTATGAAAGTTTTGGGCCTAAAAAGCTTCCTATAACTGCCTTTTCATACTAGAATTTAATCGATGAGGTCATATCACAGAGGCATCAGGATCCTGTAGTTGCTAATGTAATTGAAAAGGGAGAAAAAAAATCCTCCAAATAGATAAAGAGAAAGAGGATTTAAAAGAACAGCAGAAATTAGATCAAAAAGGAAAAAGGATTTAGAAAGAGAGGACCTCATGTCTTTCGATAGCGATGTTGAGGAAGAAAGAGGGGCGACCCAAGGAACTGAAAAGAAAAAACTTGAATAAGAGAGCCATCCAGGGGCCCACATAATACATTAAGAGAGAGGACTTTAGAAACTGAAAAGAAAAAAATCAAAGATACATGAAAAAAGAACACCTTTAGAAGCAAAAGTAAAATTCTATAATTTAGAGGGAGCTAAACCTAAGACAAAGAAATATCCAACCCTATCAGAATTTCTTGAAGTTAAGGAAGACCTTAGTGATACGGATTGGGAGAATTTAGAAGAACAGGCAGCCAGATATCATAATCCAGACTGGCCGCCTGTTGCTCAGCGTCCTCTGCCATATAGTCCTGTCCCCAGCGCTCCTCCCTTAGCATGCCCGGTTCTTGACCCCAGAAAGGAGCTAAGAGATAAGATTGAATTTTTAAAGGAACAAATAAAATTAGAAAAAGAGCACCAGGAGCTTATAGCACAATTAGAGGGTCTAAAAATAGGCAAGCCCAATATGGAGCCACAGCTCCTTATACCACAGTAATTGTAGCATCAGTAGCTGAAAATTGGCTTACACCAGGGGATTGGCAGACTCTAGCTAGAGCAACACTAGCGGGAGGGGATTATTTTTTATGGAAATCAGAATTCATAGAGTCATGCAAGGATACTGCTAAACGCAACGCGAAAGCTGGCAATAGGTGGAATCTAGATATGCTCATAGGAGAAGGCAATTATGCTACCAGCGACGCGCAAATGCAATATGACGCAGGCCTTTTTGCCCAGATTCAATCAGCCGCTACTAAGGCTTGGAGAAAATTACCAGTTAAAGGTGACATGAGCTCCTCTTTAACTAATATTAAACAGGGGTCAGATGAGCCTTTTGCAGATTTTGTTCATCGCCTAATCACTGCAGCTAGCAGAATTTTTGGTAACGCTGACGCAGGCACGGAATTTGTCAAACAATTGGCCTTTGAAAACGCTAATGCTGTTTGCCAAGCGGCCATTCGGCCCTATAAGAAAAAGACTGATTTATCAGGCTACATCCCCCTTTGCTCTGATATCGGAGCCGCTTATCAGCAAGACAATTCTTATCACAGCAAAATACGAATAAATGTTTTAACTGTGGGGAATCAGGGCATTTTGCTAGAGAATGTAAGGGGAGCAAAAATACGAACACTAAAACTCAAGCTCCAGGTCTATGCCCTTGATGCAAAAGAGGGAAACATGATTTACACTCATGGGCTAATGAGTGTAAATCCAAGACAGATGCCCAAGGTCAGCCTCTATGTTGTAACCCAACGAGACAACCTCACTCAGACACAGAGTTTTAGAGATGGAAATTTGAGCTTTATTCCTGCGCAGGGACTGCAGCCAACCTACGCAGAGGAGAACTGCAGTCTCGAGGTCTTGAAAATGGCTGGTTTTATAGCCCTTTCACGGGGTTGAGCAAGCAAGCATTGTCTACAGAAGCAAATATTTGCTGTTAGCACAGCTGCCTGGAGGAGTTATCCTAAGAGCAGTGTAAAATTTTAACAGAGACATTTACTGGCTCAGGGGAATGTTCTGAATGGTCTGTTATCTTCAACAGAGTCATTTATCAACTCAGGGGAATGTTCTTACCCTGTTCTGGGAAAATTTGGCCTGGGGTTGGGGAGTTAAAGGTTATACACACAGGGGCTGTTGGCCATGTCACAACACTCTACCTCCAGTTCAGGGAAACGGGAACGGGGGCCAGCACCAGGCCCCCACACTGAAACAAATCTTTGGGACAGTCAGCTTTGTTCCAGCAAACAACAATCCATTTCAGACCTCCTCAGAGCCACCACAGGAAGCGCAGGACTGGACCTCAGTTCCACCGCCCACACAGTATTAACCCCCGAGATGGGAGTTCAAGCCCTTCCCCCTGGGATCTTTGGCCCTTTGCCAAAAGATACTTTCAGCCTCATAGTAGGACATAGCAGTTCTACACTTAATGGATTACAAGTCTTTCCCGGGGTTATAGATAATGACTACTCTGGTGAAATTAAGGTTATGGTATCTTCTCCTAAAAATATTAATACCATTGTAACGGGACAGAGATTTGCTCAATTACTACTCCTACCCCTAATCCCCACCTCTAATAAGACAGTTATTAAACAAAGAGGTAATAAAGGTTTTGGGTCAGCAGATGTTTATTGGGCAGAGATAATATCAGCACAAAAACCTCTTATGTCTCTACGGCTAGATGGTAAAGAATTTTCAGGCTTAGTAGATACAGGCGCAGATGTTACTATTATCAAAAAGGAAGAATGGCCTACAACTTGGCCTCTAGATACTACTATGACCCATTTAAAAGGAATAGGCCAAAGTCAGAATCCTGAAAGGAGTTCAAAGCTTTTGATCTGGAAAGATCATGAAGGTAACCAAGGCACCATATGTTGTGCCCAGAGTTTGGGATCTTCAATAATCCACCACTAAGGAGCCTTTTCCGATGCAAAAGCAAAGAGTCTTTATTCAAACCCGGGTTTGGCTCTCAGCCTCTTTCTGATGCAGCAGCAAGGTGAGAGAGCTGACCGGGAGGGAACAATGAGTTTTATGGGGTATGATAATTAGGGGGCTTGAGAAAGTGATAGTTACAGAGATTGGTCACTTGAATTGGGGCCTTTCTGTGGTTAAGCCTAATTAGGACTTTAGCTGTGACCCTGGAGCTTCATTGACCCATTTGGGTGGGGGTCGGGGAAGTTAAGACAATGCTGGCACACCTGTGGCCACTCCCAGAAAAGGGAGGGGTTTTAGGCAGGGGTCCCAGCCCTATAGGACAAGATGGAGGGGAATTCATTTCCTTTCACATACAACCCTATGTTATAGCTGGATTACCAATCAACCTTTGGGGTAGGGACTTATTGTCTCAGCTTGGACTAATCATGTGTAGCCCAAACGACGTAGTTATTACTCAAATGTTAAAAAATGGATATCTACCAGGTCAAGGTTTAGGAAAAAACAACACAGGAATATTAAAACCCATAGAAGCCACTCCTAGATGAAACAGAGCAGGATTAGGCCATTTTCCATAGGGGCCACTGACGCTCCTGTGACCCATGCAGAAAAAATAACGTGGCTATCTGAAGAGCCTGTATAGGTTGATCAATGGCCTCTAACATCTGAAAAACTATTGGCTGCACAGCAGCTGGTACAGGAACAGCTTGAAGCTGGCCATATTATCCCCAGTAACTCTCCTTGGAATACTCCTATCTTTGTCATTAAGAAGAAGCCAGGTAAATGGTGGTTGTTACAAGACTTAAGGGCAGTAAATAAAACAATGGTGCTAATGGGAGCCCTACAGCCTGGACTCCCCTCTCCTGTTGTATACCTTCAGGGCATTTTAAGGTAATCATAGACTTAAAAGATTGCTTTTTTACCATTCCTCTACACCCTGAGGACCAAAAGCGCTTTGCCTTCATCCTACCCGTATGGCTAATAGTCCCACCTTATGTCAATCCTTTGTTGCTCTTGCAATACAAGCAGTAAGAGATCATTGGCCAGAAATGTATATTATTCATTACATGGATGATATTTTAATAGCTGGAAAGGATGGTGGTGAGGTCTTGAGATGTTATGACGAGTTACAAAATACTTTACAAGACAAAGAATTAGAGATCGCCCCTGATAAAGTCCAATTAACGGATCCATAAACATATCTTGGTTTTCAAATGAAAGGACCTCAGGTCTCCTCTCAGAAGTTACAATTAAGATTAGACAAGCTCAAAATTTTAAACGATTTTCGCAAACTCCTTGGAGATATCAACTGGCTCATGTCCTATCTAAAGCTTAGCAAAAGTGATTTAAAACCTCTTTACGATATTCTACACGGGGATGCAAATCCTACATCTCCCCATGAGCTGACACCGGAAGGAAGACAAGCCATACCTATAGTAGAACAAGCCATTTGGTCACAAACTGTTACATTTATAGACTATGATAAACCTTTGAAATTCATCATTTGCAAAACAGCTTTCACCAACTGCTGTTTTTGGCAAACAGCCCCCCTCATATGGGCTCATCTGCCTGCTACACCTAAAAAGTCATTGGGCCATATTATCAAGCAGTATCTGATCTTATAATCCTAGGCAGGGAACAAGGGAAGAGATATTTTGTTAAAGAACCAGATTTCATCAAAGAGCCTTATACCAAAGAACAAGTTAATTGGCTCATGCACACTACTGAATTCTGGCCTATTGCCTTGGCTTCTTATACATCCTAGATAATCATTATCCACCAGACAAACTTACTGATTTTGCTAACAAATATGATTTAGTATTCCCAAAAATCACAGCATTTACGACCACCGCCTAAGCCAGGAACTGGGCCTTATGCTGCCCTGCTTTCCAATGACGGGTAAGGTGGGTTGGAACCGTATAGTAGTTCCTGACCTAAGACAGGCACAGTCCCCTCAAGGATATTGGCCCTTTCAAAGTTTAAAGAAAAGGGAGACCTGTGGGAAACTTGTGCTTGACAGCCATTTTGTAGTAAGCTCCAGTCATGTTAGCACTAATCTTGGGCTCGGTTTCTGTTACAACAAAACCTATCTCTTTCCCATAGCCAGGTGTTTTGCTTTAACGACTAAGACTCCCCCGTTACACAAGAACTGGAACCTCTTCATTCCCTGGAATCTACTCATTCCTCCCTCTTCCTATAAGTATCCCAAACTCCTCCTGAATAAACGAGACTTAATCAAAACTTTGTCTTGTGTCCATTCCTTCTGTCTGTTGTCTCTTTCATCCCCATTCCCCTCTGGGTCCACGTTGACTAACCCGTGGATCGGGACAAATTAGAATTTTGGTTTGTATGCTTAAGGAATTATAAGTTTCAGAAGGTATAGTTTTATAGGTTTTGTTTGATGTTATAGAACATAATCCTTGGTTTCCTGAAAAAAAGGTACATTAGATCTTGAGTGTTTGGCAAAAAGTTCGTCAGAATTTGGGGAAAAAAATAAAAAGAAAGAGCTCAGCAGCAGGGAAAATACTCACTTTAAAAATAATAATAATAAAACCAAAAACTGGTTTTCCATGGGAACACACTGTTGCCTTTGCTAGAGCCTTATAGGGAGGCTGAGGAGAAGCCTCCTCCCCTGGTTTCGTCCCTCCTCCTAGTGAGAAGCAGGAAGAAAAATGGAAGGAATGGCCTGTATGGCCCCCTCCACCTCCATATCATAATCCTGAAACATTTAATTCGCTGCCAATAGAGTCATCTGTACAGAGAGCCATCAGAGCAGGAATGAAGGACACGTCTGGGAAGAAAGGCTCGGTTTTCCTGTTATACAAGTAGCTCACCCACAGCTCCCAAATAAGATAATGAGACAACAAGAAAAAATTGATTTTAGTAGAGAACACTTTGGCTCAGTGGATAGAGCATCTTCTGCAGAATGTAAGGACCCATGTTCGATTCTGGTCAAGGGTATGTACCTTGGTTGCAGGCACATCTCCAATAGGGGGCATGCAAGAGGGAGCTGATCGATATCTCTCATGTTTCTCTCTATCCCTCCCCCTTCCTCTCTGTAAAAAAATCAATAAAATACATTTTAAAAAATTAAAAAATGATTTTAAAATGATAAAAGCTTTGCGAGAAAGCATTGTTCAAAATGGTCCAACGGCTCCTTTTACAGGAGAAATCATGAATAATATTTCTGAAGCATTCTTACCTCCTTATGATTAGGATTCTCTGGCTCGTGCCACTCTGAATGAAGGAGAATATTCACTATGGAAGGGAGAATATTTGGAGAAGTGTCAAGAGCAAGCCCGTGCAAACAGAAGGCCGCATGCTCAAATAACCTATGAAGTGCTGGCAAGACTGGGACGGTATATGGATATACAAAATCAGTTACAATATGTACAACAGGCATATGACCAAATTAGACTTTGTGGTAGGAAAGCTTGGTGGGCTTTACCAGCAAAAGGGGACCCTGATGGAGCTTTTAATAAATGTCTGCAGGGACCTACAGAGTCATTTTCTGACTTTGTAGCTTATCTCACTGCAGCAGTGAAACAACAGATTCAACATGAGACAGCAGGAGATATTTTAATTCAGCAACTAGCTTATGAAAATGCCAATGCTGACTGAAAGAAATGCTTGACGCTTCTGAGAAGAAATAGTGCCATTACAGAGATAATTCGAGCATGTCAGAATGTGGGATCAGGTACTTTTCAAGCGAATTTACTGCTGCTGCAGTAACAGTGGTAAAAGGAATGTAGGCAACTGAGGACACAAGGTGGCGCTCTAGGGAGAGGCGTAAACACTCAGCCTCTGAGAGATTCAGTCTCCCTGTCCTAGATGTCAGAAAGGGAACCATTGGGCCAGACTGTGTAGATCAAAATTTCATGGAAACAAGCAGCCTCTAGATCAATATACAGGGAATGGTCAACCGAAGGGAAACGGCCAGAGGGGTGCCCCACAGCCCCATCATTAATTGGGGAAACCTGCCCTGCAAAGCCCACAGTGGGTTCCCTCATCCGAAAAACTGCTGGAAGCACAGGTCTAGATCTTAACAGCACTATACTGGTCACTTTGACACCTGATATTGCTCGGCAAGCTATTCCTACAGGAATTTCAGGTCCTATGTCACCGGAACTTTAGGATTAATCTTAGGGAGGAGTGGAAACACTCTAAAACAGTGGTTCTCAACCTTCCTAATGCCAGTACCCTTTAAGACAGTTGCTCATGTGGTGGTCACCCTCAACCATAAAATTATTTCCGTGCTACTTCATTCCTATAATTTTGCTACTGTTATGAACTGTAATGTAAATATCTGATATGCAGGATGTATTTTCTTTGTTACAAATTGAACATAATTAAAGCATAGCGATTAATCACAAAAACAATATGTAATTGTATATTGTAAAATATTTATTTCTAATTACAAATAAATGAAATTTTGTCTTGAATCGTGGTGTAGCATGGGTAACAGTCTTCATATGACAATAGTAAACTACATTGCTCCACTTTGCTACACCGAGGAGCAGTGTGCTGGTTCCTAAGACCATGGGAATTAGGTGTTTTCCAATAGTCTTAGGCGACCCCTGTGAAAGGGTCTTTAGACCCCCAAAGGGGTCGTGACCCACAGTTTCAGAACAGCTGCTCTAAAAGGATTAACTGTTCTGCCTGGAGTGATTGATTTAAATTATGAAGGAGAAATTAAAGTTATACTAGAATGTAATCATATTATGCAAGTTATTCCAGGACAAAGAATTGTTCAGATACTACTTCTACCTTATGTTCAGCAAGGTGAGGCTATAAATAGGAAAAGAGGAATGCAAGGAGTTAGAAGTTCAGACATCTACTGGATACACACAATTAGCAAAACCCGTCCTATCATTAATTTAAGAATAGAGGGAAAACAATTTAGGAGTCTAGTGCAAACTGGAGCAGATGTAAAGTGTTATCAGCAAAGAGTTCTGGCCTCCAAATTGGTCCATGGCAGAAGCTATGGGCTCAGTTAAGGGGGTAGGAATTCCTGATGATACACAACGTGGTGCTGCAGTGTTAAGATGGCAAGATGAGGAAGGACAGACAGGATGGTTTCAGCCCTACATCATCCCTAAAATTGCAGTCAACTTAAGGGGCGGGGATGTTTTATAAAGTTCACAGGCAGGTATTGTTACCAGCAAAGCACAGCAGTTAATGACTCAGATGGCATATAAACCTTTTTAGGATTGGTCACCGCTCAGTCTCCTCATCCTCATGCTGATCCTACACAAGGGAAAGGTGATAGACCTGTATGGGTGGATCAGTGGCCATTAACCAAGGAGAAATTAAGTCATATTCTTGAATTACTCCAAGAACAAATGAAGCTGGCCACATAGAACCTTCCACTAGTCCTTGGAATACGCCCATATTTACAATCCCTAAAAAGGCGACAGGAAGATGGCGATTATTACATGATCTTAAAGCAATTAATGCTACTATGCATACAATGGCAGCTTTACAACTTGGACTCAACCAGCACCTTCACAAATGCCTTTACATTGGTCTCCTATAGTGGTAGATTTTAAAGATTGTTTTTTCACTATTCCCTTGGCACCTCAAGATAAACACCGATTTGCATTTTCAGTGCCATCTCTTAATAATATAGAACCCATGGAAAGATATCAATGGAAGGTTTTACCTCAAGGAATGGCCAACAGCCCTACTTTGTGTCAAAAATATGTGGCTCAAGCTGTTCAGCCTTTAAGAGACAAATACTCCCAATGTTACATTATTCATTTCATGGACGACTTGCTCTTAGCAAGCCCAAGGGAAGAACAGACCTCGGCCATGTTTTCCCAATTAGAGGAGGAGCTCCCTAAATGGGGCTTAAGAATTGCTCCAGAAAAGGTACAGAAAGAAATGCTGTTCCATTATCTGGAAACCATCATTAAAATCCGATGCATTAGGCTTCAGAAGGTGGAGATAAGAAAAGACTGTCTTAAAACTTTAAATGACTTTCAGAAGTTATTACCGGATCTTAACTGGTTAAGACCTTATCTGAAGATCTCTACAGGAGAAATGACAAATTTATTTAGTTTGCTTAGAGGTGACTCTAATCTTTCCTCTCCTCGAACATTAACAGATGAAGCTAGGAATGAGTTGCTAAGAGTTGAGCAGGCAATTTCCTCATCCCTAGTAGCATGGGTATAGCCCGAATTACCTTTATTGGGACAAATTAACCCTACTGCAAATAGTCCCACTGGAGTCATCTTTCAAAATAAACACTCTCCTGCTATTATTGAATGAGTCCACCTAGGGGCATTAATCCTCTAAAACTGTAGTTACATATGTAGAACTAATGGTCCAATTAATATTTCAAATCAGAAAATGTTGTAAACAGCTTAGAGGGGAAGAGCCTCAGTGTATCTACCTCCCCATCACTGGGAAGTAATTAAAAATGTTATTTCAGATTGATATAAATTGGCAAATGGGGTTAAGTGGATATTCAGGGGAACTTAGCTGTCATCTATTAAAACATAAATTACTACAATTTTTATATAATACCCCCATTATTATACCAAAAAGTACTAGGCGGGAACCTATTCCTGGAGCCTTAACTGTTTTTACTGATGGATCATCTAATGGGAAAGCTGCCTATCATACAGTAAATTCAGACTGAGTTATATTGACCTGTCATACTTCTCTACAAGAACCAAACCAGAAGTTATTAAGGATGCATTGCAGTATTTCCAAGAGCCTCTTAATATTGTCTCTGATTCATTTTACTCTGCGAATTTAGTGAATAGAATTGAAACTGCCCAGTTGAAATGGCTTAGTGACCAAAGTTTATTTAAAAAAGTTCAGCAGGTTGTACAACAGGGACAATATCCTTTCTATATCACTCACATCAGGGCTCATAGTGTCTTTCCTGGTCCTTTAACAAAAGGAAATGCACAAGTTGATCAAGTGGTTGCTTTATTAAAAGAAGCCTTAGAATCTCATCAGCTTTTACATCAGCCTGCCAAAATGCTGTCTAAACAATTCTCAATCACTCGACCACAGACAAAACAGATTATTAAGGAATGCCCCCGTGTATGTTACATCTACTTCAAAGGCCTAGCACAGGAGTCAACCCTAGAGGTTTGCTAAGAGACCCTATCTGGCAAATGGATGTAAGGCATTATACTTCCTTTGGACGCCTTGGGGCATTACATGTCTCTGTAGACACCTTTTCAAAAATCATATGGGCTACTGCATCTACAGGAGAAACAGCAAAACAGGTTATTAATCACTGCCTAGCTGCTTTTGCTGTCAGGGGAATTCCAAAAATTATTAAAACTAAAAATAGGCCTGCTTACACAAGCTGTCAATTCCAGGAATTTTGTAAAAGGTGGGAAATTCATGTCATTACAGAAATTCTCAAGGACAGGCCAGTATTGAACGACAGCATCAGCGGCTGAAATCCCAACTTGAAAAACAAAAAGGGGGGATGATGGAGAAATCACCTGCAGGTAGGCTGCACCGAGCCTTCATTACTTTAATTTTTTTCACTTGTGATGCTGATTGAAAGACACCTATGGAGCTACATTGGTGTCAGGATAAAACAAAAGGAACTGGTCGAGTTAAATGGAAAGATCCTGAATCTGCTTCATGGAAGGGACCCGATTCATTATGAACCTTAGGGAGAGGATATGCTTATATATTGCCAGAAATTTTTTTCCAAATCCGTGTGTATTCCTGCTAGATATATTAAACTGCAACAGGGATCCAAGAGAAAAATTAGCCAGACTAATGAGAACCTTGCGCCTGGAGCCACACCATGCAGCTGCAGACAATCAACTCCCTCAGCCACAGAGAGCAGGGACTCCAAGACAAAAAGCCCATAACCCCTGTATTCTTAAGCTGAAGGTGGGGCAACATTTGTGGTTTGTGAATCAGACGTAAACATTTACTAAATTTGCAATGCCTTTTAAATGAAGATATCTACTTTAATTAATAAATTAGCTTTTTAAGTTAAAATCAAAGTTTTCAGCTAAATAAAAAGGAAATGTCTTAATAAGCAATTTGATTAAGTATTCTAATAAAGTAACCAAGACCTTATCTATCCAAGAAGAAATTGACAGCCAGTTTCAAATTGAATTGCTATGGAGCTGGAACAAAGAATATCCTTACATGATATTATTCTACAATGTCATTATAATTTTTGATATTTTACAACAGCAATTATCCCAAACAAACTTACAATCTAATTCTTTGAATGTTTGGCAGCAGTTTTAAAAAGATCATGAAAGTAATGAGGGCAGTGAGAAGGCACTTGAGAATTCTGTATTGGCCCTTCTTGCCCTTTTTGCCAAGAGAGACCCTCCCACAGCTGTTGCCTGAGCTTTCTGTTCATGCTGAGGTTGAAGCCTCGTGGTGACTGGTACCGTGGATCTGTCTCTCGCCCAGTGGTGTGAGCTGGGCCCTCCCTGGAGAAGAAACCTGGGTTTCCCAAGATATGTGATCAATGCCGGGACCCCAACAGCAGGCGAGGGGATCCCAAGGCAGGTACTGGGCGTGGAGGCCACGGGGCATAGGCTACCAAGGAGATGGAACTGAACCTCACATCACCTGTTTGGCCCTGGAAGATGGCTGGTTAGCCAGAGACAGGTAAGATTCCCCAGGGAAGGAACAACCTAAGACAGGCACAGTCGCAGAGGGGCCATCAGGAGAGACCTTGGGGATCAACAGAGGTGAGGCACAGACCCTCACCCCACCCCAACATTTCAGGGGCTTGCAAGCTTGCCTTTTCTGAGCAAGGTCTCCTGCCCCATGGGTGCCTTGCTTCCCCCGCCCAGCTCAGATCGGAACCCAGGTGACAGACAGAGACTTGGCTGACAGATGCCCTCTGTCTAAATCCAGCCTAACACCAGGAATGCTCAGAAGCTACTCAAGAATGCAAATAATCCTTTTCACTAATATTTACAGGGTAAAACTAAGATTGTTGTTTGAATATTAAATTTGACAATAAAATAGTAGTCAAGTTTTCAGGTTAATTTAAATTGGCAAATTGAAATAAGTGAATATTGTTATAGTAATAATAATGATAGAATACAAATATAAAGTAAGAAATTGGGTGTGACATATTAGAGAGTGGAATGAAGTGTGAACGCCCTTAAAGAGATGTGCATGTAAGAGATAAAAAAGTTTGTACCCCACATGTAAAGACCAGAGAGCAGAACATCTGGGACCCGCTGATAAGACACACTAAAGACACACTGAAGATGTCTGCTTGAGCACATAAAAGAGAGCAAGCTCTGAAGGAGATTAGAGCCGCTTGTCTGCTCCTCCACAGAGGGTCGCTCTCCGCTCCCCTTCCTGCATCCTGCCTGAACTCTGAGGTCTGCCGTGGACCCTGGGTCCGAACCGTGAGCCACAAGCCGAGGCCTCTACAAGACGCCGAGCTGCAGCTGCAACGTCCAATGTCCAGTGTGTGTGTCTGTCAGCGTGGATCTCCGGGTGTCCTGCCGAGGTCTGGAAACCACCAGGACTCTGGTAAATAAACCGCGTGTGATTCGTGCATTGCCTGTCTGTCTCCTGTGTAATTTAAGCTCGGCCAATATTTAATAAGTGCCTTGAGTCATCCGTATAAGTCCATTCTATTGGCAGAGGATACTCTTGGCCACCTGTGCTTACGTCCTTAGATAAATTCTGGGACAAACTGGCGTAGTCGGCAGGATTGAATTAAAATTGAAAATTAAGGGAAGAGTGTATCCAAATTTACCAAAAAGAAAATTTTCTAAATTACTCCGAGCACAGCGGAGAACTAATTGGCGTAAGAGAGAAAAGGGGAAGTTCTAGCCCAATCTGAAGTCAAGTGCTGAGCCTGCTAAAAGCAGATAAGCCATTCACCTAAAACCGAAAGTAACTAGCTTGGAGAACCAATCCGTGTCACTTCCAAAAAACCCTGAGCTTGCTACAAACTAAAGGTCCTCCACCGTGAGGGCACGCCCAGGAGAGGCTGACTCCCAAAGGCAAGGCCGGAGGCTCCTTGCAGTTTCTCTGCCCAAGTGGAGCCAAGCAGGCAGATTAGACTATTTACGCAAGCAGGGGGCTGTGGAGGCAGCCAAGAGGAAGAAGGACACGCGAAAGGGGAAACTAGGCTTGAGAGATCGGTGGAGGGACCCGAGTTGGCGGATTATACCAACCGGCAGCTTATGTAGGCAGCACAACCGTGGCATAAACGGGACGGAGGAGTTGCGGCTGGAAGGAATAACTCTCTTATTTCAAATTAAAAAAGAAAGAGAAAAGAAAATAAGAAAAATATTTTATGAATGAATGGCAGAGCATAAATTGAAAAACAGGATCCTGAATGTTATAAGAAAGGCTCACACATATCTCTTTCTTTGCAATCTATACCTGACTGTAGTCCAGAGGGAACCCTCCCCATGTGCCATCTATCCCTTTGGGAGAGCAGGTCCTAAAATAACAAATTGTCCAGACTGCCTTCAAGGCAAAAAAAGGATAAAAATGGAGAAACTCAGAATCATCTGGCAAAGGTTAAGGAGGACTAACAAAACGCCTGCTAATATACCAGCTGAAAGCAAGTGGCATACTTTGGAGGATAGTCTTAGAGAAAAATGTAAGGTAGGATATACACCCAGGTTAGGACAGGTAGTGACTAATAATCCAGACACTCTGATAGTAGTAATTAAAAGAGCACAACCAAAGGAAGTAATACCCATACTACTACACACAATTTATAACCTACAGGAAGACAATGATAAGGGCAAAAGATTAGCACTAACGGTGGTAGGACAGTATCAGAGCAAGCCAGCCATAGTAAGAAAAAAATTGATAAAAAAGGAAGGAACAGAAGAAGATGGAGAGACCATAGAATTCACCTCATTCACAAGACAGAAAATGAATGAACTTAGAGGTTTATTAGTAAAGGGAGAACGAACAGATATTGATTGCATACTGCATCTATATGAAAAGGGAGGACACACCCTCATGGTCAGTGCAGATGAATTAGGACAAGTCATAGATGCAATAGAACATCCAAAATTAAGAGAGCAATTACAAAAGGATATAGATGAACAGGGAAAACGGGCACCGGTGTCTATATGGCATTGGGTGTCAAAGGCCTGGAAAAGGGCTTTTCCCCCATATAGATTTTTTCCTCATCAAAATTTTCAAAACCGTGGACTAGTATAGGCCAGCTCCAACATCAATTGAGGAAATTAACTATTCTCAATGGAATATATCAAGATGAAAATCCCTGGGAAGCCACTAATGTGGAGGGCATCATAAGATGCCTAATAAAAAATGCACCCGAGGGATATAAAATACAGATGCAAAATTTATTAGCTGGATCAAGAACCCCAAATGAGATTAAGGAAAAAATTATTCTACACCAGGACATGATTACTGATAAAAAATTCACCTTTGCAGCAAAAAAGGATGAAACCCCCTTGCAAAGGGAAACACAAAACTATTCCTTTTTTACAAAAAAAGGAAGAGAAATAAGAGGTCCTCAAAACATGTAATACCAATTCATAGAATAGAGGAGGAAATTAGGGACAATCAAGACCATCTTACCACAACAAAAGGAGTATTGGAGAAATAGTAATCCTTTCTTTAAGAAAGGGTTTCAAAAAACCCCAGAGGGGGAAAAAAAAAAACAGAAAAAAAAATTCAAATAAAAAACCCCTTCACAACATACCCACAGAGCAATGAACTGTTTCAACACAAAAATAATCCATTCAGGCAGCAGGAAAACTACCAAGGCCCCACCCCCAAAGTTAGGGCAATTAAGGGGGCATGAGGAGAAATTAACCTTTCTTACTCTAGTGGATGCATTCTATAAGGAAAATGATAATAGTACCTTAAATATAAAACCCAGAAATGATCTAATTTTACTTAAAACATTCTTAATAGATACTGGATCCTAAATCTCTTTAATGACAATAGACAATATACCTATAAAACATTATGAAAACTCAATATCCATTGGAGGAATTACAGGAAATATGATTAAGGCAAGACCAATAGACTGTAAAATACTATATAGAAACAGACAAATCAAGGTTACATTTTGTACGGCCCCTAATGTAACCAATTTAATAGGAATGGATATTATACCTATAATATATAACTCACATATTAAATTATTATCTCTTACTAAATATACAATAAACTTAGCAGTAGTACAAATTCCCCCTGTGATCCTACCTACACCAACACAGGCATCATTTACACCACAACACCCACTAAAGAGAGGACACCAAGACATCACTAAAGCTATACAGAAACTTTTAGATGAGGACATCATAGAACTAGGGAGATCACATATTTACAACAGTACAGTTTGGCCAACAAAAAACTGTCCCGACCCGCGGGTTAAGTCAACGAGGACCCTAGAGGGGGAGTGGGGATGAAAGGGACAAGAGACACAAGGAATGGAGACAAGACAAAGTTCTGATCAAGTCTCGTTTATTCAACAGTAGATCGGGGTATTTATGGGGAGAAGAGGAATGAGAAAGTTAGCGAAAATTCCTAGCCCTAAGGCGAAACGCCTGGCTTTCGGGAGATAGGGAAAGAGATAGGGTTTGGGGTAATAGAAAGCTAGCCCGAGGTTAGTGCTAATGTGGCTGGAGCTTACTACAAAATGGCTATTAAGCACAAGTTTCCCACAGGTCCCCCTTTTCTTTAAACTTTGAAAGGCTGAATATCCTTGAGGGGACTGTGCCTGTCTTAGGTCAGGAACTACCATAAGGTAACAACCTACATTTCCTGTCATCGGAAAGCAGGGCAGCATAAGACTCAGTTCCTGGCTTAGGCGGTGGTCGGTGTCACGTATAAGTTCCAGTTGCCCGTCTCTGGCTAACCAGCCCAGCGCACCAAGGTGGAAAGCTTGCTATTAGAGTAATTCCTCAATTACTCTATTGAATGTCATTGTATTCCTTGAATATTAGAGTAATTACCTCAGTTACTCTATAGAATGTTATATTTCTCCTTTTCAAGGAGTTTGCAACTTTCCTTTTTGGCCATCTCAAGTTTATGATAAGGGACCTGAATAGATTGCATCTTAACGGCATCCACTTGTTGCTTAATAAAAGCCATCAATTTATTAAAAAGAATAGGTCCTAGCGATAGGATTATTAGTAAGCCAAGCAGAGGTCCTAATATGGGAAGGAGGTAGGGTTATATTCCATTTACCCCACTCCACAAGGGGTTGTCAAATAGTTTTCTTCTTTTTATTAGGTCTTCTTGTAGCTTCTTTATCTTATCACGAACAATGCCCGATTTATTTGCATAAAAGCAGCAGCGTTCCTGTAGAACCAAACAGATCCCTCCATGTTCTGCTGTCAATAAATCTAATCCTCTTCTATTCTGGAGGACTACCTACGCTAAGGAGTCTGTCTGATCTTGAATATCATTAATAGTACTGGATAAGGCCTGAACATCATCAATCAGCTGATTAGAGAGTTTAGTATATGAATGAACGGCAACTCCTAATCCTGCTGTTCCTGTAGCTAAAGCTCCAGAAACCCCTAATACTACTAATAGGGGAAATATTCTCAGGGCGAGTTTTCGTCCCTGGAGTTATCCTCAACTTCTTGAGTTTGAATGATTTGTTTAACTAAGCATTTGAAAGGAAATGAACTCTCCTCCATCTTGTCCTATAGGCTGGGACCCCTGCCTAAAACCTCTCCCTTTTCTGGGAGTGGCCACAGGTGTGCCAGCAATGTCTTAACTTCCCAACCCCTACCCAAATGGACCAATGAAGCTCCAGGGACACAGCTAAGGTCCTAATTAGGCTTAACCACAGAAAGACCCTAATTCAAGTGACCAATCTCTGTAACCTTCATCACTCTCCCAAGCCCCCTACTTATCCGACCCCATAAAACTCATTGTTCCCACCCGGTCCGCTCTCTCTCCTCGCTGCTGCGTCCGAAAGAGGCTGAGAGCCAAACCCGGGTTTGAATAAAGACTCTTTGCTTTTGCATCGGAAAAGGCTCCTTAGTGGTGGATTATTGGGGACCCCGAACTCTGGGCACAACATTTGGGGGCTCATCCGGGGATTCCCAATACCCACGAGGGACCCCGATCCAGAGAGTCTGTCTGACCTCGGTAAGTGTCTGTCTGTTTCTGTTCTGTGTGCGAGCTCGCTTCTGAAGTCTGTAGTGCCCAAAATGGTCTAGGTGGACGCACTAGTGGATCTCGGGCAGGGGGAGGGTCAGAGGACGCACTGCTTCCCCACGAGGGACGTGGAATCCCCTCACAGGAGGGATGTGGAATCCCCTCAAACCTCTGGGACGAAGTGGGTGGCTCCTACGGGTGGGCGCACGGCCATCGTCTAGTGATCGGCTTTATTTCCGCGGGTCGGGAATGCTGCTTTGGATGTTTTTGATCGGCTTTATTTCCGAGGGTCGGGAAGGCTGCTTTGGATGTTTTTATCTGTTTGATCAGTTTGTATGTTTTTGTGTACTTTTGTGAGCTCATTGGACAGAAGTTATGGGACAGAATCAGGCTACCCCCTTGAGTATTATGGTTGATCATTTTAGAGAGGTTAAGAGAAGGGCTAACAACCTCAGTTTAGAAGTGAAGAAAAGCAGATGGCAAAAATTTTGTTCCAGCACGTGGCCGGCCCTCAGTACCGGATGGCCGCCAGAAGGGACTTTTGACCTCCCCACCATTCGCCGGGTCAGAGAAATCATTTCTCGGCCAAGGGGAGGCCATCTTAATCAACTCCCTTACATTATTACTTGGCAGGATCTCCTAGAGGACCCTCCCGTCTGGATTAAACCTTTCCTAGCTCCGCACCCTCCGGAGCCGGAACCCATTCTTGCCTTGCAGGAACCGGAGAAGAAAAAGAAGGCGGTTACTTCACAGAAGGAGAAGGAAGCCACCCTGCCATCAGCTCCTGATCCCCTCCACCCGGTTTTACAGGGGGGAACAGGAGAAGAGTTAATTTTCCCTCCCCTGTACCGGTTCCCCAGGTTACGGGAAGGGGGCGGGCTTTAGGCACCGGAAAGGGGCGGGCTTCCGGGTATGGCCACAGTTCCGGTAGGAAGCCCACCTCTTACCAGGCAAAGGGCTCAGAGGGAACTGCATGTTGCTGCCCCTGACTCCACCATTAAGACTCTGCCCTTGCGAGCTGCGGGGCCCACCGGACGCGGATGGCAATCAGCCCCATCACTACTGGCCTTTCACCACTAGTGATCTCTATAATTGGAAAGCTCAGAATCCTAAGTTTTCTGAGAAGCCGGAGGGCTTATCGATTTGTTAGATTCTGTTCTTTTCACCCATCAGCCTACTTGTCAGCAGCTTTTGCAGGTCCTATTCACCACCGAGGAGAGGGAGAGGATCCTCAATGAGGCCTGGAAGCTAGTCCCAGGCGTGGACGGGAACCCTAGCACCAACCAGGCTCAGATAGACACCTCCTTTCCCCTGACTAGACCTGAATGGGATTTCAACATGGCAGAAGGTAAGGAGAGGCTCCGGGTCTACCGCCAGACTCTAATGGGGGGTCTCCGCATGGCTGCTAGAAAGCCTACCAATTTGACCAAGGTAGGAAACATACAGCAGGAAAGGGATGAACCTCTAGCTGCTTTCTTAGAACGTTTCACTTACACCCCCATGGACCCAGAAGCCCCTGAGAATAAGGCAGCTGTAGTCATGAGTTTTATAGACCAGTCAGGTGCAGACATCAGAAAGAAACTACAGAGAATAGATAGATTTGGAGAAAAGAGTCTTTGGGACTTGCTAACCAAGATTGGAGCCCAAATAACTTTCAGACAAGGGGGGCCCCAGATCACCAATGGTAAAGGCCACACCATGTAGGTTCTGACTCTGAGACTGGAGGATGAGTATCGTCTCCACCAGGGGTGTGGATGGGTGGCTACAAGAATTCCCCACAGCTTGGGCAGAGATGGGGGGAGTTGGACTGGCTGCTCACAGGGCCCCAATCCTGGGGGAGCTAAAGCCTGGAGAAGGCCCAATGAGAGTGAAGCAGTATCCTATGTCCCAGGAGGCCCGGAAGGGAATCCAGCCTCACATCAGGAGACTGCGAAGTCTAGGGGTACTAGTCCTCTGTCAATCTGCCTGGAATAGCCCCTCTTCTCCCGGTCAGAAAGCCTCACAACAATGACTACCGACTGGTGCAGGACCTACGGGAAGTAAATAAGAGAGCCATGGATATACATCCAACTGTTCTTAACCATACACTCTCCTATGTTCCTTGACACCCTCTAGAGTCTGGTATACTGTATTAGACTTGAAGGATGCCTTCTTCAGCCTGCCACTAGCGTCTCAAAGCCAACCCCTGTTTGCCTTTGAATGGCACGACCCGGAGGAGGAATACAGTGGGCAACTAACCTGGATGTGACTGCCCCAAGGGTTCAAGAATTCGTCTACCTTCTTCCACGAGGCACTGCACGAAGACCTCAGTGAGTACAGAAGAGAGCACTCCACTCTCACCCTCCTTCAGTACATAGATGACATCTTGATTGCTGCTGATACCGCCGAAGACTTCGAGAAGGGGACTAGAGACCTGTTGGCCACCCTGGGGACCTTAGGGTATCGGGCCTCTGCAAAGAAAGCTCAAATATGCCAAGAGAGGGTGAGTTACCTGGGATACATCCTGGAGGGTGGACAGCAGCGGTTATCAGATGCTAGAAAAGAAACTGTCCTGAAGATCCCTGCCCCCACCCCCCCCCCCGAAGAGAAGTAAGGGAGTTCCTAGGGTCAGCTGGCTATTGCTGCCTCTGGATTCTGACGAACTGACCCTAGGACAGGAGATCTGGATTACAACCCCGAATGCCATTGAGGGGGTCCTAAAATAGCCTAGCAATGCACGTATGACTCACTATCAAAGCTTGCTGCTCAACCGTTCTAGAGTGTGGTTCCATCCAAGTGTGGCCCTCAACCCCACTACCCTGCTGCCTGACCCTGACCTAGATGCCCCGCTACATGACTGTGCGGGAATCCCGGAGCGGGTGCATAGACTCCTGAAAGACTTGACTGACCAGCCGCCCCCCACTGATGCAGATGCCACCTGGTTCATGGATGGAAGCAGCTTCATGCGAGATGGGTGCAGCAGTGGTCACTGACACTGACACTGTATGGGCGGAGGCTCTGCCCCCTGGGACATCAGCTCAGCGAGCAGAACTCATTGCACTCACTAAGGCACTGACACTGGTGGCTGGGAAACGGCTTAACATCTACACAGATAGCCATTATGCATTTGCTACAGCTCATGTTCACGGGGCGATCTATCAGGAGAGAGGGCTATTGACAGCAAAGGGATGGACAATAAAGAATAAATAGGAAATTCCTGACCTGCTTGCGGCTTTGTGGCTCCCTGCTAAGCTAGCCATTATCCACTGCCAAGGGCACCAGAAGGCAGATGACCCAGTGGCAAGAAGTAACCAAAAGGCTGATCAGGCAGTCAAAGCAGCGGCCTTGACTTTGGTCCCTACCATGGCCTTACAACTACCAGACCTCAGGGACCCAGTCTTGCCAGATCAGCCTGGGTAGCTGCAGCGGATCAGGAGGCTTCCCCATGTCCAGGAAATTAAAGGATGGTGGTACACATCAAACAAGGAGCTCATACTACCGGACTGGCTTGGGTTACAGTGTTAGAACACATGCACTGGTCCACTCACCTGGGGGCACGCAAATGAAAGGACTTAATCTGACATGGTAGAATTAAGACCCACCAACAAGACATCAAAATAGAATAGGTTGTATCCACCTGCAAGACCTGTCAACTCATAAACGCAAGAACCAGGCCGAGTGAAAAAGGAACCCGACTCAGAGGAACCAAGCCTGGAGCACAATGGGAGGTCGACTTCACTGAAATTAAACCAGGAAAGTATGGCTATAAATATCTTTTAGTATTTGTAGATAACTTCTCTGGATGGGTAGGAGCATATGCAGCTAAGCATGAAACAGCTTCAGATGGTAGCTAAGAGGCTACTAGAAGACATCTTGCCCGGGTATGGTTTTCCCACTGTGATAGGGTCAGACAATGGATCAGCCTTTGTCTCACAGGTAACACAGGCAGTGGCCAAGGCCATTGAGGCAAATTGGAAATTAAGTTGTGTTTATAGGCCCCAAAGTTCAGGGCATGTAGAACAAATAAATAGAACTCTAAAAGAGACCCTTACCAAATTGACCATGGAGACTGGCGGGAACTGGGTGGCTCTCCTTCCATATGCCCTTAATCGGGTTAGGAACTCCCCTACACCCTGGGTTTTACTCTTTATGAAATCATGTTTGGCTGGCCACCCCCTATTATCTCTAATCTTAAAGCCAAATTTCTTGCAGAATTAGAAAGTCAAGAACTGTTTCTTTCCTTGAGAAGGCAACAGAGGGGCTCGAGGATATTTGGCCGCGCCATTTATGAAACTGACCCAGCCCCGACTCCCCATCAGCAGAAGCCCGGGACTGGGTCTATGTCAAGAGACATCACTGGGAGACCCTTGAGCCACGTTGGAAGGGTCCCTACGTCATAGTGCTGACGACCTTCACCGCCCTCAAAGTAGACTGCGTTGCGACCTGGGTCCACCCTCCACGGGAACCTGACCCAGAGTCAGACTTCACTGCCTTAGAGTTGTCAAGGAATCCATGGCCCTTGTAAGAGAGGGATAGCAGAAGCGTAGGCTAGAAGGGAGCGGTCTCAGTCTTGGTATGAATCACTGTTTAATTGGTCCCCATGGTTAACTATTCATTTGCACCCTCATTGGACCCCTTATGATCCCCTTAATGCTGTTAACTTTCAGTCCTTGTATTATTAACAAACTGGCCCAATTTGTCAAGGAACGCATAGGAGTAGTCCAATTAATGATTACAAACCCAGTACCAGCCTCTAGCAACAGAAGAGGCAGAAATGCATCTCGTCTCATGATTGAGACGTGTGTTCCAAGACAAGTGGGGAATGAAAGGAAATGAACTCCCCTCCATCTTGTCCTATAGGGCTGGGCCCCCTGCCTAAACCCCCTCCCTTTTCTGGGAGGGGCCACAGGTGTGCCAGCTTCCCCAACCACCACCCAAATGGACCAATGAAGCTCCAGGAACACAGCGAGGGTCCTAATAAGGCTAAACCACAGAAAGACCCTAATTCAAGTGACCAATCTCTGTAACCCTTGTCACTTTCCTAAGCCCTCCCAATTATCCTACCCCATAAAACTCATTGTTCCGGCCCGGCTGGCTCTCGCGCCTCGCTGCTGCGCCAGAAAGAGGCTGAGAGCCAAACCTGGGTTTGAATAAAGACTCTTTGCTTTTGCATCGGAAAAGGCTCCTTAGTGGTGGATTATTGGGGACCCCGAACTCTGGGCATAACAGTAGATATCTTCATTTAAAAGGCATTGCAAATTTAGTAAATGTTTATGTCTGATTCACAAGTCACAAATGTTGTCCCGCCTTTAGCTTAAGCTTTTTGTCTTGGAGTCTCCACTCTCTGTGGCTGAGGGAGTTGATTGTCTGCAGCTGCATGGTGTAGCTCCAGGCACAAGGTCCTCTTTAGTCTGGCTAGTTTCTCTCTTTGATGCCTGTTGCAGTTTAATATTTCTAGCAGGAATCCACAGGGGTTTGGAAAAAATTTCTGGAAATATACAAGCATACCCTCTCCCAAAGGTTAATAATGGATGGGGTCCCTTCCAAAAACCAGATTCGGGATCTTTCCATTTAACTAGACCAGTTCCTTTTGTTTTATCCTGACACCAATGTGGCCCATAGGGTTTTTCCCTCAGCATAACAAGTGAAAAAAATTAAAGTAATTAAGGCTTGGTGCAGCCCACCTGCAGGTGATTTCTCCATCATCCACCCTTTTTGTTTTTCAAGTTGGGATTTTACCCGCTGATGCTGTCGTTCAATAATGGCCTATCCTTGAGAATAATATGGTATTCATGTAATGTGATGAATTTCCCACCTTTTACAAAATTCCTGGAATTGACAGCTTGTGTAAGCAGGCCCATTTTCAGTTTTAATAATTTTTGGAACTCCCATGACCTCAAAAGCAGCTAGGCAATGATTAATAACCTGTTTTGCCATTTCTCCTATAGATGCAGTACACATATTACTTTAGAAAAGGTGTCTATAGAGACATGTAATGCCCTAAGGCATCCAAAGGAAGTATAATGCATTACATCCATTTGCCAGGTATGGTCTCTTAGGAAACCTCTAGGGTTGACTCCTGTGTTAGACCCTTGAGGTAAATGTAACACACAAGTGGGACAATCCTTAATAATCTGTTTGCCTGTGGTCGAATGATTGAGAATTGTTTAGTCAGCATTTTGGCAGGCTGATGTAAAAGCTGATGAGATTCTAAGGCTTCTTTGAATAAAGCAACCAATTGATCATCATGTGCTTTTCCTTTTGTTAAAGGACCAGGTAAGACACTATGAGCCCTGATGTGAGTGATATAACAAGGCTATTGTCTCTGTTGCAGAATTTGCTGAACTTGTTTAGATAGTAAAATTAAACTTTGGTCACTAAGCCATTTAAACCGGGCAGTTTCAATTTTATTCACTAAGTTCACAGCGTAAAAGGAATCAGTGACAGTAGTAAGAGGCTCTTGGAAATCCTGCAATGCAGCCTTAATAGTTTCTAGTTCAGTTCTTTGTACAGAAGTATGACTGGTCAGTATAACTCGGCCTGAATTTAGTGTATGATAGGCAGCTTTCCCATTAGATGATCCATCAATAAAAACAGGTAAGGCTCCAGGAATAGGTTCCTCCTTGTATTTTTTGGTATAATGATGGAGGTGTTATATCTTATCTCCACCTTCTGAAGCCTAATGCATTTGTTTTCAATGATGGTTCCCAAATATTGGAAAAGCGTTTCTTTCTGTACCTTTTCTGGAGTAATTCTTAAGCCCCATTTAGGGAGTTCCTCTTCTAATTGGAAAAACATGACCAAGGTCTGTTCTAAGAGCAAGTCAACCATGTAATGAATAATGTAACATTGGGAGTATTTGTCTCTTAAAGGCTGAACAGCTTTAGCCACATATTTTTGACACAAAGTAGGGCTGCTGGCCATTCCTTGAGGTAAAACCTTCCATTGATAGCTTTTCATGGGTTCCATATTATTAATAGATGGCACTGAAAATGCAAATCTGTGTTTATCTTGAGGTGCCAAGGGAATGGTGAAAAACAATCTTTAAGATCTACCTCTATAAGAAACACATTTAAAGGGATTTCTGAAGACACTTGGAGTCCAGGTTGTAAAGTTCTCATGGTATGCATAGTAGCACTAATTGTTCTAAGATTATGTAATAATAGCCATCTTCCTGTCGCCTTTTTAGGGATTGTAAATATAGGCGTATTCCAAGGACTAGTGGAAGGCTCTATGTGGCCAGCTTCTATTTGTCCTTGTATTAATTCAAGAATATGACCTAATTTCTCCTTGGCTAATGGTCACTGATCCACCCCCACAAGTCTATCACCTTTTCATCATATAGGATCAGCATGAGGGTGAGGAGACTGATCAGTGACCATTCCTATAAAGGCTGATATGCCATCTGAGTCATTAACTGTTGTCCTTTGCTGGTAATAATAAATGCCTATAAACCTTCTAAAACATTCCTACCCCCTTAACTGAGCTCATAGCTTCTGCTGTGGACCAATTTGGAGGCCATAACTCTTTGCTGATAACACTTAACATCTGCTCTAGTGTCCACTAGACCACGAAATTGTTTTCCCTCTATTCTTAAATTAATCATAGGATGGATTTTGCTAATTTCGTGTATCCAATAGATATCTGAGCTTCCAAATCTTTGCATTCCTCTTTTCCTATTTATAGCCTCACCTTGCTCAACCTAAGGTAGAAGTAGTATCTGAGCCTTTGTTTGTCCTGGAGTAATTTGCATAATATGATTACATTCTAGTATAACTTTAATTTCTCCTTAATAATCTAAATCAATGACTCCAGGCAGAACAGTTAATCCTTTTTGAATGTTTCCACTCCTCCCTAAGATTAATCCTAAAATTCCCGGTGACACAGGACCCAAATTCCTGTAGGAATGGCTTGCTGAGCAATATCGGGGGTCAAAGTGACCGCTATAGTACTGTTAAGAACCAGACCTGCCCTTCCTGGAGTTGCTCGGATGAGGGAATCCACTGTGGGCTTTGCAGAGTAGGGTTCCCCTATTAATGATGGGGGACACCCCTCTGGCCATTTCCCAGCGGTTGACCATGCCCTGTATCTTGATCTAGAGGTTACCCATTTCTATGAAATTTTGATCTACACAGTCTGGCCCAATGGTTCCCTTTCTGACATCTAGGACAAGGAGAGATTGAATCTCTCGGGGGCTGAGTGTTTATGCTTCTCCCTAGAGTGCTACCTTGTGTCCTTTTCAGTTTCCTATGTTCCTTTTCCCACTGTTTCTGCAGCAGCGAGTAAATTTGCTGAAAAAGTGCCTGATCCTACATTCTGACATGCTCGAATAATCTCTGTAATGGTACTATTTCTTCTCAGAGGCGTCAGGCATTTCTTACAATCAGCATTGGCATTTTCTTAAGGTAATTGCTGAATTAAAATATCTCCTGCTGTCTCATGTTGAATCTCGTTCCACTGCTGGAGTGAGATGAGCCACAAAATCAGAAAATGGCTCAGTAGGTCCCTGCAGTCATTTACTAAAAGCAACCTCAGGGTCCCCTTTTGCTGGCAAAGCCCACCAAGCTTTCCAACCTCAAAGTTTAATTTGGTCATATGCCTGTTGTACATATTGTAACTGATTTTGTCTATCCATATGCTGTTCTAGTCCGGCCAGAATTTCATAGGTTATTTGAGCATTCGGCCCTCTGTTTGCATGGGCTTGCTCTTGACATTTCTCCAAATATTCTCCCTTTCATAGTAAACAATCTCCTGCATCCAGAGTGGCACGAGCCAGAGAATCCCAATCATAAGGAGCTAAGAATGCTTAAGAAATATTATTCATGATTTCTCCTGTAAAAAGGAGCCAGTGGACTGTTTTGAATGCTTTCTCGCAAGAATTTATTATTTTTAAATCAATTTTTTTATGTTGTCTCATTATCTGATTTGGGAGCTGTGGGTTAGCTACTTGTATAACAGGAAAAGCGAGCCTTTCTTCCACTGCCATGTCCTTCATTCCGGCTCTAATGGCTCTCTGTATAGATGACTGTATTGGCAGTGAATTAAATGTTTCAGGATGAGGACATGGAGGTGGAGGGAGCCATAAAGGCCATTCCTTCAATTTTTCTTCCTGCTCTTCACTAGGAGGAGGGAAGGAACCATGTGAGGAGGCTCCTCCTCAGCCTCTCTAAAAGGCTCTAGCAAAGACATTAGTAGGTTCCCCACGGGAAAACAGTTTTTTGTTTTATTATTTTTGAAGTGAGTTTTTTCCCTGCTGCTGAGCTCTCCTTTTTTTTTTTTTCAAATTTTGACCAACTTTTTGCCAAACACTCAAGATCTAATGTACCTTTTCCAGGAAACCAAGGATTATGTTCTATAACATCAAACAAAACCTATAAAAAATAACTTCTGAAACTTTTAATTCCTTAAGCATACAAACCAAAATTCTAATTCTTCCCCATTAGCCTGGCTGAAAAAGACATTCCCACCTTACTTACAGATCGCAACTCTGCAGTTAGTCTATGGGCTTTGCCAGTGTTGAATATCCCTCACCTTTTCCTCAGTGAATTTTTTCCTCTTTTAGAGAGTATCTTTCAGTGTGGGAACCTCTTTCATGTCCCGCGTGGTTCAGGGCTCCCATTCAGGGTTTGGGTTCTGGAGGAGGCCACATGCAAATGAAAAGAGACTAGAAAAGTATTAATTTGGGAATATTGGTGGGCCGGGCAGGAGCCTTCCTCTAGTGGAAAGGATTACCCCTTGCCCTGGTCTGGCTATCCCTTTTATTGAGACTTTGGGACATACCCACAGACTTTAGGCATGAATTTTCCATAAGGAAAATACAAAAGACAAACAGAGGTGGAGGCCACTTCAGGCTTCAGCTAACAATGTCTCAACTAAACAATGCGTACTTAGAGCAATTGGGGTTGTTGACTAGCCTTCTGGGTTTCCTTTCCACATCCTTCTATTAGTGAAGCAATGTTCGGTTTCTGGCATTTCAGCATTTCATATAATACTGCATTGATGTTGATGAACTCCTTTAGCTTTTTCTTATCTATGAAGCTCTTTATCTGACCTTGAATTCTGAATGATAGCTTTGCTGGGCAGGGTAATCTTGGTTCTTGCTATTCATCACTTTGAATATTTCTTGCCACTTCTGTCTGGCCTACATAGTTTCTGTTGAGAAATCAGCTGACAATCATATGAGTGCTCCATTGTAGGTAATTAACTTTTTTCTCTTGCTGCTTTTAATATTCTCTCTTTGTCTTTTGCTCTTGGTATTTTAATTATGATGTGTCTTGGTGTGATTCTCTTTGGATTCCTTTCGTTTGGGGTTCTGTGCACTTCCTGGACTTGTAAGTTTATTTCTTTCACCAGGTGTGGAAGTTTTCAGTCATTATTTCTTCAAATAGATTTTCAGTATCTTGCTCTCTCTCTTGTTCTGGCACCCATAATTCTGATGTTGGTAAACTTGAAGTTGTCCCAGAAGCTCCTTACACTATCTTCCAATTTTGGATATTTTTTTCTTTTTTCTTTTCCAGTTGAGTGTTTTCTACTTCTGTGTATTTAAAATCTTTGACTTGATTCTTGTGTTCCTCTTGTCTGCTATTAGGTTTCTGTATAATATATTTTATTTCAGTCAGTGTATATTTAATTTCTAGTTGGTCCTTTTTCATCTCTTCTTGGGTCTGGCTAAATTTATCCATCTTTTTTAGGACATTCTTGAAAAACCTTATAACCATGGTTTTGAACTCTATAATCCATCGTTTAGTTTTCTTCATTTCTTTCATTTGTGATATGTTCCTTTGTCTCCACATTTTTGCTGCTTCCCTGAGTTGTTAGAGTAGCTTTGTGTGCTAGGTGTCCTATATGGCCTAGTAGCTCTGCCTCCCCAGTTTCCTGAGGTGGACTCTCTTAGTGCACCCCTTTGTGGACTGTGTGTACAGCCTTGTTGTAGTTAAGTCTTGATTGTTATTGGAATCACTGGGGGGATTGACCTCCAAGCAAATTGTTTGTGGGGATCAGCTGTGTCTATGCTGGGAGAACTTCTGTGCTGGAGTCAGCCTATTGACACAAGACTTGCAAAATTGCAAAAGCCTCTGTGTTCAACTTGGATGTGGCAGTGTCTCAGGGCTGAGCAGACAGACTTGGCTTCCTGTCAGCCCTGCCCTATGCGGCCCCTGGGTCTCAGTGTCCCTCACAGTCACGTACCTCCATATCTCTGCCTTTCACAGCTCCCCTGAGTTTGTGTGCGCTCCGGGGACCCATATGATTCTGGATCCCCAAAGTATCGCATAAAACTGGGGTTCAGTTCAGTCGGAACTGGATTTCTGTGCAGTTGGGAGGTTCTGTCTTCCTCCCACTAGAGAAAGCCAGTAGCACAATCAGCAGTCAGTCTTCTCTGCATGCATTTGTGGGCATGCCTGCGGACCTCTGCCTTTTGAGACTCCCCTAAGTTTCTGTGCACTCCTCCCTTTTATGACAGTCCAGATTCCCCCTGTATGAGTGTTGCCCAGAACTGAGGTTCAGTGCAGTTGGTACTGGGGTTCAGTGCAGTCTGGAGTTTCTGTCTCCCTTCCACTAAAGGAAGCCAGCCAGGCCCATCACCACCTGTCTTCTCCCAGTGCATGTCCTGTACCTCAGCTTTCTGCAGCTCCTCTGAATCTCCATGAGCCCCTCTCTTTCCTTCTAGTTGTAGAATTTCTACTCAACTAGCTTTCCTGTGGTTATGGATGTTGTTTGTTCAGTGTTTTAGCTGTAGTTGTGAAATTGTTGTGTGAGACAGCAGTTTAGGTATTCACTTATGCTGCCATCTTGGTTTCTCCAGCTGTTTCAACTTCTAGGAATTTCAACATTAAAACAATCTGCTTACTATGGATTTTAGCACATTTAACAACAAAAAGTATACAAATACACAGGGGCAGAGAGGGAGAGAGAGAAAGAGAGAGAGAGAGAGAGAGAAGAGAGGGAAATGGAAAAGCTTCTTTTTTCGAAGACTGTTTGGTGTAATTAATGATAATATTATAAAATCACTTTTTTCAATCACTGATATCATAATATATTCAAACAAGAATTATTATTGGGTCTATAGCATTGAGTGCAAGTTAATTAGGGAGCAGACTATTAACAAATTCAAAGTATTTTTTAATGTATAAATCTAGTGGGAGCCTCTATCAAGTTATCAAACTCTGCATCCCACTTTTTAAAAATATCTTTATTATTGAAATATTATGTTATTAATATCTTTTTTTCTTACTATTTTTTTAATTTATTTTATTTTATTTTATTTTTTTATTAATTTTTATACATATCTCCCCATTGCCCCCCCCTCCCTCCCAGGCATACCCCAACCCCCCAGTGTCTATGTTCATTGGTTATGATTATATGCATAGATACAAGTCCTTTGATTGATCTCTTATCTACCTCACCTAACTTTAATCTTCCTGCTGTAATTTCACAGTCTGTTTGAAGCTTTACTGTCTCTGTATCTATCCTTTTGTTCATCAGTTTATAATGTTCTTTATTATCCCCCAATGAGTGCGATCATGTGATGCTTCTCCTTCATTGACTTTGAGCCACATATTTTTGACACAAAGTAGGGCTGTTGGCCATTCCTTGAGGTAAAACCTTCCATTGATATCTTTTCATGGGTTCTATATTATTAATAGATGGCACTGAAAATGCAAATCGGTGTTTATCTTGAGGTGCCAAGGGAATGGTGAAAAAACAATTTTTAAGATCTACCACTATAAGAAACCAATTTAAAGGCATTTGTCAAGGTGCTGGGAGTCCAGGTTGTAAAGCTCCCATGGTATGCATAGGAGCATTAATTGCTCTAAGATCATGTAATAATCACCATTTTCCTGTTGCCTTTTTAGGGATTGTAAATATAGGTGTATTCCAAGGACTAGTGGAAGGTTCTATGTGGCCAGCTTCTATTTGTTCTTGTATTAATTCATGAATACGACCTAATTTCTCCTTGGTTAATGGCCCCTGATCCACCCATACAGGCCTATCACCATTCCATTGCATAGTATCAGCATGAGGGTGAGGAGACTGAGCTATGACCGCTCCTATAAAGGTTGATATGCCATCTGAGTCATTAACTGCTGTCCTTTACCGGTAACAATACATGCCTGTAAACCTTCTAAAATATCCTGGCCCCATAAATAGACTGAAATTTTAGGGTTGATGTAGGGTTGAAACCATCCTGTCTGTCCTTCCTCATCTTGCCACCTTAACACTGCAGCACTACATTCTGTATCATCAGGACTTCCTATCCCCTTAATTGAGCCCATGACTTCTGCCGTGGACCAATTTGGAGGCCAGAATTCTTTGCTGATAACACTTAACATCTGTTCCAGTGGCCACTAGACCCCGAAATTGTTTTCCCTCTATTTTTAAATTAATCATAGGATGGATTTTGCTAATTTCGTGTATCCAATAGATGTCTGAGCTTCCAAATCCTTGCATTCCTCTTTTCCTATTCATAGCCTCACTTTGCTGAAAATAAGGTAGTAGTATCTGAGCAATTCTTTTTCCTGGAGTAATTTGCATAATATGATTACATTCTAGTAAAACTTTAATTTATCCTTCATAATCTGAATCAATGACTGCAGGCAGAACAGTTAGTCTTTTAGAGTGTTTCCACTCCTCCCTAAGATTAATCCTAAAGTTCCTGGTGACATAGGACCCAAATTCTTGTAGGAATAGCTTGCCGAGTACTATCAGGAGTCAAAGTGGCCACTATGGTGCTGTTAAGATCTAGGCCTGCGCTTCCTAGATTTGCTCAGATGAGGGAATCCACTGTGGGCCTTGCAGGGCAGGTTTCCCCTATTAATAACGGGGCTGGGGGGCACCCCTCTGGCCGTTTCCTGGCGGTTGACCATACCCTGTATCTTGATCTAGAGCAGTGGTTCTCAACCTTCCTAATGCCGCGACCCTTTAATACAGTTCCTCATGTTGTGGTGACCCCCAACCATACTTTATAACTGTAATTTTGCTATTGTTATGAATTATAATGTAAATACCTGTGTTTTCCGATGGTCTTAGGCAACCCTGTGAAAGTGTCGTGACCCACAGGTTGAGAACCACTGATCTAGAGGCTGCCCATTTCTATGAAATTTTGATTTACAGTGTCTGGTCCAATGGGTACCTCTCTGACATCTAGGACACCGAGAGACTGGATCTCTCAGAGGTTGAGTGTTTATGCCTCTCCCTAGAGTGCTACCTTGTGTCCTTCTCAATTGCCTACATTCCTTTTGGAAATGTCCTGTTTTTTCCACACGTATAACACCTTTCATTTCCCACTGATACTGCAGCAGCAAGTAAATTAGTTTGAAAAGTGCCTGATCCCACATTCTGACATGCTCGAATCATCTCTGTAATGGTACTATTTCTTCTCAGACATATCAGGCATTTTTTACAATCAGCATTGGCATTTTCATAAGCTAATTGCTGAATTAAAATATCTCTTCTGTCTCGTGTTGAATCTGTCATTTCACTGCTCGAGTGAGACGAGTCACAAAATCAGAAAATGACTCTGTAGGTCCCTGCAGACATTTACTAAAAGCTCCCTCAGGGTCCCCTTTTGCTGGAAAAGCCCACCAAGCTTTCCTTCCACAAAGTCTAATTTGGTCATATGTCTCTTGTACATATTATAACTGATTTTGTACATCCATATACCGTCCCAGTCCTGCCAGCATTTCATAAGTTATTTGAGCATTCGGCCCTCCATTTGCAAGGGCTTGCTCTTGACATTTCTCCAAATATTCTCCCTTCCATAGTAAATAATCTCCTCCATCCAGAGTTGAACGAGCCAGAGAATACCATTCATAAGGAGCTATGAATGCTTCATAAATATTATTCATGATTTCTCCTGTAAAAAGAGCCATTGGACCGTTTTGAACAACGCTTTCACGAAAAGCTTTTATCATTTTAAAATCAATTTTTTCATGTTGTCTCATCATCTGATTTGGGAGCTGTGGGTTAGCTACTTATATAATAGGAAACGCAAGCCTTTCTTCCACCGACATGTCCTTCATTCCTGATTTAATGGCTCTCTGTACAGATGACTCTATTGGTGGCGAATTAAATGTTTCAGGATTAGGACTTGAAGGTGGAGGGGGCCAAAAGGGCCTTTCCTCACTAGGAGGAGCAGAAGGAACCAGGGGAGAAAGCTCCTCCTCAGCCTCTCTAAAAGGCTCTAGCAACCGCAACAGTATGTTCCCCACGGGGAAACAGTTTTTTGGTTTATTATTTTTGAAGTGAGTTTTTTCCCTGCTGCTGAGCTCTCTTTTTAATTTTGACCAATGTTTGCCAAACACACACGATCTAATGTACCTGTTTCAGGAAACCGGGTTATATTCTATAAAGTCAAACAAAAATTATAAAAGAATATCTTCTGAGACTTTTAATTCCTTAAGCATATAAACCAAAATTCTATAGTAAAGTTTACTGTTATATTTATAACCTAATTCTTCCCCATTAGCCTGGTTGCAAAAGGCGTTCCCACCCTACTTACAGATCACGATTCTGTAGTTAATCCGTGGGCTTTGCCTACATTGAATTCCCCTCACCTTTTCCTAGGTGAATCTTCCCTCACCATTTTCCTTGGTGAATTTTTCTTCCTTTGCTCTTATGTGAATAATACCTTCTCCAGACGTCTCTTGGTCAGGGAACCTCTTTCCATGTCCCACACGGTTCAGGGTTTGGGTTCTGAAGGAGGCCGCACACAAACGAAATGAGAGACTAGAAAATATTAATTTGGCGATATTGGGGGGCCAAGCAGGAGCCTTCCTCTAGTGCAGTGGTTCTCAACCTGTGGGTCACGACCCCTTTGGGGTTCAAACGACACTTTCACAGGGGTCACCTAAGACCATCGGAAAACACAGGTATTTACATTATAATTCACAATAATAGCAAAATTACAGTTATGAAGTATGGTTGGGGGTCACCACAACATGAGGAACTGTATTAAAGGGTCGAGACATTAGAAAGGTTGAGAACCACTACTCTAGTGGATAGGACTGGCACTTGCTCTGGCCTTTTTCTCCCTTTTATTAAGGCTTTGGAACACACCCCTAGCCTTTAGGCAGGAAATAACAAAACAGAAATTAACATGAAACAAACAGGTAGAGGCTGCTTTAGCTAACAATGTTTTCATCTAAACAGTGAGTAATTAGCTCTGACCTTTCAGAGCAGTTAAGGTTGACCAGCCTTCTGGCCTCCTGTTTACATCCATTTAGTGAGAACAATGTTTGGTTTCCGACATATCCCTCTCCTTTCCTCTCTGTAAAAAATCAATAAAATATATTAAAAAACTATTAGACTTAATAAATGAATTCGGTAATGTAGCAGAACACAAAATTAATGCCAAGAAATCTTTGGCATGTCTTTATACCAATAGTGAACTTAGAGAAAGAGAGACTAAAAAAGCAATCCGATTTACCATCACTCCAAAAAAAAATTAAGATACTTAGGAATAAACTTAAGGAGGTAAAAGACCTATATGCAAAAAACTACAGGACACTGAAAAAGACACAAACAGATGGAAGAGCATACCATGCTCTTGGATTGTGGGAATCAACATCATCAAAATGTCCATACTACCCAAAGCAATCTATATATTCAATGCAATCCCCATAAAATATCACACATCTATAACAAATGTTCCAGAAAAATTCATGTGGGATAAAAAGGACCCCAGACAGCCATAGAAATTCTGAGAAAGAAGAACAAAGTAGATGGGATCTCAATACCAGATTTCAAGCTGTATTACAAAGCCACTGTTCTTAAAACAGCCTGGTACTACCACAAGAACAGACATATAGACTAATGGAATAGACTAGAGAACCTAGAAATTGACCCAAATCACTATGCCCAATTAATATTCAACAAAGGAGGTAAGACAGTTTCTTCAATAAATGGTGTTGGGAAAATTGGACAGATATATGCAAAAAGATGCAACTAGATGCAACTAGACCACCCACTTACACCGTACACAAAATAAAGGACTTAAACATAAGATGGGAAACCATAAAAATACTATAGGAATTCATAGGCAGTGAAATTCAGATATATGATGAAGCAATTTCTTCATTGATACTTCTCCTAGGGTAACTGAAACTAAAGAGAAAATAAACAAATGGAACTACATCAAAATTAAAAGCTTTTGCACAGTAAATGAAACCATTAACAAAACAACAAGAAAGCATACTGCATGGGAGAACATTTTTGTCAATGGTATCAACGATAAGAGTTTAATCTCTAACATTTACAGGGAACTCATATAACTTAACAAAAGGAAGATAAACAATCCAATCAAAAATTGGCTGTGGACCTACATAGATACTTTTTAAAAGAGGACATACAGAAGGAAAGCTAAGAGACATGTGAAAACATGCTCAAAGTTACTAATTATACGAGAGATTCATTGTCTACACTATCAGGAAAGTGTAAACAGGGAACCCAAAATGCTGATGGACCTTGAGCTTTGGCAAGGGCTAAAAACTATGCACTGATTGTTTAGTCAAGACAATGGTGGCTCAAGCAAATTCTTGACCTAATATTCTTAAAGTAAATCTTTCCTAATATTTACTGACCTTTAAGATAGTCTGTCTACTACTGGAATTGCCTGTGTGAATAAAGGTAATATGTGTATCCAAAATTTCATAAAAAGCTGGCAAGGTCTGGGCACCAGTGAAGCCCTTCCACTTGAGTTGGGTCTCCTCCTGGCCCCTTGTGATTTCCAAATTCTTATTTCTCGTCTAGTCTCTTCATTTGTGCACAGCCCTTCTCCAGATCCTAAACTCAAGCCACACAGGATGTGGCTATCACTACTTTCACACCATCCAATTTAAAAATGGGCAAAAAAACTAAATAGACACTGATTCAAAAGAGACATACAGAAGGCCAAGGGACATATGAAAACATGTTCAATGTCACTAATCATCTGAGAGATGCAGGTCAAAACGACAATGAGGTTTCACCTCACACCTGTCAGAATGGCTACCATCAACAAATCAACAAATGACAAGTGTCGGTGAGGATGTGGAGAAAAGAGAATACATCCTGTACACTGTGAATGGGAATGCAGACTGGCACAGTCACTATGGTAAAACAGTATGGAGTTTCAAAAAAAAAAAACCACACAACAAAACTCCCATTTCACCCAGTGATCCTACTTCTAGGAATATATCTAAGACACCTGAAACACTCATCAGAAAAAATATATGCACCCGTACATTCATAGTTGCATCATTTACAATAGCTAAGTACTGGCAATAGCCCGAGTACCCATCATCAGGTTAATGGGAAAAAAAACTTTGGTACATACCATTTGCAACAGAATGGAGGAACCTGGAGAGTATAATGCTGAGCGAAATAAGCCAATCACAGAAAGATAAGTATTACATGACCTCACTCATGTGGAATCCAATGAAACAAATAAACTGGTGACCAAAAATAGAGCCAGAAACATAGTAGCATAAATAGACTGCTGAACCTCAGAGGGGAGGAAAGGTAGGACAAGATCTACCAAAGAACTTGTATGCATATATGCATCATCCTTGGACTCAGACAATGAGGTGGTGAGGACCTGGGGTGGGGAGGGGAGTGGCTGGAAGTGGTAATGTAATATAAAATTTCAACAATAAAGATATTAATAAGGGGGGAGGAGAAAATGGCGGCGGAGTAGACGGACGCGTCTGGAGCTTTGTCGCTGGGCAGAGGGAGAGAGAGCGGCTGAGAGTTGCATTGGGAGTGTTTGTTGGCAAGCTAGGAGTCAGTTGTCCTCCAGGGGAAGGCGGGGAACTGCTGGAAGGGGCTCTCCCGGCCAGGCAGCCCCACTGCCATGGGGTTTTTGTCCGCCGGGTCCACCAGCGCGAACGCGTAGCCAGAGCCATCTTGCAGTGGGAGGTGGATGTCTGCAGCGGTCTGAAGCCTTCGGCTAGGCACCCATCGAGCAGCCAGGAACCCGAGGACCCAGAACTCTTCTCTCCAATCGGCGCAGACACGCGGCAGAATCAGGGATCCACAGAGCACACGGAAAGGTCAGATTGCGCCTGACTTAAGGGGGAGGTGGATGTCTGCCCAGGTCTGAAACCTGCGGCTGACAGAGGCACCCACAGAGCAGCCAGGACCCAGAGCTTGGCTTCCCAGGCGGCACAGACGTGCAGGCGGAGGATTCAGAGATCCACAGGGCGTGCGCGCGCTGAAAGGTCAGATTTCGCCTGGGCCAGGGTGCGGTCTCCTACCCCCGCAGGGCAGAGACGCACACACTGTGGGAGCCGGGCTGTGGGAAAGCTGCCTCTGGAGAGGTCCGCAGAGGTGGTCAGGGCGTGATCCCTGACTGTGAAGGCAGACCCTCTGGGCTGTTGACAGAGGAGAGCTCTGGAAAACGACTCTTTTTTTTTTTTTTT
>JAAGEH010000315.1:12617-27784 GCA_011751065.1 Lasiurus cinereus | reverse complement strand
TCTCCATATATATAAATTGTTACCCATTTCTTTCTTTTTCTCTTTTCTCCCTTATCTTTTTTCCTTCTCCCCCTACTCCCAATTTCATTTTGGCATTCCTTTCTTTTCTTTCCCTTTTTCTTCTCCTATTCCCTAATTTGTCTCCCTCTGTTGGTCACCCTTGTCACTATTTATACTGTCAAGGCATTTCTGTTCAGTGCCTTCTGCATTGTTCTGGTTGTATTGTATTTTGTGCCTTTAAATCAAAACAGGAGAGAGAACTACATAACCAGACACCCAGACAAGAGGGACCATGGGGAGACAAAGAAACAGCCCGCATATAAAAGAAAAGAAGGCATCACCAAAAAGGAAGTAAATGAAATGGAGGCAAGCATCCTGCCAGAGAAAGAATTCAGCAAAATGGCCATAGATGGCTGCAAAGAATAGAAAAAAAATTCAACAATAGGAGTAAGATCCAAGAGAAAATGAAGAACGAAGGAGAGATGAAAAAGGACATCACTGCTGTAAAGAACACAATAGAAAGCATCAAAAGCAGACTAAAAGAAGTAGAGGACTACATCAGTGAGCGAGAAGATAAGGTAGAAAAAGTACACAAGTAGAGCAGGTTTTAGGAAAAAAAATTAAGAAGCAGGAGGAGATCCTAAGGGAACTATGGGACAACACAAAACAAAACAATATCTGCATAATCAGGGTCCCAGAAGGAGAGAAAATTGAGCAAGGAATAGAAATCCGGTTTGAAGATATGACAGAACTCTTCCCTGATATAGGAAAGAAAAAACCCACACAAATCCAAGAAGCTCACAGAGTCCCAAGCATAATGAACACCAAAATACCTATATGAAGGCTCATTATAATTAAATTGGCATATGACAAAGTAAAACTCTTAAATGCAGCCAAAGAGAGAAAGTTTCTTATAAAGGAACGCCCTTCAGACTAGCAAATGATTTCTCAATAGAAATTCCTCAGGCCAGAAGGAAATGGAATGAAATACACAAAGTCATGGAAAGGAAGAGTCTGAATCCACGAATACTGTAACCAGCAAGGCTATCAATCAAAATTGAAGGTGAAATCTGGAGCTTCACAGACAAAAAAGGACTAAGGGAGTTTATTACTACCAAACCATCAATGCAAGAAATGCTAAAGGGTCTGCTGTAAAAAAAAAAAATAGGAAGTGAAAAGAATAAAAATGGCAACAAATAAGAACCTATCAATAATAACTTTAAATGTAAATGGATTAAATGCTCCAATCAAAAGATATAGAATAACATATCGGGTAAGAAAACATGACCCATATACTGCTGTCTACAAGAAAACCACCTCAGAAAAAAAGATGCACACAGATTGAGGGTGAAAGGATGGAAAATGGTTTTTAGGGCAAATGGAAATGAAAAAGCTGGGTGTAGCAATACTTATATCTGATAGATTATATATCAAAATGAAGGACATATCAAGAGATACAGAAGGTCACTTCATAATGCTAAAAGGAGAAATTAAACAAGAAATAACTCCGGTATATGCAATCAGTCCCTCTTTCCCACTCTTGTCCCCTCATACACGCAACCAATGCAGGAGTACACAAATACAAAAAAAAAAAAAACTCCTGGAAAATATCAAGGTAGAGGTTGACAGCAATATAGTAATAGTAGGATACATTAATACACCACTATCACCTTTGGACAAATACTCTAAACAAAAATCCGCAAAGAAACATTAATCATAAATGACTTACTAGACCAGATGGTATTAATTGACAACTTCAGAATATTTTATCCTACAGCCATAGAATATACAATCTTCTCAAGTGCACATGGGTCATTTTCAAAGATAGACAATATGTTGGATCATAGGCAAAGTGTCTAATTTCAAGAAGATAGAAATCATATCAAGCATCTTTCATGATCACAGTGCCATAAAACTGTAAATCAACTACATTAAAAACAATCCAAAGAAATCAAACATATGGAGACTAAGCAGCCTGCTCCTAAACAATGACTGAGTAACCAGAAAGATCAAGGAAGAGAAACAACAACATCATGGCAAGGAAAGCAATGATAACACAACAATCCAAAATTTATGAGACACAGTGAAAGCAGTCTGGAAAGCAAAGTTTATAGTTCTACAAACCTTTTGCAAACCACCCCCCCAAAAAAAAACTAACTAAAAACAATGGTAACTTATTACCTAATGCTACAACTCAAAGAGCTAGAAAGAGAGGAACAAGAAAAGCCCACTGTAAGCAGAAGGAAGGAAATAAAGATCCAAACAGAGATAAATGGCAGAGACCAAACCAAACAAAACAATACAAAAATACAAAAGATGAACAAAACCAAAAGGTGGTTCTTCAAAAGGATAAACAAGATTGTGAGCTAGGCTCACAAAGAATCAGAGAGAGGATCCCAATAAACAAAATCAGAAATGAAAGAGGTTAAATAACAACAAAACCATCAGAATTACAAAGGATTGTTAAATATAATGAACAACTTTATTCTAACAAACTAAACAAGTTGGAGGAAATTGACATATTCCTAGAAAAATATAACCTTACAATACTCAGTCAGGAAGAATCTGACCATCTCAGTAGGCCAATAAATATGGAAAAATCAAAGCAGTCATCAAAAAGCTTCCAGCAAACAAAAACCCAAGGCCAGTCAGCTACACAGGGTATTTTTACCAAAGGAAGAATTAAAACATATCCTCCTCAGACTATTACAAAATATGCAAGAAGAATGAACACGTTGAAGCACCTTCTATGAAGCCAGCATCACCCTAATACCAAAATCAGATAAATACAACACAATGAAAGAGTATTTCAGGGAATATACCTCATAAACATAGATGCCAAATCCTCAACAAAATTATAGCAAACCGGATCCAGCAATGCATCAGAAAGATCATACACCATGACCAAGTAGGATTTATCCCAGGAATGCAAGATGGTATGATATCCGCAAATCAATAAATGTGATACATCACATAATCATATTGAGATAAAAATCATAGACCTATCAATTCAAGCAGAAGAGGTATTTGATAAAATCCAACAGCCTTTCTTGATTAAAAACTCTCAGAAATGTTGTAATAGAAGCATCATACCTCAATATAATAAAAGTTATAAATGATAAACCCAGAGCTAACATCATACTCAATAGGTGAAATCTAAAACCATTTCCTATGGGAGAGAAAATGGCAGCGGAGTAGACAGATGCTGGGTAGAGGGAGAGAGCGTGGCTGAGAGTCGCACTGGGAGTGTTTGTTGGCAAGTTAAGAGTCAGTTATTCTCCAGGAGAAGGTGGGGGACTGCTGGACGGGGTTCTCCCAACCAGGCAGCCCCACTGCCACAGGGTTTTGTCCGCCAGAGCCACCAGTGTGAACGCGGAGACCTCGCCATCTTGCAGAGAGAGGTGGGTGTCTACGGCGGTCTGAAGCCTATGGCTGGTGCACCCATCGAGCACCCGGGGACCCGGGGGCCCAGAACTCCGCTCTCCACTCAGTGCAGAGACGTGGCAGGATCAGAGATCCACAGAGCACAAGGAAAGGTCAGATTTCGCCTGAGATAACAGGGAGGTGGATGTCTGCGGAGGTCTGAAAGCTCCGGCTGACGCAGGCACCCAACGAGCAGCTGGGAACCCAGAGCATGACTTTCCAGGTGGCGTGGACATGTGGCGGGCAGAAGGGTCAGATTTTGCCTGGGACAGGGTGAGGTCTCCTATCCCCGGACAACAGAGATGCGCACACTGGGGAAACTGGGCTGCTGGAAAGCTGCCTCTGCAGAGGTCCGCAGAGGTGGTCAGGGCGTGATCGCTAAGTATGGAGGCAAACTCTGAGATGTTGACAGAGAGGAGCTCTGGAAAATGACTCGTTTTTTTATGGGAGAGAGGGACAGCCTGGCTGCAAAATCCCCACAAACTGGCTTTGAGAACCACAGAGTAGCAGGATCTGAGCACAGCCTAAAGAGGGCCTGTGCTTTGTCTCAGAGATCAATTCCGAAACACTGCCACCCAGTGGATGACACACAAAAAGAGATTAAAACACCAAGAAGGGAACACAGGGAACTGCAATACCTTCCCTAATGGGAAACAGGAGTGCCAAGCAGATTAATAGTGGAACTGAAAGACCATTCTATTTTTTTTTCTTTTTCTTCTTTTTACTTTATTCTTTTTTTTAAATTATTTTTTCATTTTTACATATTTTAATTAAGACTATTTTTTTTCTTTCCACCTCAATTGATTTTACCTTTTTAATTATTGCATTTTTGTTTTAAACTAGTATTATTAATTACTACTAGTACTTTACCTTTTGGGGAAAAAAAGTGTCATTTTGTTTTCCCTTTGTTTTATTTCAGCATTAGAGTTCTACATTCTATTTTCATCTTTCCTTTAGCATAATTTTACTCCAACTCAACTCTACCTTTATGCCAACACTTTTCTCCTAACTTTCCCATTTTCTTATCTTGTTTCTCTTTCCCTTTTCCAACTTTAGATTCTCCCTATTCTTTCTTTTTACCTGGTTAAAATTTCAACCCATTTATATATCTGATTTCAAAACCCCTACTACAAGTCCACACAAACCTCTCTCTTCTTGTCTTCACTAGCCAAAGAGTTGTTTTTCTCTATGTTCTTTTGTTGCTATTTGCCTGAAAAGTGATTATATTGATTTTTTGAAATTTTTTGTGAGATTGTTTTAGTTTATTCTACTTGTTTTATTTTGCTTTTTGCTTGCTGTTTTTTACCTCTCTTTTGCCTCACCTCCTTCGATATCAGTTGCTATTTGAAGTTTGTATTAATCTCTAGGTACTGGTTACTGGCCTTTATTGGGATTAGTGACGGTTCTATTGGAGTTGTCTCCCGACATCTATATTTTGTTCCCCTTTTCTCTCTAATATGCTTTCTTTTCTCTCTGACTTTTTTCTCCTCTTTTCTTCTCCTTCTTCTTTTTATTTTCTTATTTTATTTTTTGTTCATTTATTTTTTTTTCTCTCACTCTCCCAATTTGATTTTGGCATTTCTTTCTTTTCTTTTTTCCTCATTTTCCTCTTCTTTGTCTATTTAACCCTAATTTGTCTTTAATTGGTGGTCACCTTATTTGTGATTATTAACATCTTGAATACATTTATACTCAGTGCCTTGTGTGCTGTACCTTGTGTGTTGTACTTTGTGCCTTTCAATCAACGTAGGGGAGAGAATTACATAACCAGACACCCGGAGAAGAAAGACCACGGGCAGAAAAAGAAATAGCCCACATAAGACAGAAAGGCAGTTTTTACCAGAAAAGGAAGTAAATGAAATAGAAGCAGAAATAAGCCTGCCAGAGAAAGAGTTCAGAGAAATGATCATAAGGTGGATGAAAAGAATGGAAGACAAAATCGACAATCTGAGTAAGAGCCAAGAGGAAATGAAGAAGACCCAAGAGGAGATGAAGAAGTGTCAAGAAGAAACGAATTATAACCTAGAGGAGGTGCAAAATAAACAAGAAGAAATGAAAAATGACATCACTGCTATAAAGAACTCAATAGAAAGAATCAAAAGTAGACTAGAAGAAGCAGAGGACCGCATCAGTGAGCTAGAAGACACGGTAGGAATAAATACCCAAGTACAGTAGCTTCTAGGAAAAAAAAAAGTTAAAAAGAAGAGGAGAGCCTAAGGGAATTTTGGGATAATATGAAACAAAATAACATCCGTGTAATTGGGGTTCCAGAAAGAGTGGAATCTGAACAAGGATTACAGAACCTGTTTGAAGAAATAATGTCAGAAAATTTCTCCAATATAGGAAAGAAAAAACTCACAAAAATCCAGGAAGCTCACAGAGTCCCAAGCAAAATGAACCCCAACAAATCGACACCAAGGTGCATTATAATTAAATTGGCAAACACCGACGACAAGGTAAGAATCTTAAAAGCAGCCAGAGAGAAACAGAAAGTTACCTATAAAGGAACCCCCATAAGACTAGCTACTGACTTCTCAACAGAAACTCATCAGGCCAGAAGGGAATGGAATGAAATATACAAAGTCATGCAAAGGAAGGGTCTGAATCCAAGAATACTGTACCCTGTAAGACTCAATCAAAATTGAAGGTGAAATCAAAGCTTCACAGACAAAAAAGGACTAAGGATATATATTACCACCAAATCAGCAATGCAAAAAATGTTAAAGGGTCTGCTGTAATAAAAAGAAAGAGGAAGCAAAGAAGGAACTTGGGGGTAAGGACTAAAAAAGGCAACAGATAAATACCTAACAATAATAACTTTAAATGTAAATGGATGAAATGCTCCAATCAAAAGACATAGGATAACTGATTGGATAAGAAAACATGATCCATATATCTGCTCTCTGCAAGAAACCCACCTCAGGAAAAGAGATGCACACAGATTGAGTGTGAAGGGATGGAACATGGTATTTCAAGCAAATGGAAATGAAAAAAAAAGGCTGTGGTTGCAATACTTATATCTGACAAATCAGATGTCAAAGTGAAGGACATAACAAGAGATAAAGAAGGCCAATTCATACTACTAAAGGGAACAATCCAACAAGAAGAAATAACTCTGGGAAGCATATATGTACCCAATATAGGAGCACCTAAATACATAAAAAAAAAACTCTTGGGTCATATTAAGGGAGATTTGCAGCAAAAGAATCATAATAGGAGACTTTAATACCCCACTGTCACCATTGGACAAATCCTCTACACAAAATATCAGTAAAGAAACATCAATCCTAAATGACTCACTGGACCAGATGGAATTAATTGACATTTTCAGAACATTTCACCCCAAAGCCACAGAATATACATTCTTCTCCAGTGCACATGGATCATTTTCAAAGATGGATCATATGTTGGGTCATGAGAAAAGTCTCTTCAAATTCAATAAGATAGAAATCATATCAAGCATTTTCTCAGACCTCAGTGGCATAAAACTTGAAATGAATTATAAAAAATACAATAGAAAGAAATCAAACACATGGAGACTAAACAGCATGCTATTAAATAAAGACTGGGTAACCACAGAGATCAAGGAAGAAATAAATATCATGGTAAAAAATGACAATGACAACACAACAATCCAAAATATATGGGACACAGTGATAGCAGTCTTCAGAGGGAAGTTCATAGCCCTACAAGCCTACTGCAAACAACAGGAAACAATGGTAATAAATTACCTAACCTGACAACTCAAAGAGCTAAAAGGAGAGCAACAAGAAAAGCCTAGTGTACTCAGAAGGAAGGAAATAGTGAAGATCAGAGCGGAGATAAACAACTTGCAGACCAAAGAAACAATTCAAAAGATCAACAAAACAAAGAGCTTGTTCTTTGAAAGGATAAACAAGATTGATGGACCTCAATCCAGGCTCACCAAGAAGCAAAGAGAAAAGACCCAAATAAACAAAATCAGAAAGAAATAGGAGAAATAACAACAGACCCTGCGGAAATACAAAGGATTGTTAAAAAACACTATGAACAACTCTATTCCAACAAATTGGATAACCTGGAAGAAATGGACATTTTCCTAGAAAAATATGACCTTCCAAACCTCAACGAGGAGGAATCTCAACATCTCAATAGTCCAATAACTATGGATGAAATTGAAGCAGTCATCAAAAAGCTTCCAGCGAATAAAAGCCCGGGACCAGATGGCTACACAGGAGAGTTTTATCAAACATTCAGGGAAGAATTAAAACCTATCCTCCTCAGACTATTCAAAAACATTCAAGAAGGAACACTTCCAAACACCTTCTATGAATCCAGCATCACCCTAATACCAAAACCAGATAAAGACAACACAAGGAAAGAGAATTATAGGCCAATGTCTCTCATGAACATAGATGCCAAAATCCTCAACAAAATTCTAGCAAATCAGATCCAGCAGTATAATAGAAAGATCATACACCATGACCAAGCAGGAGTCATCCCAGGAATGGAGGGATGGTATAATATCCGCAAATCAATAAATGTGATACATCACATAAACAAATAGAGAGATAAAAATCACATAATCATATCAATTGATGCAGAAAAAGCATTTGACAAAATCCAACACCCTTTTTTGATAAAAACTCTCAGCAAAGTGGAATAGAAGGATCATATCTCAACATCATAAAAGCTATATATGTTAAACCAACAGCTAACATCATACTCAATGGGCAAAAACAAAAACCATTTACCCTAAGAACAGGAACAAGATAGTGATGCCCACTCTCACCTCTCCTGTTCGACATAGTACTGGAAGTATTAGTCATTGCATATAGACAAGAAGATATAAAAGGCATCCAAATTGGAAAATAAGAAGTAAAGCTGTCCTTATTTGCAGATAACATGATATTGTACATAAAAAACTGAAAGGACTCCATTCTAAAACTAATTGACTTAATTAATGAATTTGGCAATGTAGCAGTATACAAAATTAATGCTAAGAGGTCTGTGGCATTTCTATACACTAATAGTGAAATTACAGAAAGAGAAACTAAAAAAGCAATCCCATTTACCATCGCACCAAAAAAATTAAGATACCTAGGAATAAACCTAACTAAAGAGGTAAAAGACCTATATGCAGAAAAATACAGGACAGTGAAAAAAGAGATAGAGGAAGATGTTAACAGATGGAAGAGCAAACCATGCTCATGGATTGGGAGAATCAACATCATTAAAATGTTCATACTACCCAAAGCAAACTACAGATTCAACGCACTACACATTAAAATATCAACGACATATTTCACAGACCTAGAAATAATTCTTCATAGATTCATCTGGAACTAAAAAAGACCACGAATAGCTTCAGAAATTCTGAGAAAGCAGAATAAGGTTGGTGAGATCTCAATACCAGATTTCAAGCTATACTACAAAGCAACTCTTCTCAAAACAGCCTGGTACTGGCATAAGAACAGACATATAGACCAATGGAATAGAATAGAGATCCCAGATATCCACCCAAACCACTATGCTTAACTAATATTTGACAAAGGAGGCATGAACATTCAATGGAGCCAAGATAGCCTCTTCAATAAATGGTGTTGGAAAAATTGGACAGATACATGCAAAAAAAGGGAAACTGGACCACCAACTTACAACAAATAAAGAAATAAACTCAAAATGGATACAGGACATAAACATTAGAAGGAAAACTATAAAAATACTAGAGGAATCCACAGGCAGCACAATCTGACATATGCCGAAAGAACTTCTTCACTGATACTGCTCCAAAGGCAATGGAAGCTAAAGAAAAAATAAACAAATGGGACTACATCAAAATAAAAAGGTTTTGCACAGCAAAAGAAACCATGAACAAAACAACAAGAAAGATCACTGTATGGGAGAACATATTTGTAAATGTTATCACTGATAAAGGTTTAATCTCCAAAATCTACAGCCAACTTATACAACTTAATAAAAGGAAGATGAACAATCCAATAAAAAAATGGGCAATAAACCTAAATAGAACCTTTTCAAAAGATGACAGAAGGAAGGCCAAGAGACACATTAAACTATTTTCAAAGTCATTAATCATCTGAGAGATGCAAATCAAATCAATGTGATACCATCTTACAACTGTCAGAATGGCAATCATCAACAAATCAACAAACAAGTGTTGACGAGGATGCGGAGAAAAAGGAACCCTCTGCACTGTTGGTGGGAATGCAGATTGGTGCAGGCACTGTGGAGAACTGTATGGAGTTTCCTCAAAAAACTAAATATGGATCTCCCATTTGACTCTGTAATCCCACTCTTAGGAATTTATCCTAAGAATTTACAAACACCAATCAGAAAGGATTTATGCACTCGTATGTTTATAGCAGCACAATTTACAATAGCTACAATTTGGAAACAGCCTAGGTGCCCGTTGAGTTGATCAGAAAATTGTGGTACATTTACACAATGGAATTCTATGCTGCCATTAAAAAGAAGGAATTCTTACCATTTGCCACAACCTGATTGGAATTGGAGAGCCTTATGCTTAGTGAAATAAACCAGTCAATGAAGGAGAAGCATACATGATCTCACTCATTTGTGGATAATAAAGAACATTATAAACTGATGAACAAAAGGATAGATACAGAGACAGTAAAGCTTCAAACAGACTGAAATTACAGCAGGAAGATTAAAGGTAGGTGAGGTAGATAAGAGATCTATCAAAGGACTTGTATGCATGCATATATGCATAACCAATGAACATAGACACTGGGGGATTGGGGTATCCCTGGGAGGAAGGGGAGGCAATGGGGCAATATGTATAAAAATTAATAAAAAAATATAACCGTTTCCTGTAAGAAGAACAAGAACAAGACAGGGATGCCTATTCTCCCTACACCTGTTTGATTTAGTAGGGAAGTAATAACCATTGCAATTAGACAAGAAGATGAAACAAAAGACATCCCAATTGGAAAAGAAGTAAAGCTCTCCTTATTTGCAGATGACATGATACTGTATTTAAAAACCTGAAAAACTGCATCAAAAACTAATAGACTTAAGTGAATTCAGGAGTGTTGCACGATATAAAATCAATGCCAAGAAATTTATGGCATTTCTATACACCAACAGTGAACGTACAGACAGACTAAAAAAAGCAATGCCATTTACCATTGTACCACAAAAATTAAGACACCTAGGAATAAACTTAACTAAGGAGGTAAAAGACCTATACATTGAAAACTATAGGACACTAAAAAAAAGAGATAGAGGAAGACAAACAGATGGAAGAACATACCCTGTTCATGGATTGGGAGAATCAACATCATTAAAATGTCCGTTCTACCCAAGGCAATCTATAGATTCAATGCAGTCCCTATTAAAATACCAACAGCATATTCCACAGACCTACAAAGAACTCTCCAAACAAAACAAAAACACACACACACACACACACACACAAAAAAAAACATACAGAAATCCTGAGAGCGAAGAATAAAGTAGGTGAAAGTAGGTGGGAACTCAGTACCAGATTTCAAGCTATATGAAAAAGCCACTGTTCCCAAAACAGCATGGTACTGGAACAAGAACAGACACATAGACCAATGGAATAGAATAGAGAGTCCAGATATCCAAACGAACCACTGTGCTCAATTAATATTTGACAAATGACGTATGAGCATACAATGGAGTCAAGACAGCCTCTTAAATAAATATTGTTGGGAAAATTGGACAGATACATGCAAAAAGTGAAACTAGTCTACCACTTTACACCATACACAAAGATAAACTCAAAATGTATACAGCACTTAAAACATAAGTTGGAAAACCATGAATATACTAGAGGAATCCACAGGCAGCAAAGTCTCAGACATACGCTGAGGAACTTCATTGATACTGCTCCTAAGGCAATGAAAGTTAAAGAGAAAATAACAAATAAGACTTCATCAAAGTAAAAAGCTGTGTTGAGACCAGTTTGGCTCAGTGGATAGAGCATCAGCTTGTGGACTGAAAGGTCCCAGGTTCGATTCCGGTTGGGGGCATATACCTTGCTTGTGGGCACATCTCCACTGTGGAGCGTGCAGGGGGTGGCTGATCAATCTCTCTCTCTCATCGATTTTTCTGACTTTCTGTCTCTCTCCATTTCTCTCTGTAAAAATTCAATAAAATATATTAAAAAAAGTAAAAAGCTGTTTCCTAACAAAAGAAACTATCAACAAAACAAAAAGATATCCCACTTTATGGAAGACCCTATTTGCAAATGTTGTAACTTATGAATGTTTAATCTGCAACATATACAGGCAACTTATACAACTTAATAAAAAGAAGATAAAGGATCCAATATAAAAATGGGCAATGGACCTAAATAGAATCTTTTCAAAAGAAGACAAAAGGAAGGGCAAGAGACACATGAAAACATGCTCAAAGTCACTAATAATCAGAGATGCAAATCAAACGACAGTGCTATACCATCTCACACCTGCCAAAATGGCTATCATCAACAAATCAAAGACAAGTACTGGTGAGGATGTGGAGACAAAGAAATCCTTGTGCACTGCTGGTGGGAATGCAGACTGGAGCAGCCACTGTGGAGAATATTATGGAGTTTCCTCAAAAAACTAAAAATGGAACTCCCATTCAACCGAGTAATCCCACTCCTAGGAATATATCCTAAGAAAATAGAAACACCAATCAGAAAAGATATATGCACACCTATGTTCATAACAACACACTTTACAATAGCTAATATTTGGAAACATCCTAGGTACCCATTCCAAGATGAGTGGATCAGAAAACTATGGTACATCTACACAATGGAATAGTGTGCTGCCATGTGGGGTGTTTCCTTGGGCATACGGGGGTCCTAGAGATCTGAATGCTGGCTCTGGACATAGCTCTCTGCTTTCTCACCCTTCAGTTTAATAAACAGATTTCTGAATGCAGATTCTAGACAGGAGGCAACTGATCGATGTTTCTAACTATCCTTCTCACTTGCTCTCTGTAATAAATAAATAAAATGACTTTTAAAAAAGACACTGTGGGGTGAGGTTATGTATGGGATTTGTGTGTGTGTGTGGGGGGGTCAATGTGAAGATATGTACACATGTATACATTAATTTATAAAATGGAAAAAAACATACCCAAACAGAATAGCAATTGGAGAAAAACTATTATCAATCAGAAGAGCCTAAAGGGAGATTTGGGACAACATGAAATGAAGCAACATCTATATAATAGGCATGCCAGAAGGAGACAAAGAGGAGTATTACAAAATCTATTAGAAGAAATAATGAAATAAAACGTTACTAATGTACGGAAGAAAAATGTCAAACAGAGTCCCAAACAAGATGAACCCAAAAAGACCCAAACCAAGACACATCATAATTACAATGGCAATTATTAATGACAAAGATAGAATTTTAAAGGCTACAAGAGAGAATGAGAGTAACCAACAAGGGATTTCCCATTAAACTATCAACTTACTTCCCAATAGAAACATCTGGCCAGAAGGGAATGGAATGAAGTATACAAAATGATACAAAGCAAGGGGATGACTTCAAGCATACTCTTTTAAGTGAGGCTATCATTTAAATTGAAAGGGAATTCAGGAGCTTGATGGACAAGAAAAAGCTAAGGGAATGCATTACAATCCAGCCAGCAATTCAAGAAATGCTAAAGGTACTGTTGTAAAAAAAAAAAAGAAATAGGAAGAGAAGGAACACATGTATAAAAAATTAAAATTGCTACAAACAGCTACTTATCAATAATAACCTTAAATATTAATGAATTAAATGTTCCAATAAAAAGATATCCACTGGCTGAATGGAAAGAAAACATGACTCATACATATGTTTTCTACAAGAGACCTGCCTCAGAACAAGAGACTCACAATACTGAAAGTGAATGAATGGATGAAACTTTTTCAGGCACATGGAAATTAATTTTTAAAAGCTGGGGAGGCAATGCTTATATATCACAAAATAGAACTCAAAGTGAAGGCCATAACAAAAGATAAGGAAGGCTACTTTATAATACTAAAAGGATTGGTCAAACAAGAGGATATAATTCTGGTAAACATATATGCACTCAATGCAGGAGCATCCAAATACAAAAAAAAAAAAAAACTTCTAGAAGATATTAAGGGAGAAATCCACAATACATTCATAGTAGCAAACTTTGATTTCCTATGGACAACACTGGATAAATCTAGAACCCCCAAAAAATCAACAAAGAAACAAAAATCTAAATGACTCATTAGATCAGTTGAAATTGACATCTTCAGAACATTTCACCTAAAATCTAGGGCATATATATTCTTCTCAAGTGCACATGACACATTTTCATAGATAGCCTATGTCCCAATATGTGGTCTAAGTCTCTACAAATTCAAGAAGTTTGAAATCATATCAAGAATCTTCTCAGATCACAATGGCATATTAGAAATCAACTACAATAAAAATTTTATAAAAAATCAAACAGTGATTGGGTTACCAAAGAGATCAAATAAATTAAAAAAAAATCCTGTAAACAAATGACAGCACAACAATCCAAAAATGATGGGACACAGTGAAAACAGTTGGGAGAGGGAAGTTCATCACATTACAGGTTTACCTCAGAAAACAAGAAAATCAGGTAATAAATTATCTAACCTACAACTTAAAGAATTAAAAAGAGAGCAACAAGAACAGCCTAGAGTAATGAGAAGGAGATAATAAACATCAGAGCAGAAATAAATGGCATATAGAAAAAGATCAATAAAACCAGGAGCAATTCCTTTGAAAAGGTATACAAGATTGTTGAATTTCTAGCAAGGACCCCCGAGAAGTAAAGAGAGATGTCCTAAATAAACAAAATCAGAAATGAAAGAAGTAATAACCAATCTCACAGAAATATAAAAAATTGTAAAAAAGAAAATACTGTGAACAACTCTGTTACAACAAAATGGACAACCTAGAGGAAATGGACATGTTCCTGAAAAAGTACAATCTTCCAAAAGTCAATCAGGAAGAATAAAAAAAAATTGAAAAGGCTATTAACTATGGAGGAAATTGAAGCAGTCATCAAAAAATTTCCAGCAAACAAAAGCCCTGTGCTGGACAGTTTCACAGGGGAATTTTACAAACATTCAAAGAATTAAAACTTTCCCTCCACAGACCATTCCAAAATATTAAAGAAGAATGAGTACTTCCAAGCTTTTTCTATGTAGCCAGCATTACCCTAATCCCAAAACCAGATAAAGATATCCCAAAGAAAGAGAATTATATGCTAATATCCCTGATGAACATAGATGTTAATATACTCAACACAATTCTAGGAAATCAGATCCAGTGTCACATTCAAAAGATAATAATCCATGACCAATGAAATTTATTCCAGGGATGCAAGGCTAGTATAATATCCACAAATCAATCAATGTGATACATCACATATACAAATTGAGACAAACATCACCCAATAAAATCAATTGATGTAGAAAAAGCACTTGACAAAATCCAAAACCTTTTCTTGATAAAAACTCTCAGCAAAGTGGGAATAGAGGGATCATACTTCGACACAATACAACCCATCAGAAAAATCTATAGCCGACAGCACACTAAATAGGCAGAAACTAAAACCATGTACCATAAGAACAGGAACAAGACAGGGATACTCACTTTCACCATACCCATTCCAAATAGAACTGAAAGTACTAACCATAGAAATCATACAAGAAGAAAAAATAAAAGACATCCATGTTCCCAAAGAAGCAAAACTGTCATTATTCACAG
>JAAGEH010000314.1:10707-21177 GCA_011751065.1 Lasiurus cinereus | reverse complement strand
GGAGGGGGTGCGGCTTGGCTGGAGCCAGGGACCTGTGGACTCCAGGGCTGGCACCGTGTGGGCAGACCTGGAGCCGCCCCAGGGAGGACGGGTGCAGCCCAGGGGTTGACACGTGGCGGGCCGAGGTGCCGGGAGCTTATGTAAGGCCTGTGGTGGCTGTTTTTTTCTGGAGCCAAGAGCCAAGCCTTCAGCGCGAGAGGAAACCGCCTCCCTGACCAGCCGGGCCAAGTGACAGGCCGTGCCAGCTCCCGCCTGTTGTCCCCGGCAGCCGGGGACCTGTCCAAAGGCATCAGCGCCGGGCGGATCAGCAGACCGCTCCGCAGCCAAGGGGGGCAGCCGGGTGGGTGCAAGGCACGAGGGCCTCCTCTCCAGCTCCCACTGCTCCGCCTGGCACTGCCAGGGGTCTGGGGTGCGGGAGAACCCCGTGGATCAAGACCCAGGGGCTGGCAGCCTGGTGGAGGCGGTGGCGAGGGGCAGGCCCCGAAAGGCACTGCTCTTCCCGCCCTGGCACGGCCCAGCGGAAGATGGGGACAAGTCAGGCCTAGTCAGCCTCGCTGCGTCCGGAGGCTGGAGCGGGGAGCTGGCCTCCACACTGGCCCCGGGGTGTGGACGTGGCAGGGCACCCCTTCTCTGAACTTCGGTTTCTCTGTCTGCTCAGTGGGCACCATAACCCTGCGGCGTTGCTGTGAGCTGCAGACCAGACCCGGGTGTGGAAGCGCCCTGAGAGGGAGTCGGGAGCGGCTCTCTGGTTTGCAGGGCGCACATGAAAAGTTAGTAAGTTTCAGGTCGGGGATGGCAGAGCCTTCAGGCAGGCACAGGCCCCCTGGGCGTGGGGTCAGACACCCTGGAAGCTGGCCCCGAGGGAGTTCTGTCTCTGCTGTTACCGGGTTGTGTATCGGCTCTGTTCCTTCTCCGAGCCTCAGTTTCTCCATCTGCAAAGCAGATGTCGGTGCGTAAAGTTGGTGGGTTCTCAGCTCTGTGAGGCAGGGGTGGTGGGTTCTGGGCTCAAATGCAGGGCTTGGCTCAGCTGTCCTGGGGGGACCCTGCCCGGAGTTCCTCTCTGCTTGCCCAGGTCCCACAGCACCCCAACTTCTCCTCTGGAACACATGTCCTGGCAATCATGTCTGTCTTTACAGCAACTTTCCCCTTTTTTCTTTCAGATTGTCCTTGCCTTTGCTGATGCAATGAATACACAACTCGTCTCGTAAAAAATACACAACTAATATGACAACCACAACCTAAGTTTTTTTTTTAAAGATTATTACTTTTAATCCTCACCTGGGGATATTTTTCCATTGGTTTTACAGCGAGGGGAAGAGAGAAGGGGAGACAGAGAGTCATATTGATGTGAGAGAAACACATCAATCGGTTGCCTCCTGCAAGAGCCCAGCCCACGGGCCGGTTAGGAGCCTACAACTGAGATACAGGCCCTGGACCGGAATCGAACCCGGGACCCTTTAGTCCACAGGCCGACACTCTATTCACTGAGCCACACCACTGAGGGCACAATCTCAGGCTTTACTCTCCCGCTCCTTATCTCCGTAAACTGAGGCTGGCCGCCTGGCCCCGGAGCCACCCAGCCCGGAAGTGGATCCCAACTCAGAGGCATCTGGGCTGCAATCCTTTCCTCCCCTCGTGGCCGGGGGTTAGGAAAGAATTGAGGGTCCAGAGGCCGAGGCTGGGGGCCTGCAGTCTGAGGCTGGGCTGTCCCTTTTCCGGGGAGGGGGGACCGTGTCCCGGGCCTACTCTCACCACCTGTCACTTTAAAAAATATATATATTTTATTGATTTTTTACAGAGAGGAAGGGAGAGGGATAGAGAGCTAGAAACATCGATCAGCTGCCTCCTGCACACCCTCTACTGGGGATGTGCCCGCAACCAAGATACACACCCTTGACCGGACTCGAACCTGGAACCCTTGAGTCTGCAGGCCAACGCTCTATCCACTGAGCCACGCCGGTCTCGGCCACCTGTCACTTCTTTCCCCCCAGGCTCCCTGCTCAGCGCTGACATGGCTGAGAGCTGCTCGCCGCCCTCCTCCTCCGCCGTGGCCCTGGCCCTGGAGCCGGGAGTCACAGAGCAGCCGGGGCCCGGGAGCCCCCCTCCCTCCCCTCCAAGCCTGGAGGAGCCCCAGGATGGAGCCAACGCAGACGTCCCCCACCCGGACCTGGCGCCCGTGGCCTTCTTCTGCCTGCGACAGACCACCAGCCCCCGGAACTGGTGTATCAAGATGGTGTGTAACCCATATCCTTCGCGTGGCCGGGGCCACCTCGTTTCCTGACGAGCCTGCTGGCTGCCCCCCGCTGCCCCTGGTGGGGAGGCCTGCAGCCGGGCCTGGCTGGGGGGGAGAGAGCTCAGGGGTGGGTCTGGGGAGGCGGCAGGCATGGAGGTCGGGCTGGTGAGGAACCGCTGATGTGAATATTCTAGAAGTTGTTGACTGCCAGTGGCCGGCTGGCCCGGGAGCCCTCAGGTGTGAACCCCAGCTCTGCACCGGAACTGAAGATGGAGTTAGGTCAGACCCTGGCCCATGGCCCAGCTCCCCATGTGGCTGAATCCCCATGTGATGGATGGTGACCCCTGGGGTGGTGAGAGCTGAGACGGGGACCCGTGGGCTGGGCCCAGGCAGCTGGTCCCACTACTGAGGGCCCAAGGGTCACTGATGGGTGCCCCTGACCCTCCCATTCTCCTGGTTGGGCACCTGTTTGGGGCCCATGGCAGCGGCAAGCAGCCCCTCACAAATCTGCCTGCCTTCACTGTTGCCTCTAGTCTTCTCATGTTACCCTCTGCTTCAGACCCCAAACCATTTCCCATTGCCCTCAGCCAGGTCCTGACCCGGCCCCCAGCCCCCGTGTGCCCCTCACCCTGTGTACCCCTCACCCAGCCTCTCTACGCCGCTTCCCGGTGCTCTGCCAGGCTTCCGGGCCATCCTATACACTCTTGCCTTTGTCTGAAGCCACCTTCCCTTCTCCCTTCCCCTGGGCAAGTCCCTCGCTGCATCCTTCAAATCACAGCTGGGTCACCTCCTCAGGGCAGCCCGCTGTGATTTCCCCTCAGCCCCTCTGTCTGTTGTCAGGACCTCAGTCTAACGTTGGCCTCCTCCTGGGGTGCTCCCTCGTCACCAGGACACGGACTGAGCTTGTCATGGTCACGGCTGGACCCCGGGGCCCAGCACAAGGACATAGCCACGGTGCTCCTTCGGGGTTCGCTGGGCGCCCATGGGCAGTGTCTGAGCTGCATCTCCAGAGTGAGTGGTGTCAGGCGGAGAGGGCGGTGGGGACAGGGGTACGGCAGGAGCAAGGGCCTGGAGAGGAGAGGGGCCGAGGGCAGTGTGGCGAGGCTGGGGTGTGTGAGTGAAGGGCAGAGAGGCGAGAGGGGGCTGGCGGGGTAGTGGGAGACCTTGGTGTCTCCATGGGTGATGAGAACTGGCTTGTCCTGAGGACAGTGGAGACGCGGGGAAAGTTAAGTTGGGACGTGATGTGGTGAGACCTGTGTGTCAGAAGGACCACGGAGCTGTGACATGGGGTGGCTTGCAGAGGTGAGCCTGCGCCTGAGGGGCTGCTGAGAGGAGGCTTTGGGACCCAGGCTTGGTGGCCTTATGGTTTTTGGGGTCCACCACGCCAAAACTGGTCCTTACTGGTGCTTGAGGCCACGCAGCATGGGGCCTGAGCCCAGTCTTCGATGCCTGGGGTGCCTGGGGGGAGGCGGGGGTGATGAGGCTAACCCCAGAAAGGCTGGGGGAGGCCCAGGCTGAGCCCACGTCTGCTGGCCTCCCTGCTGAGCTGGGTGTCGGGGTGATGATGGTCCTTGGACCGCCCCCACCTTCCTGCCCCAGATCTGGGAAACCAGAGGGTCCCTCCCTGCTGGAGTGGGTGAAGCGCAGAGCTGTGGACCCCTCTTTGGGAGACACCCCAGCCCTGGGACCTGCTCTGGGCACCTTCGGGCTCCCCAGGGCCCACAGCCAGAGGCGGCCGAGGCCGGGTGAGGGATGGAGGCCTCGGCTTGAAGTAGCCTCTGCTGAGCCGTCTTCCGGGGCCCGCAGCTGGTGACACCAGCGTGGAGCGGCCTCATTGGCGTCACATTCTGGGATGCTCAGGTTCTAGACTTCTTTCTTTTTTTAAAAAAATATATTTTATTGATTTTTTCACAGAGAGGAAGGGAGAGGGGTAGTGAGTTAGAAACATGGATGAGAGAGAGACATCGATCAGCCGCCTCCTGCACGCTCCCTACTGGGGATGTGCCTGCAACCAGGATACATGCCCTTGACCGGAATTGAACCTGGGACCTTTCAGTCCGCAGGCCAATGCTCTATCCACTGCGCCAAACCGGTTTCGGCGGTTCTAGACTTTTGGGGCTGAGTCTGAGGTTCCCAGCTCACCTTTAAAGTCCGGTGACCCTCAGATTCCAGGCTGCTGGGATTCCCACGCCGTCGAGTTCTGTTTCAAATACTCGGCCTGGAGGACCCGTGTTTCTGGGCCCCATGAACGCGATGCTGAGACTTCACAGCCCAAGGGGGTCCGAGAGGGAGAGGCCAAAACGGGGTTCTGCCCGAAGACCGTGGTGTCCGCCGGGGCTCCTGCAGCCGACTCGCCCGTGGGGTGCTCAGCTGGGCCTGAGGGGTGTTTGTGAGGGTCTTTGACCAGGGGCTGAGGCCTCTAGGACTCTTCCCTGCGAGGGAGCTCTGGGAGGGGCAGGGCTAACCTGGGGCCCCCCCCGTGGGCACCGTTGGCATATGGGGTGTGTGCTCGCGCTCTGTGGGCCTGGCCGTCGTGTCCATTTCGGGACGTTTGGGGATATGAGTAGGCAGTGCTGCTCCATCATTGTGACAACCAGGAGTGACCCTTCACCTCCCCAGCCTCTGCAGGAGTCTGCTCCCCACCGAGAGCCCCCGAGGAACGCGGGGGGAGGAGCCCAGGGCCAGCCCAGCGGGAGAGCTCTCCTGGCCGGCAGGCCCGGGGCAGCGTGGGGGGTCTGCCCCCCACAGGCCGTCCTCCAAGCTCGGTCCCTGGTGCCGGGGGGCTCTGGCTGGGAGCCAGTGGCCCTTGGAGGCTCGGTGCTCCCTGACTCAGCTCCTCCCCAGCCCGGCCAGACCTGAGTCACCACCTGACTCACCGGCGGGCCCTGGGCCGGGGCGGGGAGGGGGCCACTCACCGCCTGGCAGCAGAGTGGCTGCGTGGTGCCCGGCGCCTGCGTGGCAGCTGGGGGAGGAGGAGGGCTCTGGGTCTGAGATGCTGGGGGCCTGGCTGCACGGGTGGATTCCTGGGGGAGTGGTTTGGTGTGTGGACCTGAGTCAGGCCGACCCCGGCTGGTTCTGCCTCTGATTTGCTGTGTGATGGTGGCCAGTTTCTTTTTGTTTTTGTTGTGTTAATCCTCACCTGAAGATAACTTCCCCCAGTGAATTTTAGAGTGGAGGGAGGGGTGTGAAGACATAGAGAGAGAGAAAAAAAGAGAGAGAGAGAGAGAGGGAGAGAGAGGAGCACCAATGTGAGAGAGACACATCGACTGGTTGCCTCCCACAGGCACCCCACCTGGGGCTAGGGATTCAGCCTGCAACGGAGGTACATGCCCTTGACCGGAATCGAACCCGTGACCCTGCCGTCCAATGGCTGACTCTAACCACTGAAAAACACCGACAGGGGTGGGCCAGTTTGTTAACCTCTCTGAGCTGCCCTTTCCCAGACTGACAAACCAGGGTGGTCACCCCCACTTCCCAGGATTGCGATGAGACCAGAGCAGCTGTGCTAGGAACACGTGACCACAGAGCCATGCAGACCAGAAAGAGCACCCCACGCGCTCGGCCTCCTTCCTCTTTTCCGCGCCCGAAAGCTGAGCGGGCCCTGGTGCGCCTGATCAACTCTCTGCTCGCGGCCGATGCAGTAAGACGTTGGGCATCGAGTCTTTCGATTGAACATAATGCTCCAGAGGACATGGTTTCCGGGGAAATCGGGTTCAGTCTCCGTTATTTGGGTAAATTTGTGCCGGTTTTGCGGCAGGTAGCCATGCCCTCATCCGCACAGACGCGGCTAATCCATCACAGCACCCTCCAGCGGGCGCCCCGCCGCGGAACTAATCAGCTGGAAAGCGGTTTTCCGCCGAGATCAGACCTGAGAGCCTTCCCTGGGGCCCCGGGAGGCGCGGGGGAGGAAGGCCAGCGGTGCGTGTGCTCGCTCTGGTCCCCCGACCCCCAGCCAGAGTTTTCTCATCTGTGAAATGGGAGGGTGCGACGGGGAGGAGGTGGACCCCCGCACGGAGGAGGAGCTCTGCGTGGCGACCCGGAGAGCTGGCACGCCCTGTGCCGCCTCCTCTGCCTGCATGATGCCCTGGAACCCTTACAACCACCCAGCGGTGGCCCCCCTGAGGCTCAGAGCGGGTGGTCCCTTCTTCCGGGGTCGCACAGCCAGGAAGTGGGAGAGCTGGCATGGAGGCCGCCAGGCTCTGCACCCCCAGCCTCAGCTTTGGCCCAGGCCGGGCAGAGCCTGGGGCAGCACGGGTTCTGCGCCCTCCCAGGGGCAGGAAGTTTGCTTTCCGGTTGCAGGCGGTCTCCCTGGGTGGCAGTATCTACACTTTGCAGCCGATGTGCCCTCCGGGGCCTGCGGGGGGGCCGCTCCCGAGAGGGGTTTGTAGCCCCTTCCCTCCCTGCCTGCCCGGGCTGCCTCCCCCTCCTGCTGGGGCTGAGCCAGCACTTCTGCTGCTCGCAAATCACCCGTGCACGGATCAGCCACGCACGGCGGGAAGCCAGTGGTCTGTGAAGGCTGCCTCTCTGCTGGGCAGGGGGAGGCTGCCAGTCTGGGTGGGGAGGCGGGAGGCGCCAGCTGCCAGTGACTGGGGACAAGCCCTCCTCCTCTCCCCCGCTAGCTCTCAGCCTCCCTGTCTGTAGGAGGCGAGGCCTGTGCCTTTGCTGCTGTTTTTCAGGTGTCCCTCTGCCCCCTCTGCCCTCTTCTGGCCCCCTGCCTGGCTCCGGCCCCCTGCTTGCTGGGGCCGGCTCTGTGTGTACTCTCGCTTCCAATCACCCTGACCTACATCCCTGCCTCTGGGACCCTCTGACCTTGCCCATCCTGGGACAGAAAGAGGGCGGGGCCGTGGTCTCGTCCTCGTGCCGTCCGCTGTGAGGGTGCTGGTGTTATGGAGGGGGTGCAGGCCTCCCGCTCACCCATCATCCACTCGCCCCCTCAGGAGATCAGGCAGCCAGCTTCGCCGAGCGCGTTCTGTGCAGGGAAGGTCACTCTGGCTCCCAGGAGACCTTCAGGAGGAGGTGCCTGTGGGAGGGGCACTGATTGGTGGTGGCCGGGCCTCGAGAGGAGGGTCCTAGTGCAGGTGTGCCTGCTTTGGGGTTGGTGTTGGGAGGAGAGACCTCAGAGGTGGCTCGGGGTCTGTGGCTTCGTGGCCCAGGGGCCGTGGGCCAGTCTCCTGCCTTTGCTTAGCCTCTGCTTGCTCCTCTGTGAAGTGGGGGTCACAGTGGCTCTGGTTGGCAAGGTCAAGGGGTCAGGTGAGAAGCCAGGGCCAGTGTGGACCGGGCAGGCTGTTGAGTGCCGAGGGGCAGCTGTCTGAGCCCCAGGGCTGACAGGGGAACTGGCGGGAGCCGCCTGGGGTCCTGAGGGCCAGTGGACAGCGGGCCCCATGTCCTTGCTGCTGGTCTGGGTGGGAGGCCCGGCTGCCGCGGGGACCTCCGCAGGCTGCCTCTCAGTCCGGCTGCACCGCACGGGCCGCGGGCCCCGGATCACGCCTCGAGGACCTTTCCGAGGGCTCCCGACTCTCAGGAAGTCCCCCCTACCCTCACCGCACCCCTCCCGTCCCTCCTGAAACCCTCTCCCTGTGGCGTGGCCATCAGGAGCTCTGCGTGGACACTGTCAAGTGCTGTGTGCCAGGAGGGGCTGTGTCCCCGCTCTGCCCTCCTGCCTGCTATCCTTCCTTTGTTTATTCTTTCCTCACTCAGAGACCTCTGGGGCTCCTGGCACCCCCAGATTAATCTCCCCTCTCCTGGGACGAGGCCTCCTCTTCGATTCTCCCAACACCTCCCGAGGCCGCAGGCCCAGGATTGTGCTAACTCCCCATTTACAGCTGGGGAGACTGAGGCCCAGGAAGGGAGCAGGACTTAGCCGCGTTAAGACGTGGGCAATGCCAGAGTGGACTGGCGCCCAGGACTCCAGATTCTCCGGCCAGTGCTGTGCCCCCACAGCCTGCTGTTGGCTGGGGAAGGGGTTCTTTGCGGGGAGGCTGTCCCCTCCTCCTTCAGCCCCGGCCTAACGGGAACACCCAGACGGGCGACAAGTGCTGCTGGAAGGAGCAACACATGTCTGGGAAATTGTCCGTTTCCCTCCATCTGGCGCAGAGAAGGTTGTTTTTCTCTCAAGTAAAAGTCAGCATCCAGCCATGCCCGGGGGATGCTCATGGCGGTGGGATGGCCAGAGAGAGAGCCGGGCCCACCGGGCGGTCTCGGGAACTGTCACCTGGAAATGTCTGTGGAAAGAGAGCTCAGGTGCAGGAGCTGCCCCTGACCGGCCTGCGGGCATTTGGCCTGGGGCTTGCTGCATGAGTAGGAGTTTTCCAGGAGACCGGCAGTGGAGGGATGGTATTCTCGGCAGGAGGAAGAGTGCTGAGCACAGAAAGGAGTTAGTGTGGCTGGAACGGTGTGAGAGGGGCTGGTAGAGCTTCTGCTTGATCTTGTGGGCACTGGGAAGCCATTGGTGGGTGCCCGGCAGGGATGGGGTGCGGGAAAATTCATTTACTAGAATGGCTGCTTCTGGAGTGAAATGAAGGCTGCTTCAGGGGCAGAGAATGAGGTCTGGAGACCAGGCAGGAGGCTCTTCCAACAGATATGGGTGGGTTGGCTGGTTGGTGGGTTGGTTGATGCATCCATTCACTGAACAAGTGCTGATGGAAGACGGCTATGTGTTGGACACTGCTCCTGACTCGAGTGGAACAGCCTGGTCAGGGCTCTGAGCTGAGCGGAAGTCACCGCGGACTCTGATAACAGCCTGGAGCGTGGGCTGAGCCTGGAAGGACATTTGGTGTCCAGATTCTGGAAGGCAAAGGGGAAGGCTGTGTCTGGGAGACCAGGGTCGTGAATTTGGATCAGGACAAGATGGTCACCCCTGGCGGCCGTTAAGGACCTACTGTGCGCTGGGTGCAGCTCCTGCTGGCAGCAGAGATCGTCCCCGGGGCCGCTGAGGCCCAGCAAGGCGCAGGGCTGGTCCAGGCCACCCAGCCCGGCGATGACTGAGCGCGGCGGGGCCGGAGCCCTGGCCGGCATGCCCCGGGAGCCCCGCGGCTGCCAGGAAGCCTTGTCGTAATTGATAGAGAGCAGAGCATTAGGCAGAGGGCTGGCTGGTAATGAGGAGTGCGCCCCTCCTGGGGCGTTTAAAACATGATTGGATTTCCACTCGTCCGCCGGGCCTGGGCTCCGGCTTCTGTGTGCGAAGCCCGCTTTGACCCCCGGCCGCCCTCGGCGCGCGCCGCCGTCCTGTTGGGAGAAAAACAGCCCATTTGTGCCCCTCGGAGAGAAATCAATATGTCTTTTTAATCAGCCGAATGTCCTCCCGCGGACCTCGCTCCGGCTCTCCTGCGGGGCCACCGTTCTGGTCCCGTCTGTCCTGGGGAGCTGTGCTCCGCTCCTCCGGACTCCCTCTCTCCCCCCACATTCAGATCCTGACCTTCAGCGGGGCCTGCTGCGCAGCTTACTGCTGTGTGACGCCGAGCAAACAACGTGGCCTCTCGGGGCACCAGTGTCCATCTCGACTGGGGAGCAGCAGCAGCAGGAGAAGGAGGCTTGGCTGATGGAGGTGCTGTGTGAACGTGAGGGCTTGTGGGGAGGAGGGCTGGGGTGCAGGTGGACAGAGCTGTGTGCCCACAGGCTGTGCCTGGCTTCTCCAGGAGAGAGGTAGAGAAGGCTCCCACCCACCCATCTGTTTACCCACCCACTTCCTTATCCATCCATCCATCCATCCATCCATCCATCCACCCACCTCCTTATTCATCCATCCACCCATCCATCCATCCATCCATCCATCCATTCATCCATCCATCCACCTACCTCCTTATTCATCCATCCATCCATCCATCCATCCACCTCCTTATCCATCCATCCATCCATCCATCCATCCATCCATCCATCCACCCACCCACCCACCCACCCACCTCCTTATCCATCCATCCATCCACCTCCTTATCCATCCATCCATTCATCCACCACCTTATCCATCCATCCATCCATCCATCCATCCACCCACCCACCTCCTTATCCATCCATCCATCCATCCATCCACCCACCCATCAATCCATTTATCCATCCATCCACCCACCTCCTTATCCATCCATCCATCCATCCATCCACCTCCTTATCCATCCATCCACCCACCCATCCATCCATCCATCCATCCATTCACCCACCCACCTCCTTATTCATCCATCCATCCATCCATCCATCCATTCATCCATTTATCCATCCACCCACCCACCTCCTTATCCATCCATCCA
>JAAGEH010000314.1:0-10607 GCA_011751065.1 Lasiurus cinereus | reverse complement strand
CACCCACCCATCCATCCATTTATCCATCCATCCACCCACCTCCTTATCCATCCATCCATCCATCCATCCATCCATCCATCCATCCATCCATCTATCCACCCACCCACCTCCTTATCCATCCATCCATCCATCCATCCATCCATCCATCCACCCACCCACCCACCTCCTTATCCATCCATCCACCTATCCATCCATCCACCCACTTATCCATCCATCCATCTATCTTCTTAGCTCTTCTCCATTCACCCACCCATCCATCCACCCTACCCTTACATTCATGCATTTATCCACCCGCCTTCCCCACGGTCTAACCAAGAACATGGACACAAAGGCCTTGAATGCCAAGCCCAGGAGTTTGGCAACCCTCCGGCAGTCTCAGGGTGCCACAGAAGCCGGTTGGTTTTGGAGGCTTGCTCTCACTGCGGTGTGGAGGATGGGTCATAGGAGGCACGGGTGGAGGAGAGCCGTGAGTGAGAGAGCGCTGTCCGCTGGGGGCGGTGGGGATGCTGAGGAGTGGAAGGCGAGCAGAGATGTAGGTGCTGAAAGGACAGGTCGCTGAGATGGACGTGGCATGCGGGAGAGGGAGATTGGTGGGTGCTAGTCCGGACAGCTTCTGGGACTGGTGGTGGTTTGGTGTACTCATGGGGGTGGGAGGGACAGGGGAACAATTTAGTGGTCTGGGGGAGCATGGCACACCCATGTGGACATGGCGAATCTGAGGTTCCTGGGGATGTCCCGGGAGTGTCCGGGAGGCCGGAGTCTCGGCAGCGGGAGAGCCTGGGGGTTGGGGGGACAGGGGGGCCTGGAGGCCGGGGAGCCTGAGGAGGGCCGACATTGAAGGGACGGAACCCACAGAGTTGGAGGAGGACCTGCCCAGGGCCTTGTGGGAGGGAATCCCCGGAGTCCAAGGGAGAGAGAGTTCCTAGAACGAGGGTCCGAAGCCCAGGGTCGTGAACTTGGGTTCGGAGAAGTCGCGTGTTTCTCTTCCCTGACCTCTGACTGACATGTTGCCAACGGAGGTCACAGAGCGATGGTGGCAGCTCCCGGCACTGTCACCGGCTGAAGGTCCCGCCCCCCGCCGGCTCTGCCTCCTCACTGTGGTGACAATGGAGCCTCCTTCCTCACTGTGGTGACAATGATAGTTCTCTATCACAAATTTGTTTTTTAAAAAAAATATTTTGACAACTATTTTTAACATAACTGGCTTCCTTCCCTTCTAACCCGGAGCAGTAAAACCCTGCACTTCCAACCTCACTCTGAGGAGGGGCTCCTGAGCTTCTCAGGGGAACAGGTGGGGCGGGGTAAGGGGGGCTGTGGCGGGAGAGAGGGTGGACCATGCCCACTCTGCTGGCCTGGCTGGCCAGGCGGTGTCACCGGTGGTGGTGTGAGGCTGCAGGAAGGGATGCCCGGGTGAATGCGCACACGTATTCCGTCGGGGCAGGCAGGGCAGAGTGGGGTGGGGGCAGGCACCCAGGAGGCCGAGGGAGGGTGTCATCACTCTCCATCCAGCCGGGACCTCTCTGTGTCTCCGCTGAGTGGGTGCTCGCAGTTTCTGGGGGGCAGGGGCCTCCTCGTCTTCTTTTGGGGTTCCCAGCGCCAGTGTAGGCCTCACCCAGGGTGGGGTGCTGAGTAAATGCATGCGGAGCAGCGTGTTAGAGAGGAGAGGAGGGCGAGTGCGGAAGGGGAGGAGGCTACACAGCCCTCCGGCACAGAAATCCCCCCTCAGCCTCCTGGATGCGAGCCAGTGACGGGGTCTGGCTCCCCCTGAGGCTGCAGTGCCCGAGCATCTGCCCCAGAAAAGGATGGCGACTCGCTGCCCACGGAGCGCTCAGCCCGGTGGGGGTGAGAGGCCAGGATGGACCACACTCAGCTCAGAGCTGCTACCAGGGGGGCGTCCGAGGGGCGGTGGGCCCCGGGAGGCGCCTACCACCCTGCCCAGGACTCGGGGGGGCTCCCCTGGGCACCTCTTCCTGTGGGTGGGGGCTCCGAGGCTGGCTGGTGGGCCCAGCACGGTGCTCAGCGGAGGCTGGAGCGGTGGCGTCTGGAGTGAGTGAGCGGCGCCTGGTGGGGCTTCCTGCCCGGGACCATCCGCCCGGGCTTCCTTCCCTGCTGGCAGCCCTCGTCCGCGTCATCCACGCCCCCACTCCGGCTGTCGCGCTGGGCACTGCGGCCTGCGGACATCTGGGACTCAGCACTTTGGCCAAATTCAATGAGTTTTCAAATGATGGGTGATTAAAGCCTCAGGGAGAAGATGGGGGGGAGGGGAGCAGGGACAGGGAAGGACGGGAGAGAGCTCACTCTCTGGTCAACTCCCCCTAAGGCAGTGGTCGGCAAACTGCGGCTCACCAGCCACACGAGGCTCTTTGGCCCCTTGAGTTTTTAGCCAAGGCCAGCTTAGGGGTACCCTCGTTAAGTTAATAACCATGTACCTACCTGTATAGTTTAAGTGTAAAAAATGCGGCTCTCCGAAGAAATGTCAGTCGCTGTCCTGTTGATGTTTGGCTCTGTGGACTCATGAGTTTGCCGACCACTGCCCTAATGGCTCTCAGCCCACCGAGGAGACCCCGTGGCTCCTAAGCAGAGCCGGTCAGGCTGGGTGGCCTGTGGGGGGCTCCTGGTCGCTGGAGGCATGGAAGGGGAGAGAGGCTTAGGACCCCCTGCCCCGCAGGTCTGTCCACTTTGTGAAGCAGCTTTCTGCCCAGCTCGGCCATCCCGGGACCTGCACATTCACGTCTGCCAGGCCTGTCTGCCACGGCTGCCGAGGGCATGGGCAGAACAAGTCCTGCCACACAGGGAAGCCGGGTGTGGGCCAATCCCGGCTCTGTCCCTCCCATGGTTTGAACAAGTTCGTGAACCGGGGCGGGCACCCCTCCCTGGTGGGGTTGTGGTGAAGGTTCCGGGGGGCGGGGGGGAATAGGGGGCTGCGGCAGCCGGCGCCCCAGCAGGCGCCTGTGCTTTCTTTAATTGTTGCATCTTTACGGTTCCTTATGGCAGCTGCGCTTCATTCTTTTCTGGTGCACTTTTTACGGGGGTCAAACCTGCATGCAGTAGAGCTCTCCAGTCTTAATGTCCAGCTCCGGGCATCTTTCCATAAATACACACTCCTGACTCTGCTCTGACCAAGAAGAAGGTCTCTGGCCTGGGAAGCGCCCCCTCCCCCACCCATTATGGCTGCTCCCTAAAAATCACTGCTGTGAAGACCCCCTTCATGGAGGTTAACTCTGCCTGATTTTCCACTTTATGGACGTGGCTTGCTCTTTGCGCCATCCATGCTGTTGCACGTACCTGTAGTCGGTTCTTTTTCCTTGCTGTGTAGTATTCCATTCATGGGTGGACCCCAGGGTTTGGGTTCTCAGCCGTGGCACTGTTGGCCTTGGGGGCTGGAGAATTCTCTGTGGGGGGCTGTTCTGGGGATGGCAAGGTGTGGCGCATCGTCCCTGTTTTCTGCTCATGACATGCGTGAGCTCCAGTTCCCCGGGTGTGACAATCAAAACGTCCCCCGACGTGGCCATGGGTCCCTGGGGGGCGTCAGAATCATCCCTCGTTAAAATCTGCTGCCCGACTCCCTCTCCTGTCGGGGGGCCCTTGAGTTGTCCCCTGGTCGGGGCTGTTAGGAGTAACGTGTGCCTTTTGGTGGACTTAGGCGGGCGTTTCGCTGGAGTGTGGCTCCAGGAGTGGGACTCACGGATCCTAGCGAGGATCTCTGTTCTGCTTTAATAGAAGCTGCCAAGTGGTCATTGCTCATAAAGATAAACTGATGGAATGAATGAATGAATGAATGAGTGAGTGAGTGGCTATCCTCTTTAAAGCCCAGGGCCTGGAGCACATCGGTAATGGTAGCCGATGTCACACAGTGAGGCCCTGTGGCCTCACACGCGCGGGACCCTGGGTCGGGGACCCGCTCTCGGAACATGGATGCAGCTGGACCAAGTCCCAGAGTCCAGCCTCAGGCCCAGCCTGGGGGAGGCCCAAGGACTGAGCTGCCATCCTCAGAGCCCCTGGGGACCAGCGGGGAGGGACCCCCCAACAGAGGTGGGCCCAGCTTCCCTGCCCCTGCCTCTCTGGTCCCGGAGGGTGCAGCCCCCAGCCTCCCCTCTCTACTCGGTTCATTTAGGCAACTGGAGGCCTCCTACCCTGGGAGATGGATTAGCTTTCAGATTTGACAGAAATGATAACAAACATGGCCACCCGGCCAAACCCAGCACTCTCACCCCCACCTCTCACCCCACTCATCCTTCCAGAGCCCCCCCCAATGACAGAAACCGTGACTGTCAGCTGGGCCCACAGGAGGGAGGGTGGTGGTTGCCATGGTAACCATGTAGGTCTCTGGCTCCGGTTCCTGGAGAGGAGGCTGGCCCGAGGGGCCTGCTGGGGTGTCAGGCGCTGCCCCTCCATTTGGGCTCACTCTCCTCGATGGGCAGTGGGAGTTTTGAGGGGGGACCCCTGGCGTGGTGCCTTCCCGGTGACCCTGTCTCCCTGATTCACATCCCAGCCTTCCGGAGACTCAGCATCCAGGGGACCTGGGCTGGAGTGAGGGTTGTGATCCAGCCCAGCTTCTTACGGGGGCCCTGAGACCGGCACCCTGCCTCCATCTCCTGCCGACCGGCCCTTCCTTCCCCGCCACGCAGGCGTGGAGTGTGCCCGGCTTGGCCCACCAGGCGCTGGCAGATTGGCTGCTGCCCCTTCTCATGAAGGTCTCAATGGAGAAAAGCCAGGAAGCTTCTGGACCCAGGCCTCCTCGGGAGGCGTCAGGGTGGGCGAGAAAGGAAAGGCGAACGAGTGGCCCACCAAACGCGTGCCAGTCCCGGTCCTGTGCCCGGGGTATCCACAGGGCACATGGCTGGGAAGGTGGGATTTGGAGTCAGCAAGAGGCAGGTTCAGATCCTGCCCCTGCCACACAAGAGCTGTGTGTGACTGGAGCCCTGGGACCAGCCCTCGGGGCCTCAGTTTTCTTATCTGTGAAATGGGGGTAACCTAGCGCCTGCCAGTCTTAGGGAACTTGGCTTCAGTCCCTGGGGGGACTTCCCTCATTGCCAGGCCTGAATGGATCGGAATTTTGAACGGCTCTGCGTGAAGAGTCAGCACGCTGCGAGGCGGACGCCCCTCGGAGCGGCTGGCTTAGCGTCTCTTATTTCTAGTCAAGGTCGTGTTACGTAACCAGGCCATCACGGGGTTCTCTGTCCTCTGCTGGTGAGCTTTGTTTTGTTATTTCCCCCCAAAGGCCAAAGGACGAGAGACCCCCGGCCCTGTGAGGGGTGTGGTCGGCAGAGAGGGGCTCTTTCTGCTGCTGGCTCATGTGGCCCTGTGTGCGCTCTGTGAGGTTTAAATGAGATAATTCATGCAGTTTGATTCGAAAGCTCCTTGACATACAATCGCTGAAGCACACTCGAGAAATGTTTGCCTTTCTCACTGTTGTTAATCCGGCGCCTGGCACGCAGCAGCGGACATTCACTACCTGCTCGTTGATTCACTGCCCGCTCCCTGGCCCCCGTTCTGAGGACCTAAGAACTTGGGCAGAGCAGAGGGTGAGGAGGGGGGCGGGTAGGGAGGAAGAATAGGGTGTGGTTAGGGCCTTGGTCACAGGTGGGGGCTGGCTGGAGCTGGGGCTGAGCTGGAGGTGTGGGTGTGGGTGGGGAGTGGGGTGGAGGAATGAGGTGGGGGGTTAGGGCCTTGGCCACAGGTGGGGGCTGGCTGGAGGTGGGGCTGTGCTGGGGGGTGTGGGTGTGGGTGGGGAGTGGGGGTGGGGTGGTGGAATGAGGTGGGGATTAGGGCCTTGGCCACAGGTGGGGGCTGGCTGGAGGTGGGGCTGAGCAGGGGGTGTGGGTGTGGGTGGGGAGTGAGGAGTGGGGGTGGGGTGGAGGAATGAGGGGGGTTAGGGCCTTGGCCACAAGTGGGGGCTGGCTGGAGGTGGGGCTGAGCTGGGTGGGGAGTTGGGTGGGGGTGGGGTGGAGGAATGAGGTGGGGATTGGGGCCTTGGCCACAGGTGGGGGCTGGCTGGAGGTGGGGCTGAGCTGGGGGTGTGGGTGTGGGTGGGGAGTGGGGTGGGGGTTCAGAGCAGCCCCAGGGACGCTTTGGTGGTTTCCTCCCAGCCAGGTGGGGGTCGGAAGGCTTTCTGCCAAGGGGGCTGTCCGTTGGACCGCCATTGATGTCTCCCCATCCGTTTCCCCAGCGCCCTGCCCGCCAGGGACCTGATTGGCTTCAAACGCCCACACGCGGCCACTGAGCCTGTGGCACGGACGGAGCCTGGCACTGGGGAAGCCGGGGTGGCAGTGGGCTTGGAATCCAGCCTGGCTCCGGGGTCCCGGGGGGGAGGAGTCTGAAGGCCCCTTCGCTTCGGGCTCCCCGTGTCTCCTCGCTGGCTCTCTGCCCTCCGTTCCCCACGCGCAGTGGGCGGCCGGACCCAAGGCTCCGAGGACTCGGTGGGGTGGCTCTGTGATCAGGTCGCCCCGACAGAAGTGAGGTCTGAGCCAGGAGTGGGCGAGGTGGCGGGGTGGCACCTGCACGGCCTCCCATGCCAGGCGGGGCGCCTCGAGCCTTACTGTGCGAGGCAATGAGGACTGGCACTCAGGCCCTGCCTCCCTGTCGCCCAGAAACCCGGGACCGCCCTCGGGGGGCCACTGTCCGTCCTCCCTCTGTCCCAGCGCACCGAGGCTGGCCCAGCTGCCCTCAGAGCTCCGCAGTGACTCATGGTGGACACGCCAGGCACCCGGCCAGCCCCGGAGCCCACGGGCCTGGCCCCGCCTTCCTGCCAGCCTCCGTCCCCCCGCCCCGTGATCCGGTCCATCTCCCCAGGCTGCTGCCTCTGATCCCGGGGCCAGGGGGGAGCGTGCCGGGAGCCGCGGGCAGCGATGCCAGCTCCGGCCTGACTTCTGAGCCTCCGGGCTCTTGGAAGGGGCCCAGGCTCTGCCATCTGGGATTTCCCCGAGGCCTCGGGCCGGGCTGAGACGGCCCCTCCCTGCGTGTCTGCCGCTGAGCCATCTAGAGGTGAACGCAGACCCATCTGGGCCCTGGGGGACTCGGTGCGAAGGGTGAGCTGCTGGAACGACAGGGGCAGCGCCACACCGTCGCCACGGCGGGCATCCCCGAGTCAGACCGCTTGGGCTGCTCTCTGACTGTGTGACCTTGGGCAAGTCACTCCAGCCGACCAGGCCGGTTTCCTCCCCGCACCCAGCGGGATGTGGTGACGGCCAGGGCCGTGTCCCTAGGCGTCACTGCCAAGTTCATGACTGTGATGCCAGCTGTAGACCAGGTGAGCAGGGAGGCTTTCCAGAGAGGAGGCGGGGCCGCGGCCTTGGTGAAAGGTGCTTCCAGGGGCTTTAAGGAGACGTGACCAGCGGTCGGGGCTGTGAAGGAGGAGCAGGAGTGTGCCTGGGGGATGTGGCAGAGGGAAGGGGAAGGGCATGCAGGCGAGACTTGGGGACGGCAAGGAGCTCAGTGCAGCCCGGCCAGTGTGGCCCAGTGGTGTAGTATTGACCTATGAAACAGGAGGTCATGGTTCGATTCCCAGTCAGGGCACATGCGTGGTTGTGGGCTCGATCCCCCTTGTGGGGTGTGCAGGAGGCAGCTGATCAATGATTTGCTCTGATCATCAATGTTTCTATCTCTCTCTCCCTCTCCCTTCCTCTCTCTGAAATCAATAAACCACACACACACACACACACACACACACGTATACATTAGAGGCCTAGTGCATGAAATTTGTGCACGGGGGTGACCCTCCTCAGCCCAGCCTGGCCCCTCACCAATCTGGGACTCCTTGAGGGATGTCCGACGAAACCAGCAGTCAGACATCCCCCTCACAATTCAGGACTGCTGGCTCCTAACTGCTCACCTACCTACCTGTCTGATCGCCCCTAACTGCCCCCCCCTGCCTGCCTGGTCACTCCCAACTGCCCCTCTCTGCTGGCATGGTCACCTCCAACTGCCCTTCTCTGCTGGCCTGGTCACTTCTAACTGCCCCCCTCTGCCAGCCTGGTTGCCCCTTAGTGACCCCCCTGCTGGCCTGGTCGCCCCACGCAGCCTGCTGTTCGGTTGTTACTGTGAGAGAGCATCGTGACCAATTTGTATCTTACCCTTTCATGAGTATAGAGAGTCCCGTGCGTGCCAAGGCCAGAGGGAGGTGAGGTGGCAGGAATTCACTGAGACCAGTCGAGGGGGCCGTGGTGTCAAGCCGAGGAGGGTGCTGGCACCATGGCAGGTCTCTGCACAGGGGCGAGGCCCTCAGAGCTGTTCAGGCAGATCATCTGGCAAAGTAGCGCGGGGACGAGAAAAGCAGGCTCCGATGTGGTGTTCCAGCTCTGCCCTCTCCCAGCTGGTGACCTTGGGCAAATCACATTCCCTGTTTGGTCTCCGTCTCCTCGTTTGTAAAAATAGTGGTGCGAGCATTAAAGGCGTCCACACTTGCAAAGCACTCTGACTGTGCTGGGCACGTGGCGTGCCTGGTTATTGTGTGGGCAGATCAGAAGGGCAGAGGGGCGGCTGGGCAGGTCCCCGTGAGAGCCGCGGAGGAAGGGTGGACCGAAAGTTCAGGGGACAGAGGGTGGTCACAGGCAGGGACAGAGGGTGGTCACAGGCAGGGACAGGCCAGGCGTCCTGGAGGAGGCACTGGCCGTGCAGTCCAGCAGGCCTCTGTGCATCTTAGCTGTGTGATGCAGGAGAGGCCCCGAGGTCCTCCGAGTCTCAGTTTCCCTCATCTGTAAAATGGGCTCAGGGCCCTGAGGAAGGTGTGTGTGTGTGGGAGGGTACCAGGCTCCTGGGAGACCCCTGTTAAGTGCATGTTGAACTTGAAACTGGCAGGAAGGGCAGAGGGAGCGGAGGAGGAGGCTGAAGGCGGGAGAGCAAGACAGGCAGGGGGGACAGCCAGGGGGATGGGTAATTAAACGTTTGAACTTTAAAAAAAGTTAATTAATGATGAAGCTGCTGCCGGAGCGCTTCTCGGGCTAGAAGGGGGGCCCTGGCAGCGACGGAGATTAATTACAGGCTGTGGCGGGAGAATGGCAGCGGGAGGGGGTGGGCAGGAAGGAGCAGGGCTGGGGCAAGGAGGAGGAGGAGGAGGAAGAGGAGGAGGAGGAGGAGGAGGGAAGGCAGCATCCCAAGGTGAGCTGGGGCCCCTGGGATGGGAGGGAGGCCGTTACCAAGGAAACCAAGTCAGTTTCCCATCCGGCAAGAGGTGCTCAGCGCCCTGGGGTGGGACCTGGCGGAGGGTCAGGCTGGCGTGGCCAGGTGCGAGCTCACAGCGAGGCTGTGAAGTTGAGGAGTGAGGGTTCTCATCTGGGGACACAGGAATCACAGGTGTCCGCGCGGCAGGGCCAGAGAGATTTCCTGATTTCTGCCACAGACATTCACTAGGTGCCCGTCACTCCCTACCCACAATGCCCCTCCCCACCCTGCATTCCCTACCCACAATGCCCCACTCCTCCCCACTCTGCACCACCTACTCACCTCACCCCCACTCCATCTCACCCTGCACCCACCTACCCACCTCAGCCCCACCCTGCACTTACCTGCACACAATGCTGCACCCACTTACCCACTCAACTGTGAGTGCCAAACCCCTGCCCCCTGGGACGCAGGCCCTGCCCAGGGCTGCTGGAGGGATGCTCTCTACCCCCTTGGCCACAGGAGACGTCCCTCCCCCCAGCCCCCCGGCTGGGACCCGCCTCGCTGGGTGCAGGGGCTGGGAGGGCCGGGGTACCCCGGAGCCTGGAGATGAACTCTAACACGACCACAGGTGAGGAGAGAGGGACTGGGGTGTCCAGCCGGTCTCAGCCACACGGGACCAGCCTCTGCAGCTCTAATCAGGCCTTGGGCAGAGGTGGAGGGGGCATGGGTCAGGGGAGGGGAGAGGTGGCGGGGGTGGGGGTGGGGAGAGGCAGTGACAGTCAGAGGGAGGTGGTCAGAGGTGGGGTGCCTTCATAGCTCAGAGATGGCTGCCAGCCAGGCCCAGGGGCCTCCTCCTTCCTGGGCCCTAAGGGAATTCTCAGGCTGGGGTGAGGAGGGGGGTGGGGGTCCTGGCAGGCGTGGCTCGGGGAGGTTGGGGTTCTCTGATGGGTGTGGCCATGTCTGTTGGGAGGGCTAGGCTGGTTCCAGTCTTCTGAGAACCGGGCAGGGAAGGAGCTGGAAGGACAGGAATGGGGGGTTGCCTGTGAGAGGTGGTGGTGGTGGTGGTGGGGGTTACGTTCCAGGGTGCACTCGGCCCCCATGGCCACGGTCCCCACGACTTGTCCTTGACTCTGTGCACATGGTTTGAGTGTGTCAGCATGCTGGTCATCCTGCTGAACTGTGTGACGCTCGGCATGTACCAGCCGTGCGACGACATGGACTGCCTGTCCGAGCGCTGCAAGATCCTGCAGGTGAGGCGTCCTGCGCCCTGCCCACCACCGTGCCGCTCCCCACTGTATGCACTACCCATAATGCCCCACCCCTCCCCCCTGCACCACCTACCCACAATGCTCCTCCCCACCCTGCACCACCTACCCACAATGCCCCTCTCCTCCCTGCACTACCTACCCACAATGCCCCTCCCCACCCTGCACTACCTACCCATAATGCCTCCCCTCCCCTGCACTCCCTACCCACAATGCCCCTCCCCACCTGCACTCCCTACC
>JAAGEH010000313.1:0-20249 GCA_011751065.1 Lasiurus cinereus | reverse complement strand
TGAAAAAAAAAAAAAAACAACAACAGGAAACAATGGTAATAAATTACCTAACACTACAACTCAAAGAGCTAGAATCAGAGCCACAAGAAAAGCCCAGTGTATGCAGAAGGAAGGAAATAGAGAAGATCAGCATGGAGATAAACAACTTGGAGACCAAAGAAACAATTCAAAAGATCAACAAACCAGGAGCTGGTTCTTTGAAAAGATAAACAAGATTGATGGACCTCTATCCAGGCTCACCAAGAAGCAAAGAGAGAAGACCCAAATGAACAAAATCAGAAAGGAAAGAGGAGAAATAAGAACAGACCCTGTGGAAATACTAAGGATTGTTAAAAAAAACACTATGAACAACTCTATTCCAACAAATTGGACAACCTGAAAGAAATGAATATTTTCGTAGAAAAATATAACCTTCCAAACCTCAACGAGGAGGAATCTAAACATCTCAATATTCCACTCACTATGGAAGAAATTGAAGCAGTCATCAAAAAGCTTCCAGCAAATAAAAGCCGGGGACCAGATGGCTACAAAGGAGAGTTTTGCCAAACATTCAGTGAAGAATTAAAACCTATCCTCCTCAGACTATTCAAAAACATTCAAGAAGAAGGAACACTTCCAAATACCTTCTTAGAAGCCAGCATCACCCTAATAACAAAACCAGATAAAGACAACACAAGGAAAGAGAATTAAAGGCCAATTTCTCTCATGAACATAGATGCCAAAATCCTCAACAAAATTCCAGCAAATCGGATACAGCAGTACATCAGAAAAATCATACACCTTGACTAAGTACGATTCTATCTCATGAATGCATGGATGGTACAATATTCGCAAATCAATAAACGTGATACGTCACAGAAACAAAATGACAGAGAAAAATCACAGTCATATCAATTGATACAGATAAATATGTGACAAAATCCAACACCCTTTCTTGATAAAAACTCTCAGCAATTTGGGAATAGATGGGGCATATCTCAACATCATAAAAACCATATATGATAAACCCACAGCTAACATCATACTCACTGGGCGAAAACTAAAACCGTTTCCACTAAGAACAGGAGCACTTACCTCTTACAGAATTAATGCTAACAAGTCTGTGGCATTTCTATACACTTATACTGAAATTACAGAAAGAAAGACTAAAAAAGCAATCCCATTTACATCGCATCAAAAAAATTAAGATACCTAGGAATAAACCTAACTAAAGAGGTAAAAGACCTATATGTAGAAAAGTACAGGACACTGAAAAAAGAGATGGAGGAAGATGTTAACAGATGGAAGAGCTTACCATACTCATGGATTGGGAGAATCAACATCATTAAAATGTCCATACTATCCAAAGCAAAATATAGATTTAATGCACTACGTGTTAAAATACCAATGGCATATGTCACAGACCTAGATAGAATTATTCATAGATTCATCTGGAACAAAAAAGGACCACAAATCGCCACAGCAATTCTGAGAAAAAAAAATAAAGTAGGTGGGAACTCAATACCAGATTACAAGGTATATTACAAAGCAACCATTCTCAAAACAGCCTGGTACTGGCTCAAGAACAAACATATAGACCAATGAAATAGAATAGAGAACCCAGATATGCACCCAAACCACTATGCTCAACTAATATTTGACAAAGTGGGCATGAACATACAATGGAGCCAAGATAGACTCTTCAATAAATGGTGTTGGGAAAATTGGACGGATACATGCAAAAAAATGAAACTGGACCACCAACTTACACCAAATACAAAAATAAATTGAAAATGGATACAGGACTTAAACATTAGATGGGAAACCATAAAAATACTAGAGGAATCCACAGGCAGCACAATCTCAGATATATGCCGAAAGAACTTCTTCAATGATACTTTCCCAAAGGCAATTGAAGCTGAAGAAAAATAAACAAAAGGGACTACATCAAAATAAAAAGCTTTTGCACAGCATAAGAAACCATCAACAAAACAACAAGGAAGACCACTGTATGGCAGAACATATTTGCAAATGTTATCACTGATTAAGGTTTAATCTCCAAAATCTACAGCCAACTTATACAACTTAATAAAAGGAAGATGAACGATCCAATAAAAAAATGGGCAACGAACCTAAATAGAACCTTTTCGAAAGATGACAGAAGGAAGGCCAAGAGACACATACAAACATGTTCAAAGTCATTAATCATCTGAGACATGCAATTCAAAACCACAATGCAATAACATCTTACAATGGTCAGAATGGCAATCATCAACAAACAACAAAGGACAAGTGTTGGCGAGGATGCAGAGAAAAAGGAACCCTTGTGCACTGTGGGTGGGAATGCAGATGGTGCAGCCACTGTAGGGAACAGTATGGAGTTTCCTCAAAAAACTAAAAATGGATCTCCCATTTGACCCTGTAATCTCACTCTTAGGAATTTATCCTAAGAAATCACAAACACCAATCAGAAAGGATTTATGCACCCCAATGGTCATAGCTGCACACTTTACAATAGCTAAAATTTGAAAACAGCCTCGGTGCCCATCAGCAGATGAGTGAATCAGAAAACCATGGTACATCTACACAATGGAATTCTATGCTGCCATTAAAAAGAAGGAATTCTTACCATTTGCAGTAACCTGGTTGGAACTGGAGAGCCTTATGCTTAGTGAAATAAGCCAGTCAATGAAGGAGAAGCATCACATGATCTCACTCATTTGTGAATAATAAAGAATATCATAAACTGATGAACAAAAACATAGATACAGAGGCAGTAAAGCTTCAAACAGACTGTGAAATTATAGCAGGAATATTAAAGTTAGGTGAGGTAGATAAGAGATCAATCAAAGGACTTGCATGCATGCATATAAGCATAACCAATGAACATAGACCCTGGGGGGGGTTGTGGTATGCCTGGGAAGGAGGGGTGGCAATGGGGATCTATGTATAAAAAATTGATAAAAACATAAAAAAATAAAGAGAATAATAGGTGACACAAATGTACAGCGATATGGGTGAAACACAAGAATACGTTTGTGTAATCTTAATATCTAGCTGAGTGGAGTGTGAAAGTACTAAGAATTTGTAAAAAAAGCTGTGAGAGCCTTTAAACAAGAAATAATATAAATTTGTTCATTGGGTATATAGGGAACAATGCTATATAAATACAATTGACAAGAAAGAGGTGCAAATACAGGACAATTCGCAATGAAACAATGAGGAAATATTTAGGTAAAAGCCAGAAACAGTACTAAATACAGGTTCTTAGAACCTTGATATCTGAAATACTCTGATCCATCACTGCAATATGGTGTTCCAAAGGTAGAGATGTTAGTATGATATGGGCTACATGTAAAATTTGATCTGAATGTGTTGGTGTACTGGAGAAATCATTGATTAAGTACTTAACGTGTCATTTCCTTACGGTTCTCGTACCTATGACTGTGAACACTCTCAGAAAGAAGAGAAACAGATGACAGAAATAAGTCTGACACACAGAAATACCTTTTTGGAACAATAATATCTAGTGTACAGTGAAAACACTTAGAATATTTTAAGCAAGAGCTGTGTATATTAGCATATTATCTTACCTGAAAATAGTTTACATTTGTGGAGTGGATATATAAGAAAAAAAAACAACAGGATAAACACTGTGAATGGACAAAGACTGAGCTGCATTCACAGGACGAAAGTGAATCATTCACTCAGAATCTTCAATGAAAGACAAATCTTATAATTAGTTAAATTCAGGAAAGAGTAGGAAATACATGTTCATAGAGTCGTTTTCTTAGAAGCACAGTGATGCATCACTGGGATATCATGTTCCAAGAGAAAACAAAATGGGTAACTGGCTACATGTATAAGTCACACTGAAAGTGTTAGTGTAACGAAAAAATGGTCTGGAAATACTTAAATATCATTTTCTTACAGCTCACATACCTGTGAGAAACTGGGAAAAGTCTTGGAAATAGGAGAAACAGAGGGTACAATTGTACAACAATATGTGTTAAACAGAGAACTAAGCTTGTGGAACCTTTCTATCTATGGAGTGGACTGTGAAAGTACTAAGACTTTGTAAAGAAAAGCTGTGAGAGTCTTATGAAATGATTTACACTTGTTCATTAGGTTTATATAGAACAATGCTATATAAACACTCACAATTTATAAGAATGAGGTGCAAACAAGGACAAAGGATTATCATTCACAGATAATAATTCACAATAAAACTGAGGAAATATTTGGGAAAATGCCACAAATATTAAGAAATACATGGTATAAGAACCTTGATCTGGCATTGCAATATGGTGTTCCAAAGGTAGAGATGTGAGTGGGATATTGGCTACATGTATAATTCAAACTGAATGTGTTGGTGTATTGGAGAGATCATTGATTAAGTACTTCAAGTATCATTTCCTTACGGTTCACTTACCTATGGGACTGTGAACACTCACAAAAAAGAATAGAAACAGACGGCAGAAATCAGTATGAAACACAGAAATAACTTTGTGGAACCTTGATCTCTAGTGTATAGGAAAAATACTAAAACATTTTTAAAGAAGAGCTGTGAATGTTAGGATATTTTATTACTTGAAAACACTTTACATTTGTACAGTGGTTATATAAGGAATAAACTGGATAAATACTGTGAATTGACAAAGAATGAACCATATTCACAGGACGAAAGTGAATCATTCACTCAGAATATGCAGTGAAAGACAAAGCTTATAATTAGTAAAATTCAGGAAAGAGTAGGAAAGATAAGGTCATAGAGCCGTTTTAGTTGAAGCATACTGACGCATCACTGGGATAACGTGTTCCAAGAGAGGAGAACATAATGTGTTATTAGATACGTGTATAACTCAGTCTGAAAGAGTTTAGTTATTAAAAAAGAGGTTGGGGATAATACTTAAAATGTCATTTCCTTACGGCTCACAAACTCGTATGAAACTGAAAACTTTCAGAAATAGAAACAGAGGATACAATTGACAGCAATGTGTGTGAAACAAGGAAAAACCTTTGTGTAACCTTAATTTCTAGTGGAGTGGAAGTGAAAGTACTAAGAATTTGTACAGAAAAGCTGTGAGAGTCTTTAAACTACAAATAATTTACATTTGTACATTGGGTATATATGGAAGAGTGCTGCATAAACACAATTGACAAGAATGAGGTGCAAATACAGGATAACGGTGATTCATTCACTGATAATTCACAATGAAAGAATCAGGAAATATATAGGTAAATGCTTGAAACAGTAGGAAATACATGTTCTCTGAACATTGAAGTACTGTGATCCGTCACTGCAATATCATCTTCCACATGTAGAAAGCCTATCTGGATGTTAGCTACATGTATAATTCAATCTGAAAGTGTTGTTTTATTAGAGAGGTAATTGGTTAAGTACTTAAAGTATCATTTCCTTACGGTTCACAAACCTATGAAACTGTGAACACGCTCAGAAATAGGAGAAACAGGCGACTGAAATAAGTCTAAACCAAAGAAATACCTTGTGGAACCCTAATATCTAGTGTATAGTGAAAATACAAAGAATTTTTTAAACAGCTGTGATTGTTAGGATATTCTCTGAAAATACTTTATATTTGTGCAGTGGGTATTTAAGGAAGTAACTGGATAAACACTGAATTGAAAAATAATGAACTTCAGGCAGAGGACAAAAGTGAATCATTCACTCTGAATATGCAATGAAAGACAAAGCTTATAATTAGTGAAATTCAGGAAGTGTAGGAAAGATTTGTGCATAGAGCTCTTTTAGTTGAAGCATACTGATGCATCACTGGTATAATGTGTTCCAAGAGCAGGAATCCTAATATAAAGTGTATAGTGAAAATACTAAGAATTTTTTAAATAAGAGCTGTGAATGTTAGGATATTCTCTTACCTGAAAATACCTTATATTTGTGCAGTGGATATTTAAGGATGTAACTGGATAAACACTGTGAATTGACAAATAATGAACTGCAGTCACAGGACGAAAGTTAATCATTTACTCTGAATATGCAATGAAAGACCAAGCTTATAATTAGTGAAATTCAGGAAGCATAGGAAAGATTTGTGCATGGAGCCCTTTTAGTTGAAGCATACTGATGCATCACTCGTATAATGTGTTTTGAGAGCAGAGAACATAATTGATTATTTGGCTACATGTATAGTTCAGTCTGAAAGTGTTTGTGTATTGAAAAAAAGGTTGGGAACATCCTTAAAATGTCATTTCCTTACAGCTTAATTACCTGTGAGAAATGTAATACTTTCAGAAGACAGAATAATAGATGAACAAATGCACAGCAATATGTGTGAAACACAGATATACGTTTGGGTAACCGTAGTATCTAGTGTAGTGGAGTGTAAAAGTACTAAGAATTTGTATAGAAAAGCTGTGAGAGTCTTAAAACATTAAATTTACATTTCTTCATAGGGTACATAAGGAACAATGCTGTATAAACACTCACAATTGACAAGAATGAGGTGCAAACAAAGTACAAACATGAACCATTCACTGATAATTCAAAAAGAATCAGGAAATATACAGGTAAATGCCTGAAAGAGTAGTAAATAAATGTTCTCTGAACCTTCATATCTGAAGTACTCTGATCTGTCACTGCAATATGTTGTTCCAAAGGTAGAGCTCTGAGTTGGATATTGGCTACATGTATAATTCATTCTGAAAATGTTGGTTTATTAGAGAGATAATTAAGTATTTAAGTATCATTTCCTTAGGGTACACAAACCTATGAAACTGTAAACACTCCCAGAAATAAGAGAAATAGGCAACCAAAATAAGTCTGAAACAAAGAAATAACTTTGTTGAAGCCTAATATCTTGTGTATAGTGAAAATACTAAGAATTTTCAAAACAAGAGCTGTGAATGTTAGGATATTCTCTAACCTGAAAATGGTACATTTGTGCAGTGGAAATATAAGGAAACAACTGGATAAACTGTGCAAATTGACAAAGAATACCCTGCATTCACAGGAGAAAAGTGAATCATTTACTCTGGATATGCATTGAAAGAAATAGCTTATAGTTAGTGAAATTCAAGAAAGAGTGGGAAATATATGTGCATAGAGCTGTTTTAGATGAAGCATACTGATGCATCACTGGGATAATATGTTCCAAGAGCAGAGAACATAATGGGTTTTTTGGCTACATGTACAATTCCGTCTGAAAGTGTTTGTGTATTGAAAAAAAAGGTTGGGAACATCCTTAAAATGTCATTTCCTTACAGCTTAATTACCTGTGAGAAACTTAATACTTTCAGAAGACAGAATAGTAGATGAACAAATGTACAGCAATGTGTGTGAAACACAGATATACGTTTGTGTAACCTTAATATCTAGTGGAGTGGAGTGTAAAAGTACTAAGAATTTGTATAAAAAAGTTGTGAGAGTCTTTAAACTAGAAATTACATTTCTTCATAGGGTATATAAGGAACAATGCTGTATAACCACTCACAATTGAACAAGAATCAGGTCTAAACACAGGAAAAATATGAACCATTCACTAATAACTGGCAATGAAAGATTCAGGAAATACTTAGGTAAATGCCTGAAAAAGTAGGAAATACATGTTTTCTGAACCTTGATATCTGCAGTACTCTGATCCGTCACTGCAATATCATCTTCCAAATGTAGATAGCTTATTTGGATGTTAGCTACATGTATAATTCAATCTGAATGTGTTGGTGTATTGGAGAGATCATTAAATACTTAAAGTATCAATTCCTTACGGTTCACATACCTATTAAACTGAGAACACTCTCAGAAAGAAGAGCAACTAACGGCAGAAATCAGTATGAAACACAGAAATACCTTGTGGATCCTTAATATCTAGTGTATAGTGAAAATACTAAGAATTTTTTAAACAGCTGTGATTGTTAGGATATTCTCTTACCTGAAAATACTTTATATTTGTGCAGTGGGTATTTAAGGAAGTAACTGGATAAACACTGTGAATTGACAAATAATGAACTGCAGTCACAAGACAAAAGTTAATCATTTAATCTGAATATGCAATGAAAGACCAAGCTTATAATTAGTGAAATTCAGGAAGCGTAGGAAAGATTTGTGCATAGAGCCCTTTTAGATGAAGCATACTGATGCATCACTCGTATAATGTGTTCCAAGAGAACATAATTGGTTATTTGTTTTCATGTATAATTCAGTCTGAAAGTGTTTGTGTATTGAAAAAAAGGTTGGGAACATCCTTAAAATGTCATTTCCTTACAGCTTAATTACCTGTGAGAAACTTAATACTTTCAGAAGACAGAATAATAGATGAACAAATGTACAGCAATATGTGGGAAACACAGAAATATGTTTGTGTAACCTTAGTATCTAGTGGAGTGGAGTGTAAAAGTACTAAGAATTTGTATAGAAAAGCTGTTAGAGTCTTTAAACTAGAAATAATTTACATTTCTTCATTGGGTACATGAGGAACAATGCTGTATAAACACAATTGACAAAAGACATGCAAACACAGGATAAAGGTGAATCACTCACTGATAATACGCCATGGAACAATGAGGAAATATTTAGGTAAATGCCAGAAACAGTAGTAAATACATGTTCTCTGAACCTTGATATCTGAAGTACTCTGATCTGTCACTAAAATATGGTATTCCAAAGTTAGGGATGTGAGTTGGATATTGGCTACATGTATCATTCAATCAGAATGTGTTGGTGTATTGGAGAGATCATAAAGTACTTAAAGTATCATTTCCTTACAGTTCACATACCTATGAAACTGAATACTCTCAGAAATAAGAGAAACAGGCGACAGAAATAAGTCTGAAACAAAGAAACAACTTTGTGGAACCCTAATATCTCGTGTATAGTGAAAATACTACGAATTTTCAAAACAAGAGCTGTGAATGTTAGTATATTCTCTAACCTGAAAATGGTTACATTTGTGCAGTGGATATATAAGGAAACAAATGGATAAACAGTGCAAATTGACAAAGAATGCCGTGCATTCACAGGAGAAAAGTGAATCATTTACTCTAAATATGCATTGAAAGACAGAACTTATAATTAGTGAAATTCAAGAAAGAGTGGGAAATATATGTGCATAGAGCTGTTTTAGATGAAGGATACTGATACATCACTGGAAGAATAAGTTCCAAGAGCAGAGAACATAATGGGTTTTTTGGCTACATGTACAATTCCAACTGAAAGTGTTTGTGTATTGAAAAAACGGTTGGGAAAATACTTAAAATGTCATTTCCTTACAGCTTAATTACCTGTGAGAAACTGAATACTTTCAGAAGACAGAATAGTAGATGAACAAATGTACAGCAATATGTGTGAAACAGAAATACATTTGTGTAACCTTAATATCTAGTGGAGTGGAGTGTAAAAGTACTAAGATTTGTATAGGAAACTTGTGAGAGTCTTAAAACTTTAAATTTACATTTCTTCATAGGGTATATAAGGAACAATGCTGTATAAACACAATTGACAAGAATGAGGGGCAAACACAGGACAAAATGAATCATTCACTGATCATTCGCAATGAAAGAATCAGGAAAATATATAGGTACATGCCCAAAACAGGAAATACATGTTCTCTGAACCTTCATATCTGAAGTACTCTGATACGTCACTGCAATATGGTGTTCCAAAGGTAGAGATGTGAGTTGGATATTGCTACATGTATAATTCAATGTGAATGTTTTGTTGTTTAGAGAGATCACTAAGTACTTAAAGTATCATTTCCTTACGGTTCACATAGCTATTTAACTCTGAACACTCTCAGAAAGAAGAGAAACAGATGGCAGAAATCAGTATGAAATACAGAAATACCTTGTGGAACCTTAATATCTAGTGTTTAGTGAAAATACCAACAATTTTTTTAAACAGCTGTGAATGTTAGGATATTCTCTTACCTGAAAATAGTTACATTTGTGCAGTGGATATATAAGGAAACAAGTGGATAAACAGTGTAAATTGATAAAATATGCCTTGCATTCACAGGACAAAAGTGAATCATTCACTCAGAATATGCAATGAAAGACAAATCTTATAATTGGTTAAATTCAGGATGAGTAGGAAAGACATGTTCATAAAGCTGTTTTCTTTAAAGCAGTCTGAGGTATTACCAGGATACGTGTTCCAAGAGCAGAGAACATAATGTGTTATTGGATACATGTATAATTCAGTCTGAAAGTGTTTAGTTATTAAAAATGAGATTGGGAAAATACTTAAAATGTCATTTCCTTACGGCTCACAAACCTGTATGAAACTGAACATTTTCAGAAATAGGAGAAACAGAGGACACAATTGACATCAATATGTGTGAAACAAAGAAAAACCTTTCTGTAACCTTAGTTTCTAGTGGAGTGGAATGTGAACGTACTAAGAATTTGTACAGAAAAGCTGTGAGAGTCTTTAAACTAGAAATAATTTACATTTGTGCATTGGGTATATATGGAAAACCGACGTATAAACACTTGGAATTGACAATGCATGAGCTGGAATCCGAGGAACAAAGTGAATCATTCACTGAGATTTGGCAATGAAAGTGTAATGAAATATTTAGGTAAATGCTGGGAAGAGTAGGAAATAAATGTTTATGGAGCCATAGTATCTGCAGGACATCATCCATCACTGGAATATCAGGTTCCAAGAGCAGAGAACTGAATTGGATTCTGGCTACATATTTAATTCAGTCTGAATGTGTCAGTGATGTGGGAAGAAGGTAGATTCAATACTTAAAATATCAGTTTCTTAAGGATGACACACCTGTGAAAAGTGTTTGAAGAATAACAGACCACAGAAATGTCTGGCAATACATCTGAAAAAGAGAAATATATTTGTAGAACCTTAATATCTAGTGTAGTGTTAACATACTAAGATTTAGCATAAAAGAGCTGTGAATATTATGATAGTCTCTAAACTAGAAATAATTTACATTTGTACAGTAGGTATATAGTAAAAATTCTATATAAACACTCAGAATTGACAATCAAAGTGCTGGAATAACAGTACAAATGTGAATCATTCTGTGATAATTCGCAATGAAAGACTGAAAATACCTAGTTAAATTCTAGAAAGAGTAGGAAATACATGATCATGGAACCTTAATATCTGAAGGACACTGTGTCCTCACTGCGAAATTGTGTTCCAATAGCAGAGAAATTAATTGGATACTGGTTACATTTGTAATTAAAATTTTCATAGGGCTCATATACCTGTATAAAATGTAAAAATTCTCATTAAAAATAACAGACCAGGAAAATGTCTAGGAGTATTTCTGAATCAAAGATACACATTTGTAGAACCTTAATATCTAGTGTACTGTTATAACACTAAGAATTTGTATAAAAGGGCTGTGAATGTTAGGATAGTCTCTAAACTCGATATAATTTACATTTGTGCAGCAGTTATCCGTAACTGACAAAGAATGAGCTGGAATCCAGGATGAAAGTGAATAATTCACTGAGAATTTGCCTTGAAAGACGAAGGAAATATTTAGGTCAATGCCAGAAACAGTAGGAAAGGCATGTTCACAGAGCCTTAATATGGGAAGGATATTGATCCATCACTGTAATATGGTGTTGCAAGATCAGAGAACTGAGTTGAATATTCGCTACATGTATAGTTCAGTCTGAATGTTTTGGTGTATTGGAAAAGGAGGTTGTTTAAAAACCTGAAATATCATTTTCACATGGCCTACATATCTATTTGAAAATGTGAAAACTCTCAGAACTGAAAATAATCATATCTGGGAAATATTGAGAAATGTATTTGAAATGCTTGGAATTCGTTGCAGAATCTTAATAGCTGTAGTGTAGTGTTAAAATACCAAGAATTTGTATACAAAGTGCTGTGATACACAGGATAGTGTTTAAACTAGAAATAATTTACATTTGAAGAGCTGGCATACATGGAAAATCCTGTATAAATACTTGGAATTCACAATGAATGACCTTGAATCACTGGATAACATTCAATCCAACACTGACAATTCTGAAAGAAAGACTAGGGAAGTATTTAGGAAGGTGCCCATTACATTAGAAATACCTGTTCATAGAGTCTTAGTTTCTTCAGGACAGTGTTTAGACACAGCAAAATTGTGTTCAGAGAAGTGATGTGAGTGGAATACTGTTTTCTTTTATAATTGCATCTAAAAGAGTTGCCCTTTTAGGAAGAAAGTGGGTGAAACATGAATTCATTTGCATAGAGCTGATGTAACAGTAGAAACATCTTCAAAATCAATACTCCTAGACCTGATGTAACAGTTGAAAAGTATTCAAAACTCAGATATCAAAATAATAGTCAAGCTTGTGTACATAGTAGTAATAATTTACATTTAGTGAGCTGGTATATTTGGCAATACGCTGTATAAACACTTGAATGAGGAATGAGCTTGAATCCCTGGACAAAAATGAAGCAAATATTGAGAATTCACAATGCAAGATTAGTGAAATATTTACGTAGGTGCCTCAAACAGTTGGGAATACATATTCATATGGCCTTAATGTGCCAAGGACACTTTCTCACTGGGAAAAAGATGTTCAAAGAGCTGTGAAAAAAATTGTGGCAGAATTGACAATAGTATCCCAAGCCTTGTACCTGATCAGACAGAGAACAGCTGAGGGTCAAACTGGGAGTGTTTGATGGTGGCAAGTTAAGGGATAGATATACTCCAGGAGAAGGTGGGGACTATTGGATGAGGCTCCCCTGACTGGACAGCACCGACTGCTTCTGGGTTTTTCTCTCAGTGCCACAAGCTTGGATGTGGAGATCGTGCCATCTTGAAGGGGAAAGTGGATGTTAACGGACACCTGAATATCTACAACTGCATCACCCACCAAACAGCTGCAAGCCGCAGAACACCAGTTCCCAGTTGGCACAAACACTTGGATTCAGAGGAGCTCTACACTCAACACAGAAACATCAGATTTCACCTGGAATAAAATAAGTTGTCTGGATCCTCAGGACAAAAATAACAACCACAACAACAACCACAACAAAAAAAAACCGCATGTATTGTGGGAGCTGGAGGACCAGGGGAAGTCTGCTCCTAGAGAAATTCATGGCTGTTGGGCCTGGCATGATCCATGAATGTGGAAGGGGATCCTCAGAGCTGCTAACAGAAGAGTTCTCCAGAAAACAACCCATTTTGATCTGATGCAGAAGCACAGCCTGGGAGGTATTAAAGTGTGCCAACTGCTTGGACAAGAGCAGGGTACAGGACTGAGCAGACTTGCAATCTTTCCTCTTCAGATTCTTGCTTCTGATTGATAACCAAATACATAGTATCACCCAGTTGGGGCGCCCTGGGAGACTGCAGGGGAAATTTTTTATTTTTTCTGGAACCTAGGGATTGGAGTAGGGAGTGATCCTCAGAGAACCAGATTTGGGCCAGCCCACTCCCACAAACCAGTATTGAGTGCCACAGGGAAATCAGAATATAAGCACAGGCCAGAGAGGACCTATAGTTTCAGAGTCAATCCAGAAACACTGCCACCCAGGGGCTGACTTACAAGTTTACTCTTGTATAATCACAAATAAAAGAATAAAGAGATTAAGACACACTGCATGCTTCAAAACCAGGACTGGCTTACAACATTGAGCATTTATGGAACGCAGGAAAATTCAATACTGTCCAAGCTGGGAAACAGGTGTGCCAAACAGAACAATAGAGGAAGTGAATGACCTTCATTACTGCACATTTTATTTTGAAAGGAAAATCATTTAATTAAAGCTTAAGATTCACATTATGATAAATGATCATTTTAATACACCCTTTAAGTTTACCAACATGTGGGTACTATTTGTAATCTTCCTCTCTCCTCATGCCCAAGTATATTGTTTAGCTGTCAATCTTGTTGGATAAATCTGTGGCATTTTAGTTTTCCTTGATTTGGGGTGTGGGGAAAAAATTTGTGTTTACACTGACCCTGGATTGCTATAATGTATTCTCCAGTGATTCTTTCAAAGAGGGTATGCAAGAAATAAATTTCTGAATTCAATAAAAAAATACTTTTGTTTGACCCTCAAAATCAAATAAAGCCTTTCGGTTACAGATCTCTTCTGATACTGCCCCATTGACTTCTAGCATCCAGAGTATCCAATGATAACTCTGGTATCATTCTGATGCTTCTTCCTCTGTAGGTTACCTCTTTTTTCTCTCTGGAAGCAGTTAGGATTTTTTCTCTATCACTGCAATTGCCAAATTTCACCAAGATGTGTCTAGAAGTGGGTCTCTTTTCATCTATTTTACTGGGTATTCGAAAGGCAGTGACAATGTCTAGATCTGATCTTTTCTTTAGCTCCCCAAAGTTTTCTTCAATTATTTCCTTGACTATATCCACTGCTCCATTCTCTTTATTATATTTTTCTGGAACTCCTATAAGTCGGATATTTGAGCTTCTGGATCTATCCTCTACTTCTCTTATCGATTTGAGCATTTGCCTTGTTTCCTTAAAGAACTCTTCAATTTGATCCACTATATTAGAAAAACTTAGAGAGAAAATAAGTATTCTAGAAGTAAGTGCAGATACTTTTTTATTTCCAGGACGGTAATTTTTAATATCTCTAATCTCTTCTTGTATCTTTCTGAATGAATTAATTACACTTCTCCTAAAGTTCTCTTCTGTTTCTTGTAGTAATTCTGTTTCCTTAGATGTTAGCTTATGTTTCACCAATTTTTTCTTCTTAGAATCTGAAGCCAAGTAAGTACAGGGACGTTCTTTAAGTGAAGCCTCTTCTTCCTCAGTCTGGGAGGTAGTCTCTTCTTTAGAATCCTCTCCTTCTGGCGATGGTAATGACAGTTCTAATTCCCACTCTGATCTGTCTCCTTCCTGTAGCTCATAACATTTTTCCTCTTCAGCTAAAATTCTATCTGCCAAGGTCAGCCTTGCTCCATCTTCTTTGGAGGCTTTTAGAACTTTCTCTTTATTTTTGAAGATTTGAGGGATGTTTTCCTCTCTTGTTCCTTTGCCTAATACATCCTCTTCATGCTCTTGGCCCTCATCTTCTCCTGTAATTTCTATATGAATGTTGCACTTTCTACCTGCGTCATCTGTAATACCTATGGCTTCTTCCATATTTTCTAGAACTTTGTGATTTTGTGAGTTATCAGGGGACAATTTCGTACCTTGGTTAGTAGTGTAGTCTTCACTTTGGTCTAATTTGCTACTTAGTTTAACTATTTCACTTCTTTTAAAAGTTACATTTTCAATATTCTGAATAGCGTGTTCTCCTATTTTCTCTACCAATTCTCTTTTCATTGATGTGGTATCCTTTATTTGTTGTAACTCTTTTCTGGTATTAGGGTTCTTTGCATTTTTCATTTCAAGCATTGTACTTTTTACTCTTAAAATGTCCTTTAGGTCATTTTTAAGAGATTCCCTTATGTCTTCAAGCATTAAGTCCATATTTTCCATCAAGCCTTTAAATTTACTCATAATAACTGCTGACATGTCTTTGTATTTTAAATCCAATATTTGAACCATCTCAGTTTCTATCAACTGAAGCATTTCCATGTGGAAGCTGCTTTCACGTTTCTGTGCAAGTGTAGGAATTTCTGATTGTAGACTGGACATGGTGAATACGTTGTCAAGACTGGATTGTCCTGTGATTCTTTTCTTGCACACCTGCTGGATTTCCTTTAAAAATCTCTTTACAAGATCATCCGCCGAGGGCCCCAGGCCTGAAGGTGAGCCCTCGCAGAGCAGCGCCGGGTCTCCTGCACTGCTGCCTCTCTGAGACTGGAGAAGAAAGGCCGACCTGGGAATGCAGAGGTGGTGAAGAGAAATGAGAATTGATTCACCTATTTTTTAATTTTTAATTTTTTTCATCTTTTACGTAAGAAACTATTTTGTTTTCCTCAATTTAACTTTTTAATTATTAATTTTTATTTTCAATCAGTATTATTACTATTATTTTACCTTCTTGAAAAAATGTGTCATTTTATTATCTGTGTTTTACTTTGGGAATAGAGTTCTATATTCTTTTTACATATTTCCTTTCGCATCATTTTACTCTATCTCATCTCTACCTTTTTGCCATCACTCTATTCCTAACGTTTCCCCTTTTCCTACTTAAAATTTTCCCTATTTTCTTTTTACCCCTGTTGAAGTTTCACCCTACTTATATATCTAATTTCCAATCCCCTGCCCAAAGTCCATAAACACCTCTCTTTTCTCTGTCCATACCATCCAAAATTTGTTTTTCTCTGTCCTTTAGTTGATTATATTTTTATAGATTTTTGGATGTTGATTATATTGATTTTTTTTACATTTTTGTAAGATTGTTTTTCTTATTCTTTCTTTTTTTGTTTGCTTTGTTTTTCCTATATCCACTGTTCTTTGTTTTATTTTAAATGTTTTATTAATATATTACATGTATTTGATTTTACTTCTGTTTTCCCTAACCTCACATGATTTTAGTTATTATATGTAGTTTGTATTAACCTACAGGTACTTGTTGTTGGCATTTGTTGGGATTAGTGGCTGTTCTATTGGAGTTTTCTCTCCATATATATAAATTGTTACCCATTTCTTTCTTTTTCTCTTTTCTCCCTTATCTTTTTTCCTTCTCCCCCTACTCCCAATTTCATTTTGGCATTCCTTTCTTTTCTTTCCCTTTTTCTTCTCCTATTCCCTAATTTGTCTCCCTCTGTTGGTCACCCTTGTCACTATTTATACTGTCAAGGCATTTCTGTTCAGTGCCTTCTGCATTGTTCTGGTTGTCTTGTATTTTGTGCCTTTAAATCAACACAGGAGAGAGGACTACATAACCAGACACCCAGACAAGAGGGACCATGGGGAGACAAAGAAACAGCCCGCATATAAAAGAAAAGAAGGCATCACCAAAAAGGAAGTAAATGAAATGGAGGCAAGCATCCTGCCAGAGAAAGAATTCAGCAAAATGGCCATAGATGGCTGCAAAGAATAGAAAAAAAAATCAACAATAGGAGTAAGACCCAAGAGAAAATGAAGAACGAAGGAGAAATGAAAAAGGACATCACTGCTGTAAAGAACACAATAGAAAGCATCAAAAGCAGACTAAAAGAAGTAAATGACTACATCAGTGAGCTAGAAGATAAGGTAGAAAAAGTACACAAGTAGAGCAGGTTTTAAAAAAAAAATTAAGAAGCAGGAGGAGAGCCTAAGGGAACTATGGGACAACACAAAACAAAGCAATATCTGCATAATCAGGGTCCCAGAAGGAGAGAAAATTGAGCAAGGAATAGAAATCCGGTTTGAAGATATGACAGTACTCTTCCCTGATATAGGAAAGATAAAACCCACACAAATCCAAGAAGCTCACAGAGTCCCAAGCAAAATGAACCCCAAAATACCTATATGAAGGCTCATTATAATTAAATTGGCAAATGACAAAGTAAAACTCTTAAATGAAGCCAAAGAGAGAAAGTTTCTTATAAAGGAACGCCCTTCAGACTAGTAACTGATTTCTCAATAGAAATTCCTCAGGCCAGAAGGAAATGGAATGAAATATACAAAGTCATGGAAAGGAAGAGTCTGAATCCACGAATACTGTAACCAGCAAGGCTATCAATCAAAATTGAAGGTGAAATCTGGAGCTTCACAGACAAAAAAGGACTAAGGCAGTTTATTACTACCAAACCATCAATGCAAGAAATGCTAAAGGGTCTGATGTAAAAAAAAAAAAATAGGAAGTGAAAAGAATAAAAATGGCAACAAATAAGAACCTATCAATAATAAATTTAAATGTAAATGGATTAAATGCTCCAATCAAAAGATATAGAATAACAGATCTGCTAAGAAAACATGACCCATATACTGCTGTCTACAAGAAACCCACCTTAGAAAAAAAGATGCACACAGATTGAGGGTGAAAGGATGGAAAATGGTTTTTAGGGCAAATGGAAATTAAAAAGCTGGGTGTAGCAATACTTATATCTGATAGATTAGATATCAAAATTAAGGACATATCAAGAGATACAGAAGGTCACTTCATAATGCTAAAAGGAGAAATTAAACAAGAAATAACTCCGGTATATGCAATCAGTCCCTCTTTCCCACTCTTGTCCCCTCATACACGCAACCAATGCAGGAGTACACAAATACAAAAAAAAAAAAAACTCCTGGAAAATATCAAGGTAGAGGTTGACAGCAATATAGTAATAGTAGGATACATTAATACACCACTATCACCTTTGGACAAATACTCTAAACAAAAATCCGCAAAGAAACATTAATCATAAATGACTTACTAGAACAGATGGTATTAATTGACAACTTCAGAATATTTTACCCTACAGCCACAGAATATACAATCTTCTCAAGTGCACATGGGTCATTTTCAAAGATAGACAATATGTTGGAACATAGGCAAAGTGTCTAATTTCAAGAAGATAGAAATCATATCAAGCATCTTTCATGATCACAGTGCCATAAAACTGTAAATCAACTACATTAAAAACAATCCAAAGAAATCAAACATATGGAGACTAAGCAGCCTGCTCCTAAACAATGACTGAGTAACCAGAAAGATCAAGGAAGAGAAACAACAACATCATGGCAACGAAAGCAATGATAACACAACAATCCAAAATTTATGAGACACAGTGAAAGCAGTCTGGAAAGCAAAGTTTATAGTTCTACAAACCTTCTGCAAACCACCCCCCCAAAAAAAACTAACTAAAAACAATGGTAACTTATTACCTAATGCTACAACTCAAAGAGCTAGAAAGAGAGGAACAAGAAAAGCCCACTGTAAGCAGAAGGAAGGAAATAAATATCCAAACAGAGATAAATGACAGAGACCAAACCAAACAAAACAATACAAAAATACAAAAGATGAACAAAACCAAAAGGTGGTTCTTCAAAAGGATAAACAAGATTGTGAGCTAGGCTCACAAAGAATCAGAGAGAGGATCCCAATAACAAAATCAGAAATGAAAGAGGTTAAATAACAACAAAACCATCAGAATTACAAAGGATTGTTAAATATAATGAACAACTTTATTCTAACAAACTAAACAAGTTGGAGGAAATTGACATATTCCTAGAAAAAAATAACCTTACAATACTCAGTCAGGAAGAATCTGACCATCTCAGTAGGCCAATAAATATGGAAAAATCAAAGCAGTCATCAAAAAGCTTCCAGCAAACAAAAACCCAAGGCCAGTCAGCTACACAGGGTATTTTTACCAAAGGAAGAATTAAAACATATCCTCCTCAGACTATTCCAAAATATGCCAGAAGAATGAACACGTTGAAGCACCTTCTATGAAGCCAGCATCACCCTAATACCAAAATCAGATAAATACAACACAATGAAAGAGTATTTCAGGGAATATACCTCATAAACATAGATGCCAAATCCTCAACAAAATTATAGCAAACCGGATCCAGCAATGCTTCAGAAAGATCATACACCATGACCAAGTAGGATTTATCCCAGGAATGCAAGATGGTATGATATCCACAAATCAATAAATGTGATACATCACATAATCATATTGAGATAAAAATCATAGAACTATCAATTCAAGCAGAAGAGGTATTTGATAAAATCCAACAGCCTTTCTTGATTAAAAACTCTCAGAAATGTTGTAATAGAAGCATCATACCTCAATATAATAAAAGTTATAAATGATAAACCCAGAGCTAACATCATACTCAATAGGTGAAATCTAAAACCATTTCCTATGGGAGAGAAAATGGCAGCGGAGTAGACAGATGCTGGGTAGAGGGAGAGAGCGCGGCTGAGAGTCGCACTGGGAGTGTTTGTTGGCAAGTCAAGAGTCAGTTATTCTCCAGGAGAAGGTGGGGGACTGCTGGACGGGGTTCTCCCAACCAGGCAGCCCCACTGCCACAGGGTTTTGTCCGCCAGAGCCACCAGTGTGAACGCGGAGACCTCGCCATCTTGCAGAGGGAGGTGGGTGTCTACGGCGGTCTGAAGCCTATGGCTGGGGCACCCATCGAGCACCCGGGGACCCGGGGGCCCAGAACTCCTCTCTCCAATCAGGGCAGAGACGTGGCGGAATCAGAGATCCACAGAGCACAAGGAAAGGTCAGATTTCGCCTGAGATAACAGGGAGGTGGATATCTGCGGAGATCTGAAAGCTCCTGCTGACGCAGGCACCCAACCAGCAGCTGGGGACCCAGAGCATGGCTTTCCAGGTGGCGTGGACACATGGCGGGCGGAAGGGTCAGATTTTGCCTGGGACAGAGTGAGGTCTCCTACCCCCGGACAACAGAGACGCGCACACTGGGGAAACTGGGCTGCTGGAAAGCTGCCTCTGCAGAGGTCC
>JAAGEH010000312.1:349239-359304 GCA_011751065.1 Lasiurus cinereus | reverse complement strand
GGATCTTCCTGCCCGGGGCCTCTATGAGGCTATACATAGGTCGGGTGCTGTGGATATTTTCTCTTTAGTCCAATATGGCCTCGTGTTCCTATTTATTCCCTCCTCCCTGCCATTTTGTTCACTTCATTTACAGTGGTACCTCGAGATACGAGTGCCCTAACATACGAGATTTTTGAGATACGAGCCATCGAGCGAGCGATTTTTGCTTTGAAATACGAGCAACATTTGAGATAGGAGTCATCGCGAGGATCAGCCGGCTGCACACGATCCTGCTTGGTGGAGAGTTATTGTTTTAATCAGAACGAACAGCCAGGAGCTACTGGTGGAGGAGCTGCCGGGAGCGAGCAGAAGCTCTTACGCTTTTTAACGGTGATTTACCAGCCCACGCGGCGCCGCAGAGGGCCCGGCGCACAGCAGGGACGGTCTGATTCCCTTCGTTAGCGTTAGAAGCCAGTACTGTGTGGCTCAGTGGACAGAGCGTTGGCCTGGGGACTGAAAGGTCCCAGATTCGATTCCAGTCAAGGGCATGGACCTGGGTTGCGGCCACATCCCCAGTGGGGGGTGTGCAGGAGGTGGCTGATTGATGTTTCTCTCTCATCCATGTTTCTAACTCTCTCTCCCTCTCCCTTCCTCTCTGTAAAAAATCAGTGAAATATCTTTAAAAAAAGAAGCAGCCCAGCAGCTATGAAAAGCATTGCCTTTCATATGAACATCTCTCCCGTGCCATGACCGTGGCGCGCTGGCACGTGTCCCATAACATGCTTTACCAGGCGGTAGGCTGACTTCTAAGGAAGGACAGACACCCCAGCTTCTGTGCACACTGCGGCAAGCATCCCAAGAGCCTAATACATGTTCCACAAACAAGACCGGTAAGAGGTTATAGGCTCTTGAGGAAGACGCTCACTGACCGGCGATGAGAGCGTGTGCACTAAAACCACAACGAGAGGCCACTCCGACCCTCTGGAATGGCGACCCTGACAGGCTGGCAATGCCACGTGTTGGTGAGAAGGGGGAGAACCGGCCCCCTTTGGGCAGAGGAGTATAGAGTCTGTGGTCGCATGGAGGACATTTCGGTGAATCACACATCACCGGGACCCGGCCCTTCCTCTCCTCGGCCTCCAGCGGGCAGAGTGAAAGCAGATGTCCACGCAGGACGTGCAGACAAACGAGCAGAGCTCGGGGGACACAGCCACACCAGAGACACGCCAACGCCCCTCGGCTGAGCGGAGACACACGATGTATTGCATCGGTTCAGTGGTTGCATGGTGCGGGGCGGAGCGAGGTGCCTCCCCTGCGCACGCGGAACCTTTCAGGGGGCACGCATTCCGAACCTGGCTTGTGATGATGGGGTAGCAGGCAGCCGTTTCCCATCACATGCACACCTGCACCGGGCGACCTGTGGGAGGCGTAAGCTCTGCACCGTGAGCCTGTCGGAATGCGTCAGGCCGCGCCCTGCTGGTGCCTCTGCCATCGCACCCTGGCAGTGGAGAAGGTGAGAGTGGACGATCTCTACTACCCGGCAGGCTCTCCTGAGCCCGCCACCGCCTGGGTCAGGCGCCCGGCCCTGCCCACTGCGCACCAGGAGGCAGGGCTCCGGCTTGCTCGCCAAGGAGTGTGAACCGGGCAGGTCCCCGTCTCTGTGCAGGGCTATGCACCCACGTGAGACGGGCACATTCCCTTCTCACCTACTAAGCGCTGTAAGTGACCTCTCACGGTGCGCCTAAGAAGGAGACTGTGAAATGCCCTCCAGAGAGCGTCTGTAAAGCAATGCGTGAGAGTGAAGCGTGGTGGAAAGACAAAAATAAGAGAAGACTGTGCAGATGGTGGCTGAGAAAGGGGCTGGGGTCATGCAAGGGATCAAAGGTCAAACTATTGAATTGAGCAATCAAGTGACATACCACAGTGCACCATAGCACGTGGTCTTTTCCCTGTGGGGTAGCCTGTTGAGGTGACACTAAAGCTTCTGCATGCCGGAAGCCAGTTCCAGCATGTCATAATTGCAAGAGTTTCATCGAAAGGTTGATGGAACTTGGGGACTCAACAAGGGCTGAGTCACATATGTTATCACCTGTTGGGAATAGCTGAAGGCATTTCCCCAAGCCTGAAAAGGATGGTTGTTTACTGCCAGACGGCTCAGGGCACCTTAATCTACATGTTATGGCCTCCTGTTGGCCAAAACACCTGAACAGCCAAAGGTAATTCCCCATTCTGACAATGGATTCTGTAGATGAAACCCTTCCCTTTGAAGTGTGTATCTCCACCTTGCCTTAGGACAAATTGTGTTAATAAAAAGCAAGGGGTCCTGAGACAAGGAGAACTTGGTTTCTTCAGCCAACCTCCTCTGCCTCCCCATATGCCTTTCCAAATTATGTTTTGTCTCTGGACTCATTTAATCTATGCACGGCCCTTTCTCCAGATTCCTGCACCCTTCTAGATGCCGGATCAAGACCCACAAGCATTACCTGAAGAGTGGACTTTCTGCACAATCTTGACTGACCCCATGGCGGGACCAGCAGAACAATGGCCCCAGTCATGTCTACGTCCTCATCCCAGGCACCTGGGAATATGTTAAAAAGATGTTTCTACACTGAACGCTCTCTCAGATTTCCCAAACAGCCCTAGGAAACCCGCTGGCTCACTCACTAGCCAGATAAACATAGAGGCGCTAGGACTGCAAGTGCCCTGTCACGTGCTCTCTCTGAAGACTGGCACGAAAGGGTAGTCAGGCCCCGGGGCACACAGCCTCCCTCATCTGGTTTATGGATGAGGACGTTTTCTGCCTCAGAACCGCCCCTCCCTGCTGGAATCAGCTAAGATGCCCTCCTGCTCTTTTTAAAGCCTTCTTAAAGCAAAAAGCACTTTAGTTTTAAGATAATCTAGTTTTATGCACTTTAACAATGAACGTGAAGATTTTCCATTCAGTCCACTCCGGCAGCCTATTACAGGCAGACTACAGCCCTCCTGCCATTATCTTGGGTCTTGAGGAAGGGGGCAGGAGGCACCAGCTGAGCTGGTCACAATGAGAGAGAATAATGAACAAACCACAAGAATTCTATTGGATGTCACCCATCACACACTGTTGACAAACTTAGTACCAAGCACTGTCTTCGTCGAAGAGGAAGATGGCAAGATCGGCCATTTATTTTTACCCAGTTCACTTGTTCCAAATACACAAAGGAGCAAGGATCTCTTAGATAGGAAAAGTAATGCATGGATAACGTATTCTGAGGATATACCCCTTTCATGCCATTTGATGATGGAACCAGGCTGTTTCTGAAGAGTTGCTGGGTAGGTGGACGAGGAAAGCATGCTGGGAAATGAAGTGCAGGACTGCTCTGCGATCCTCCGTCTCCCACCGGGTGTGGTGCCTTCTATACTGTGATGTCATTTCAAGGTGGTGTCCCTGGAACTCTGCACCGAAGGCCTGAGGGATCGGAGGACTTGACGCAGGGCCAGCAGGGATCGGCAGGTCATCGGCCAGCCTCTTGGCCCCGGGCCTCCTCCATGCCCTCCTCTCAAGACCTGGCACCCCTAATGCTCAACAGCGGGACAGGTGGTTCCCTTGTTTCTCCACGTTGGGGCCATGGCAGATGCACCCACCGCCGTTCTCTCTGCTCCCCACGCCCCCGCTCGAATGGCCGCACCCTGGATGGCCTGCTTCCGGGCCCGCAGCCACTCGAGGGCAGAGACTCGATCTCTCTCCTCCTCGGGGTGGAGCACAGGAGGCTGGCGGTAAGAAAGGCAGCGCCATTTCTCAAACAAACGGAGGATGCTCAAGGTGGTCGCCTTCTGAGCATGCTCTTCACAACGCGAAGAACACACAGGGTCACGGATTTGGCCCGGCCGAGAAACTTTCGAAGGAAAGAATCCTTTTCTGAGGCAGACCCCGGACCCGACGGGTTAACTTCTGCTGCCTCCCCGTGACCTACTTCCTGCGAGAAAGAACACGGGGTGCTTGCCGTGTTTACCGACTTCAAAGCAGGTGATTTGCATTTTTATCTGAAGGCGAGGGAGGAAGAAACCTGGTTTGTGTGGGGATTATTCTGACCTTTTATCCTCGAGTTCTACGTGGAGGAGATTAACGATGCCCGCTTGGTCTGGGTGGCCCACTCAAAGCCTCGGATCCTGGCAGGGGGATGCATCATGATGGACGTGAGAGCCCGTTGCACGTGAAGGACTTGCTCGGAGACCCTGGGCGGTGGGGGGGCAGCCACGGGGCCTTCAGGGAGGCCTCGTGCGAACGAACGTGTTTCCAAAACCAGAGTCAGGAGCACTGGCCCCCATCGCTGCCCAAGCCTGGCCGCCAGGGGCCCAGGAAAGCCGGGCGCAAAGGCAGCGCAGACCCGTGCTGACCTGGGCATCCTCCGCTTGCTCTGGGAACCAGGCCCAGCGAGGCCCCGGGCAGGGGGGTCCCTGGAGGCAGAGGTGTGAGGGTCCTGGCTGAAGACGAGGTCAAGCTCGCCTCGCCCTGCACTGCCAGGCTGCACAGACGGGTGAGAGCCGCCACTGGCTCCGTGCCTTCGCCGCGAAGGGACCAGGTGCTCTTGGTGGGAGTGGGCGTGGGGGTGACGAAGGGAACGGCCTCCCTCTGGCAGGGGCCTGTGGGGGTACAACGCCATAGACCCCGCGGCGAGGGCAGAGGAGGCGGAGGAGCAGCCGCTGCCCAGAGAGCCGCTGTTCTCCTTCCCCTGAAGCTGTGGTCGGCAAACCGAGGCTCTCCAGCCACAGGCGGCTCTTTGGCCCCTGGAGTGTGGCTCTTCCACAAGATACCCATGGCCTGGGCGCGTCTATGTTGAAGAAGTGGCGTTAGATGAAGTTTAAGTTGAAAAAAATTTGTCTTTCAAAAGAAATTTCCATCGTTGTCCTGGTGATAGTTGGCTCCGTGGACTCAGGAGTTTGCCGACCGCTGCCCTGAAGGCTCAGAGGCCCGCAGGCCGCCCGGGAAATGTCTAACGCCTGGCTCTCGGGCAGGGGCTGATCTGTGCCCATCCTCCTGGGCGGTCACCTGGGGGCCCCGCACCCGGAGCCGCTGGACGGGAGCGGAGGAGACCTCAGTGGCCCGCCCCCCACAGCGGTTCCACCGTCCCCGTGCTGCCGTGAAACGTACCCGGAGATCACAGATGGCGGCACAAACGTAGAGAGAGAATCGTCAGGCGGTTAGTCCGGGTCATTATACACGTGGAATATAATTTAGTGAAGTATGCAGCACTTAGAATAACAATGAGGCCATTGTTACTGGCCCCCGCGCATGAGATTCCTGAACCTGTGACCCCCGATTCTCAGCAGCCCAGTCAACGCAGCACCCTACCTCCCCCACGGCCGGCGGCGCCGGGGGGGCCCCCTCACCCCCCCACCCCCGTCGCTCTATCCTTTCCAGACTGTGAGGAGACCAAGGCCGGGGCTCCCGCTTAAAGCAGAACTGCACGCTCGCCAGCACCTCTGCGGGCTCACAGCCAGCACCCCGGGGTGCCCCTCAGTGAGTGCAGGTGATATGCGCTAAGGCAACCTCCACGGCGGCTCCAGAGCATTTCTGCTCCCCCGCAGCTCTCGGGGTAACTCAGTGAGGAGCCTGGCCCGCAGCGATGCCTTCTTACACCCGTACATCCGGGCGGGGCAAGCTGGCAGCCACCGCAATGACCTTCCAGGGCCTAACCTCACCAACTCAGCTCCTCCCGGGCCTCCTTCCCTTTCCCTTTCTGTCTCTGAACCTCCATGTCTGTGGGGTTCCTGGACACATGTGTGTGGTTAAATGTGGTCACGTTCTCTTCTCTTGCTGACCTGTCTCCTGTCCATGTGACGATCAGACAAGAGGAATGACATGGAGGTAGAGGGACGGTTCTGCCCCCACACCATCTTCACCATCGTTAGCGGCGCCAGCGACGCGCAGTTCGGGAAGACCAGTGAGCGGTCTCCCGCTGTCCTCATGGGTGGGCGCTCCAAAGTGCCCAACAGCCTGGCGCAGGGGCCGAGCTTCGACCTGTGTGCCAGGAGGTCAGGGGTCAATTCCCGGTCAGGGAACAGGCCCAGGTTGCAGGCTGGATCCCCAGTAGGGGGCGTGCAGAAGGCAGTCGATCCATGGTTCTCTCTCATCACCGATGTTTCTCTCTCTCCCTCTCCCTTCCTCTCTGAAATCTATAAATTTAAAAACACAAAAAACAATAACAAAACTGCAGTAAAACCAAGTGCTCAGCAGGGACTCGAACCCTATCGCTCCAGTGCCTGACCGCACCGAGGGCGCTGGCTCTGCGCGTTCCCCGTTCAGCCGGGGGAGCTCCACATGCATCGCCCGTTGGCCTGTGGTGACGGGGATTCCGCCTGGAACCCCACTTTCACGGGAGCTGGTGTGACGTGTCTCTTCTGCAGGAGCCATTACCCCGGTTCAGGGATGTCGGAACCTCAAGTAATAACAACTGTGATGCTTTGTGATATTTCTCTTAACCATCATTCTAATTACTCGATGGCTTGAACTTCATTCCTCATTCACCAGGAAATGACGATTCAGCCCGGACGGCTCTCCAAGAGAATGACTGCCTCCGTTTAAGCCACCTAGAACCTGTAAAAACGCCGCCTCGTTCTAATGAAAGGTCTGCGAGAACGTTCTCTGGGAATGAGTACCAACGTCTGCCCATTGGCTTTCTCTCTCCGTTCTCCTGCTCCTGTCCAGTGTGCACCAGCAGAGCATCTTCTTAAAGCCCAGCGGAGGAAGGTCACGCTCCCTCCTCCCTGACCTTGAACCCTGCTCCCTGACCTTCACAGCTCCCATCACACGGAGACAAGCCCCTCACCTGGCATTCACATCCGGCCACAGCCCACATTAGCCTACCGCTCCTGCCAGCCTCCACTTCTTTCTCACACACTCCAAACTCGGCTGGAGATTATGTGCGGAAACATAAATATCTTGTGTCCATACCTTCACTCATTCACTGCCGCCATTTACAACGCCCTCTCCTCCTCCACCCACGAGAGTCCTGCGGGATCCTCCAGCTTCCGTTCAAATTGCACAAACACCCACCTTGAGGTAGAGATGATGGTCCCTCTTTTTCGGACCAAATCAATGTCTGTGCTCATGTACCTGTCATGGTGTAGATTTAGGTTCCCTTTGTGAATGAGCTTGCCTTCGCCATTAAGAAAATATATGTTTTTATTGGTTTCAGAGAGGAAGGGAGGGAGAGATAGAAACATCAATGATGAGAGAGGATCATTGATCGGCTGCCTCCTGCACGCCCCCTACTGGGGATGGTGCCCACAACCCAGGAATCAAACCATGACCTCCTGGTTCATAGGTTGATGCTCAACCACTGGGCCTCGGTGGCCAGGCTTCTTACCCTTTTTAAAATCCACCACCATCTTGTCAAGTTCCTAGAAATATTTTTAAGTTTCTATACATTACTCCTCCCATCCATTCCTGAGGGTGAGGAGGGAGTCCTTAAGGTCAAGACCTTGCTTTAATTATTATTTTCATTCCTTACAGTCCTTAGAATTTACTTAGTAAGCTCTCAACAAATATTTGTTAACAAAATGAGTCAAATGTGCCATTTTTCCCTTAAAACACAAGTAGCCAGTCCGTGTACCTCAGAGACGTCAGCATATTCTCAATATTTCAGCAAGAGGCACGGTTAGCATGGAGAGCACAGCCTGGCAGCCTACATCGGCTGGGACTGCAGAGCTTCGTGGTTGGGATGCTTCTGAGGCGCTCAGGCTCATATTCCTTTACCGGGAGCGGCTGCTGAGCCACTGCCAGCTGGTTCGGGAGCGTTAGGAGAAGTCTAGATGAACATAAAGGAGTTCACACACAGATGAAGATTTGTGTGTGTTATGCACACACGTCTCTATAGAGGACACAATGCAATACTGAGGAGAGACCGGCCTCTGCTGCCGCCTCTCCAATGGGGATGCATGAGCCGGGAGCACGCGGGTGCAGCGTCCGTTCAAGGCCATCCCTGGGGTGGGCACCCCGCCCCACTGGGAGCCAGCGAAACACACACGCCTCTTCAGAACTCTGTTATTTTTAAATATATTTTATTGATTTTTTACAGAGCGGAAGAGAGAGGAATAGAGAGTTAGAAACATCTATGAGAGAGACATCTATCAGCTGCTTCCTGCACGCCCCCCACTGGGGATGTGCCTGCAACCAAGGTACATGCCCTTGACTGGAATCGAACCTGGGACCCTTCAGTCTGCAGGCCGACGCTCTATCCACTGAGTCAAACCGGCTTTGGCTATTTTTATGGCGGAGAAAATCTCCTCCAAGAAATCAGTTCTGCAGAAATACTGGGCAGGGAGGGGGCTGGTAAAGACACACGTGCACTGCTATTAATTCGACCGTTACTCGGAGAAGGAGGACAATCACGCAGTCGCGACGTCTACGCGGACCAAAGCTGAATGCGTTCCCGGGCGGCGGGCCAGGCGGAGCCCTGGTCAGAATGAAGTCTGTCTCCGGTCCCCGCCTAAGGGCTCCGGGTGACACACTGCGAAACAGAACACACGCCGGGAAAGCGGCAAGCAGCACGATTTGTTCGACACGACGGGTGATCTCCTTCCCCGGAGAGGAAGTTCGCTGCGGGCATCGCCGAGATTTATGAACACGCCTGTGTGTACCGCACAGACCTGAGTGGGCGTCTGTGTGTGCAGGCGCGCCTGGTCTGTATGTGTGTGTATACATGTGTTTGTGCTTATGCTTCTATGTACAATAGATATGTGCAAGTGGCATGTATAAAAAGTACATGTTTACAGGCATGTTAAATGACGATGGACAAAGGGCATAGGAAGACCCAGGACGTGGTTCAGCTAATCCCCGCTGGCTCTGGGGTGACCCGGGTGGAGTGGGAACCTTGCCTTCTGCCCCTCAGAAATCTGAAACAGAAGAAGGCCCCGGAGCTCAGAACGGTGGCCTTTGGTTGGGGGTCTGTCCCGATGGACGAGGCAGCCTGCAAGGCCCAAGTTCTTTGCCGGAGAACGGCGTTCCTCCACTTGGCCTGCGGCGGCTCATCCTTAGGCTGCGAGCGAGCGAGCGAGCGAGCAGTCGGGACCTGGGCCCCGTGACCGCAGTGGGTACCTGCCCGGCCACAGAGCCCCCGCCCATGAGCACGGCGGTCCCACTGTCCGTCTCATCTCTCACACCCGCCACCGACAGAGATGGGCCGTGCACTGCACGGAAAACACGCATGGGCCCGATTGTGGATTAAACCGCTTCTACCCCGGCGCAGCCGAGAGGGAAAACAGGTGGTCATGTGACCTGGCAAACGAGGGGTCCGGCTGCCGGTCCCCACTCCAGCCAATGGCGCAGAGACAGGGCTGAGTCCTCTCTGAGCATTTCTTCCCTTAGTCCTGCCTGCAGCAGGGAGAGCTCGGGTCAGCCACAGACATCTGCTCTGATCCCCAGAAGCCAGCTGCTGAGACAGGTACAGGGACAAAGGGAAGCAGGCAAGGGGCGGTGTCCGACATGCGAAAGGCGAGGGGTCTTCAAAGGGCTGAGTGATGGGCCAGGGCTGGGTCCCAGGGGGACAGCCACAGGCAGTTCACCGGGGAGCAGGCTGAGGTTGGCAAGGGCTGGGGCCTCCGGTTTCTGTAGGATGTCGCTGCTAATCTCTCCACGGGGACAGGCAGATCCGGTGGGGAGGACGCTGTCTCTGCAGGCCAGCTCCGTCCCGAAGAAAGCGATCACGCTCGCAGCAGGATGGATCTTTCTTACGCTGCTCGCTGGTTCCCCACCTCTACCTGCCCCTTCATTTACGCTTCACATGGGAGCGGGGTCTGATAAATCCCACAGGTCCACAGGCCGCTGTGAGGCCTCCACAAACACGGGGCCTGAGAGAGGGCGATACGCCCCCTGGGGACAGTTACGGGGACACTCCCACAGCGACAGACAATGCCGTGGATCCAATCCCACACTGAGACGGCCAACCCCCGTTTTGTCAAACTACTGTTTGAGATCCTCTGCTGTTTAGATAGTCCCTTATTCTTTTTTAAAAAAATATATATATTTTATTAATTTTTTACAGAGAGGCAGGGAGAGGGGTAGAGAGTTAGAAACATCCATCAGCCGCCTCTTGCACGCCCCCTACT
>JAAGEH010000312.1:337522-349229 GCA_011751065.1 Lasiurus cinereus | reverse complement strand
ACATTTTATTAATTTTTTTACAGAGAGGCAGGGAGAGGGATAGAGAGCTACAAACATCGATGCGAGAGAGAAACATCGATCAGCCGTCTCCTGCACGCTCCCTACTGGGGATGTGCCCGCCACCAAGGTCCATGTCCTTGACCGGAATCGAACCTGAGACCTTTCAGTCCGCAGGCCGACGCTCTATCCGCTGAGCCAAACCGGTTTCAGCTGGGGCTGCCTCTTTAATAAAGAGCTTGCTGCTCTGCTCGGAATTGGAATTCATTTTTCTCTGCCCACCCCCGTGTCTATTAACGTGTAACTCCCAGCTCTCTGAACGTTGCTTTTTTTGTTTTTTTCTTTCGGGTCTTCTGCAACAATGTGAAGAAGGTTGGCGGTGTCTCACCGTGTGACAGCTGCACCCCCAGACCCCGGAGGGAAGGGCAGCCGGCTGTGTGTGTGTGTGTGTGGAGGGGGGATGCTCACAGCTGGCTAAGATGCTGGAACTGGACCAGAAGGGCTGTGAGCTCCAGGGGGCTGTAGGGCACTGCCCATTGGGCACCAAGGCATGTTTTCAGGAGGAAAGAGAAACCATTCAGAAATCAGAATATTCAGAATATTCAGAAAAGGTTGCAGATTTAAAAAAAGAAAATCAGGGAATAGGGTTTCCAGTTACTATTGAAGTTTCCGAGGGCAGAACGTAGCTTGGGGGGAAACGAAGACTTCACTTTTTTTCCTTGACAATTAAAAGATGGAATCTTCTGGCAGGAGAGGAGGGGCCTCCACGTCTTGATGAGGAGCTAAAAATAGATGTTCCTGTGTCCCTGCCCGCTGGCAGCGGCCTTGGTGGAGGTTGCTTTCCAGCTCTGCAACGTGCTAATTGTTTCTAATGGCCGTAAACAGAGGCCCCGCACTATTAACCTCCTCTCTCTAGCCGGCCAGTCAGCAAATTAGTCTTCGGAAGGAAGGTTCCCCGCAGGTTGCCCCAGGAGGTGTCCGAGAGTGGAGACTCTGTCACTTAATTTGGAAGGGACTCAAGGTCAAAGAAGCCTGAAGCTGGCGAGTGAAACGGATCAGCCAGGAAGCTTCACAGGAAATGAAAGAAGGACGCCCGCCTCCTGGTTCCGGTCCAGGTTACCCGTGGCCCCGTCTCTGGGCAGAGAGTTGAAGGGTAGCGCCTCTCCAGCAGCAAACAGACACACACACACCTGCAATTTTAGGATTTTTAAAAAAATATATATATTTTATTGATTTTTCACAGAGAGGAAGGGAGAAGGATAGAGAGCCAGAAACATGGATGAGAGAGAAACATCCATCAGCCGCCTCCTGCACACCCCCTACTGGGGATGTGCCTGCCACCAATGTACATGCCCTTGACTGGAATCGAACCTGAGACCCTTCAGTCCGCAGGCCGACGCTCTAGCCACTGAGCCAAACCGGTTTCGGCAGGATTTTTTTTTTTTTAAGCAAAACAATGTCCCCGGTTGACAAAAAACATTTGACGTTTGATCCTTGTCAGTTAAAATCGATGCCACATTGAAATGGAGTTCAAGTGAGTCTTAGAAAGGGGGTGGCCCCCAGACATGGTGGTGGGGGTGGGGGTTGATGGCTTGAGTTGTGCCCCTCTGTTCTGCTTATCTGCTCTAGACATAAAAACATCACTGACATTGTTCTGAGGAAGAAAATCATATAAGAGCCAAACCGTGAGAGGGAAAAGATGGCCATTGGAGAGGAACTTTACAACCAGGATAAAAATTTCATTTAAAGGTACAGTAACTGACAGCCCTGACTGGTTTGGCTCAGTGGATAGAGCATCGGACTTTGGACTGAAGGGTCCTGGGTTTGACTCCAGTCAAGGTCATGTACCTTGGTTGCGGGCATATTCCCAGCAGGAGGCAGCTGATGGATGTTTCTCTCTCCTCGTTGTTTCTAACTCTATCCTTCTCCCTTCCGCTCTGTAAAAAAAAAAAAAATCATTAAAGGTACAGTAACTGAACCATGTGGCTGGCACAGAGTGAAGTAACAGAAGAGGGGCTTCTGAAGTCGTCCAGGAGAGAGACAGATGCCTCTGTGATCCAGGCTGTGAACAGACACATTTCAAATCGGTGAGATGTGTTGATAGATGGTGTTAGAATAATTAATCCCTCTATATAAAAGCCTGAGCAACCAGTCGACCGTTTGACTGGTAGTTATGACACGCACTGACCACCAGGGGGCAGACAATCAATGCACAGGCGTGGAAACATGAAACAGACTGATGAGTCTCAGAGGGAAGGGGGAAAGGGGGAGGGTGGGAAGGAATTAACCAGTGATCTTATATGCAAACTACAGGCCCCGTGTATGGATTCGTGCACCGGGCCTCTAATACAGTAATAATAATGAAAGTGGGGTCCTTCAGCTTTCTCAACACGGGTACTAGGAAGGTCAAGGAATCACATGTTTAAAAAGATGGAACTGTGCAACCACCAGAATACAGCGCAGGTAAGTCAAATTAACAGCGCAGTGTTGGCAAAGAAGTCCCTGAGAGGGAAGGATAACGGAAATCAGGGATGACTGAGTGCGTGAGAATTCAGCACTCGGATAGGAAAACACTCAAACAGCCGAAGAGAAACAATGAGAGGGGATATTTACGTTTATTATACACCCAGAAAAGTGCTAGCGTTCCGGACACACAAAGACATTTCCACTTTTATCTCACCAACGAAGCAAAGCACAATATGGCACCGAGAACGCTTGGAGGGAGAAGGCCGAGACGATGAATTCAGCAGGGAGCCCACACAGACGCCCGCTCCCACAGAGCGAGCTCGCAGCCATGACAGCACCTGTGCCAGGGTGTCCCCCCCCCCTCACAGCCGCCACATCTGGGCTCCCTGCTGAGCTCAGCCTGGCGGCCCCGCCCAGGAACGTGCCTGGGTCCCGGGTTGGAAGGGGCGAGGGCCGCAGGGGAAGCTTTGTGTGTGATGCCCACAAGGCGGTCACTCTGAGAACACGTCTTGCCCAGGAAGACCGAAAGCGCCTGGTGGAGGTGGGGTGGGGGTGGGTGGCGGGGGGAGGGGAGGAAGGGATCCGGCAAGATGAGCCTGAGTCTCAGATCCTGCCAGGCCCCTTCCTGGACGGCAGTGCGCTGTGCGCTGGGAATAGGCACCAGAGCGAGGGCCAGGGATGGGGACCCTGCTGCCACCCCAGCGATGTGACAAAGGGGCTCTTCTCCCAGCCTCCCCCTCCTCCTCCTCCTCCCCTCCTCCTCCCCCTCCTCCTCCTCCTCCTCTTCCTCTTCCTCCTCCTTCTCCTCCTCCTCCATTTCCTCCTCCTCCTCCTCCTTCTCTCCTCCTCTTCCTCTCCCTCCCTCTCCTTCTCCTCCTCCTCCTCCTTCTCCTCGGCTCAGGAGCCGCCTGGGGGCTGGGCGGCGAGGCCTGTGAGCGCTGGGCGGGCGTGATGGGGCGGATGATGGGTGGGAAGAGCTTCCTCTCAGCCGGCCGCTCCAGGAGAACGGGCTTGGCTGATGGAGCGGGGTGGGGGAGGGGGGTGGCCACACGCGGCTCCCGTGGCTTCTGCGGCGCCTGGATGCTGAGCGCGGGGACACAGGCCGCAGCTGCCGCCCAGCCGTATGCGAGACGTTCCGGGGGCGGGCGAGGTGCGGCGAGCGGGCAGCACCGTCCCCGTAGAGCCAGAACCCGCCCGAGCTGGGCCTAACAGACTGAGCCGTGCTGATGCGTTTGGAAAAGGAAATGGAGATCCCGCACGATCCCTGAACCCTCCCTGCTGCCGGCTCCAGCCAGTGACTCTGTGTCTGCCCTGCGACCGGCTCTCCAATTCCATCTCTTTCCTCTCAGAGTCCCCCAGAGAGGCCGGGGACTCGCCCAGAGGGCAGGACAACCAGAGTTGGAGCCTGGATGGGGGTGGGGGTGGGGGTGGGGTGGGGAGGTGGGGGCGGGGAGACAGGCTTCCCTCTGTAGACCAGGTGCTCTCACCCCACCCCCACCCCCACCCCCACCGGCGGCTGGTTGGCATCCCTGAGCCATTCTGGGCTAGGGCAGCGGATGCACGGGCACCGGGATGTGACGCCAGCCCTGGGCAGAGGGGAGGGGAGGGCCCGCTCCCTCTGCCCGCACCCCGCGGGTCAGCTCCTGGGACCTGAACCAGCCCCGTCCCGGGCCGCTGTCGCTGGGGACGCAGCCAGGTACATTCGGTGTCCAGGTTCCATTTGCGGGGATGCCGGGCCTGCTCACCGCCGAGGCCCCATGCCGAGGGCCGGCCCCGAGCCAGCCGTGTCTCCTTCGCTGTTCCTGCCCATCTAGCCTCTCCCCCTGGGTCCCCAATAAATGAGTAAAACAGTCTCAGGTCCCCACACCCCCCACGGCGGCGGCTGGACCGGAAGCTCCCATCCCTGCATCACCGGCGGCTCCCCGGCCACCAGCCCCGGCCACAGAGGACACCTCTGCCGCTCTGACTCCAGAGAACCCTCCGGGTCCCAGGAGGCTGGCGGGGCCAGGACTCAAACAGGCTTCGCTGTCATAAGCCACCGCGGGGCTGGACACGATCCGCCTCCGGGGAGGTGAGACCTCATACAGACGCGGCGGCTGTGCGTGCGGCTCTCCCACCCGCCGGGGGGCTGCTGCACATCCCGGGCCAGACCCGCCGCCGCTGGAGCCGCTGGAGCCGCTGGAGCCGTGCCCGCAGCCCTGGGTCCCCTATTTGGAGCAGCCCCTGCCGCTCCGAAGGCGCATTTGCATATTCCGCAGCGAAGCGTGGCTCCCCGTTAGATGCAGTGACGGTTCTAAATTAATTTACTCGGCTCGGGTTCCCAGTCCCCGGGCGGGCACCGGCGTGGGGCGGGCTGCTGGCGCCGGGCTGCTGGGCAGAACTTCGGGAAAGTTCACCCGCATCGTCGCCTGTGGGCGGCCCTGGGCTCTAAAAATAGAGTCTGTCCGCTCCGAGGGCTGCTCGGCTTCCCTTCCCAGGTAACGCGCTGGCTCAGCGCCCGCCTCCTGGAAGCGTGCTTTCTTCTTCTTCTTCTTTTTTATCTGCGACAATGACACTTTTTTAAAAATATATGTTTTTTGATTTTTTTACAGAGAGAAAGGGAGAGGGATAGAAAGTTAGAAACATCGATGAGAGAGAGACATTGATCAGCCGCCTCCTGCACGCCCCCCACGGGGGATGTGCCCGCCACCAAGGTCCATGCCCTTGACCGGAATGGAACCTGGGAACTTTCAGTCCCCAGGCCGACGCTCTAGCCACTGAGCCACACCGGTTTGGGCTGGAAGTGTATTTTCTTGATGGGGAATGACCTGACATTGCGGGTTCGACTGACGATTGGGCAGACAGCAATATGCTGAGCGTGTTGTTTTTAAAGTGGCAGCATGCTTATTTTTCTGCTTATTTTTGCGTAGGTATTTGGGTGGGAAAGAGGCTGCAGGTTAAAAACCACATCCTCACGGAGGTCAGGAGGTCGTGGGATCTGCTGAGGAGTAACTGGGTGCCTGCAGCTGGTAACCGCCTTCAGCCAGCTGTGATGTCGGCCCACCCATCGCCGCGGGAGCCGTGTTGTCACGGCTCACAAATGTGTGTGCAACGCTGTCGTGACACAGCTGGTGTGGGAGAGGAAAGCCGCTGGGCGCCCGCTGCACTGCCTGCCTGCTGCCCTCACCCACGGTCCTCAGAGAATCCCAGCCCTAAAGACACACTGTGTGCCCCGCCGGCTCCCGCCCCGGAGGGTGACCGCTGCCCCCCGCAAAGAAGATGTGGTCCCAGTGTGTGAGTCTGCCTGCACAGCTGTGGTGGCGGCCAATCCGGTGCCAGAGAAGGGGGCCTGCTGACGGCGAGGCAGGCGCCACCCCCAGACCTGCCTGTTGGTGTGGGGACCGTTCTGAGCTGCAGCCTCTGGGAGGAGGCAGACGTGGGAAATGCTCTCTCCCCAAAGGCACTGCCTGCCTGCAGGGCCTGGCTGTGTGAAGGGGTCCCCTCCCCCTCTCTGCTGGGACGGACAGAAGGGAACCACTGGAGACTCCTGCAGACCCCTCTCGGCCACGGGGACACCGGAGGCCGGCGTTCCTAACCGGCCCCCATCTTCCGTGAGATCCCCCAGACGTTTACCTTCCCGCCACCCGCTGCCCGGGAAGTTCAAAGCTCTTTCCTCTGTCCTGGAGCTTCTGCACAGAGGGACTGTTCTTTGATTAAGAAGGAATACAGGATGGGTATAAAGTAGGTGTTTTTATGGAAAAATCACACAATAACTGCTAAATAGTAATGTAAGAATAAACTCTGGCCGAAACTGGTGTGAATCAGTGGATAGAGCGTCAGCCTGTGGACTGAAAGGTCCCTGGTTCGATTCTGGTCAGGGGCATGTGCCTTGGTTGCGGGCACATCTCCAGTGGGGGGTTGTGCAGGAGGCGGCTGATCGATGTTTCTCTCTCATCGATGTTTCTGGCCCTCGGTCTCTATCCCTTCTCTCTGTGGAAAATCAATAAAATATATACATATATTTTTAAAAAGAATAAACTCTGTGTTTTGTGGACTTAGAACTGTAAACCTACTTTTGCCCACCCCTGTATAAGCCCGAGCTCTAACCAGCTCTTTGAGTTACCCATCTCTGGGTTCTCCCACGTGTAAGTGGCTGCTCTGATTAGTAAATTTCTGCTTATTTTGTTTTTGTTCATCTGTCTTTTGTTGGCACTTCAGCTGGAGAACCGACTAGAGTATAGAAAACAATTTTTTTTCTCCCCTACACTACAATTGTATTAGTTATTTTATGAGAATCTTCTAAATTTGCTCAAAATCAGTTAGCAATGTTTTAGCACGTTCTTCCATTAATGGAATCCCCCAGCTTCTGAAGCTTTAAGGAAGTACAACTCACCAGAAAAGGTGATTATGAAGAAACCGGGTTACTCCCTAAAAAGTGGAGGCGGATCTGACTCCATTCAACGATAAGAAATCAAATGACGTACAAGTTTCATTCTGAAATCCATAATCTAACTTTTGGAATATTTCAGTTCATAGAATCTTTCCATGCAAGTTCTATTTTTAATTAGATACATTTATCTTCATACCACAAGATGGAGAAACCTTCTGATTTGGTTGCCTCGAAATGGTGGGAGTTCCAAAATACGTACCCATAAAAATAACTTATGTGACGAGGGCTTTCTGTGTTGTAAAAATGTTTATCAATGGAAGTTTCTCTGAGTGAAGCAAAAAACAAAACAAACAAACAAAAAAAACCAGTGCTTGAGATAATATTCTGCCAGAAACAGTCATTTATTTAACTTGCAAAGCAGCGAGGGGTGAGAACACTCCATCGAAACCGCTGACTTCTGCCGGCAGAGGGTTTCTCAGTTACGGTATCACGGTCTGCGGAGGATCGCGAAGGCTTTAGTTACATGGCCGCTTCCAGGAAGCTTACAGGCAGCTGCGCTTTTTAAATATAAATAAATAGGAAAACGCATTTTGACCCAAACGGCTGAGGGGGAGGAACCAGGTGTAAAGACGAGCGATGACACGAGCGATGACAGCGCCCCGTGCTGGGATTTGTCTTTGGGGTCAAGGGTTACCGTCCGGCCCTTCGCTGAGTGAGGTGCAAGGGGGAGGGTGTCCACCACTGGCTGCGGGAACAGAACGCACACATGCCCTGCCTCGCCCTCTACCTGGAGGCCATTCCCTGTCCGCTCCTCACGCTGCCCGCCCAGGCCGCAGGTCCCCGGAAGGGAGGGGGGCTCTGGCTGCAGGGCACGGCACACCGAGGAGGCCCTGGCAGGGCTGCCCAGGCCTACCCAGCCCTTTCCCCCACGCCCTCCACTGCTGGGGGCGCCGCTGGCATCTGCCCTCCCTGCGCCCACAAACAGCGCTCCTCACAGCCCGAAGCGCCTGCAGCACCTCCCGAGCCCCATCAGCTCAGCACACACATGCGGGTGAACAGCTGGCGAGCTCTGTGTGGCTGGAATCCTCACCGGAGGATATTTTTCCATCCATTTTTAGAGAACGTGGATGGGGGTGGAGAAGGGGAGAGAGAAAGAGAGAGAGAGAGAGAGAGAGAGAGAGAGAGAGAGAGAGAGAGAGAGAGAGATGGGAGAGGGATACAACTATTGGTTGCCTCCCGCACGCACTCTGGGGCAGGGGACTGGGCTTGCAACCCAAGTATGTACCTTCGACAGAATCAACCCCCATGGAGCACACTGCCCGGGGAAGATTGGTTGACTTTTTATTTTTATTTATTTATTTCTAAAAATATATTTCATTGATTTTTTTACAGAGAGGAAGGGAGAGGGATAGAGAGTCAGAAACATCAATCAGCTGCCTCCTGCACGCCCCCTACTGGAGATGTGCCCGCAACCAAGATACATGCCCTTGACCGGAATCGAACCTGGGACCTTTCAGTCCACAGGCCGATGCTCTATCCACGGAGCCACACCGGTCAGGGCGGGTTGGCTTTTTACGGTATCTCTGATGCCAGAGGTGCTAAGACCGCAGACGCTGGGTAAACTGGCTGCGCCATGCGACCGATGTCGGAGGCTGGTGCCGCGCAGGGACTTCCGCACGTGGCCGTGTGCGTGTCAGGACTGAGCGCTATCCCGGCCGCACAGTAAGCCGCTCCTGGTGCGGGGCGGTGTGCGCCTGGCCCCGCGACTGCTCGGGGTGCCATTCCCATGCATCTCAGAAACGGGGTGCGAGGCTGGGTTCTTCGGATGCAGAATTTGCCCGAGTAATAAGATACAGACTCAATGCACCGTGAGCCTCGCTTCAGCAAATCGGCTGCTCACGTCTGGGCTCCCGAGACGGCGCCTGGTTTGGCTGCGCGGGCCAGGTCTTCAGGGAGCCACGTGGACCACCCCCTCGCCCGGCACTAACGAACGCCCCGCCCTTTACAATGGAGGGCACGCACCGGCGCCAACAGGATTTGCAAGGCCAGCAGCGCGCCCCCTCCCCGGGCTGATCATCAATTGCTAATTACAGGGATTAAGTTGCAATTAAAAAACAAATGCGCGTGTCACTTACAATCTTATTCAAAGTAAAAGGAGCTGCTTAAAGGCTCTGGGATAAAATAAAAGAAATCATCAAGACTGGTGGGCCTTCACTGCCATCGGAAATGGCCCATAAAATAAGGCTTCCCGTCCCCGGCCCCTGGCGAGGGCCACTTGGGGCTTCGGAAATACAGCCGCTCCGTTAACACCCGCCATCGGGGAAGGACCTGCCGGAGGCCCCGGCGGGCGCAGTGCTGGCCGGCTTACCGGCTGCGGAGCTGGTGCAGGGGATCGGCGGGCACCCGCCGCAGCTGGATGGAGAGGGGGGCGTGTGGACTTCACGCCGCGGCTCCGAGGAAGCCGGGGAGTGGGGGAGGGGGTGCGGCTGCTCAGACCTGAAACCTCTAGGGCAGTGGTTCTCAACCTTCCTAAGGCCGCGACCCTTTAAGACAGCTCCTCATGGGGTGGTGACCCCCACCCATAACATGATTTCCGCTGCTACTTCATCGCTGTCATTTTGCTCCTGTGATGAACTGTCATGTAAATATCTGATAGGCAGGATGTATGTTCGTTGTTACAAAATGAACATCATTAAAGCATAGGGATTCATCACAAAAACAATATGTAATTACATATTGTGAAATATTTATTTCTAATGACAAATAAATGAAATTTTGTCTTGAATCATGGTGTAGCATGGGTAACAGTCTTCATAGGACAACAGTAAACTACATGGCTACATTTTACTACACTGAGGAGCGGTCTGTTGGTTCCTAAGACCATGGGAAATAGGTGTTTTCCGCTGGTCTCAGGCGACCCCTGTGAAAGGGTTGTTCCACCCCCAAAGGGGTCGCGATCCCCAAGTTGAGAACCACTGCTCTATGGGGACTCCGGGGAAAGACAGGCCGCCCACTGACCCAGGCTCACGTTTCCAAGCGTCAGTGTTCCCGCCTTGACTGGTGTGGCTCAGTGGATAGAGCGTCGGCCGGCGGACCGAAGGGTCCCAGGTTCGATTCTGGTCAAGGGCATGTGCCTTGGTTGTGGGTGCACATCCCCAGTAGGAGGCGTGCAGGAGACAGCTGATCGATGTGTCTCTCTCATCGATGTTTCTGACTCTCTATCTCTCTTTGTGTAAGTTACCGATCCCCACCATATCGCAAAAGGATCTGGATTCTATGAGTTCGACGCAGAAATTGGACTCTCCTCTCTGTTCCTAAAATCCCCTTCATCCCCTTCTCCTGCCATCGCCTTAACCTCCTCCTCATTCCTAATATCGCCTTAAGGCTCGTTGCTTGCTGACAAATTCACTTTATTTAATTGGGGTTTGGAAAATTCCGTTAAATTCAGGAGGGTGTTTGAGGAGAAAGGGTTCTGTAGGACAATAATCGGTTTTTTGCTTGCTGCATTGCGTGAGGCGGGGTCACTTTAACTCGGGTCGGAAGCCATGATTTAAGTCCTCGGCTGCAGAGACACCCGTGGGACTGCGGCCTCGGTCTCACTGCCAGCCTCCTCCTCGGCTCCCTCTGCTGCGAACCGGCTGTGGATCTCACTTCCCGCCGGGGTTTTCCTTCCACAGCCTGGAGGAGATGGTACGCCAGCATCTGGGAATGCACGGCACGTCTGTCTCCCACATGTTTTCCCATGTTCACCAGCACGGGGCGTAGTGCCCCGAAAACCTCCGCTGTTTCTCCGGCACCTGCCAGCAGGCGGGACCCACAAATGTGTCTTCTCAAATGACACGATCGCTTTAAGGCTGTGACGAGCCTCGGCGATCTCCTCCTTCAGCTCCTGGGTTTTATGAGGAACCCCAAGGCCCATGTTTATGGCTGTGTCTTCACATTGGAAGCACATGAGAGGATTTGGACTTCAGTCTTACTTCACTTAATATGTACATCTTTAAAAAAACACTAGAAATAGTCTAAATGACTAGCAACGGGGAAAGGAGTAAGTGGAATATTCCCGTGTGATGGAATCTTAGACGCTTATTAAAAACACGCTCCTTGTTTTCATAAAATATTTCATTGTAGGAAAGTTTATCACGGTACCGTGTTAAATGGAAAAGGCAGATACAAAACTACAAATATAACATGATTGCATATATTACGTGTGTACACATTCACACACACAGCGCCCATATGTACATGCAAATGCCCAGGCTTCTCAGGATACCGGAAAGAATGAAACTAAAATCTTACTAACCATAAGGATAACAGTTAAGACATTTTATTATGAGTGAATTACTTCTAAATTAAAATATAAAGCATTAGCTGGGGGAAACACCCACAATTAGCAAAACACAATGTGGAATATTGGGGTGTGCTCATCCAGGAATTAATGTCATCCCCACGCATGGGTCCATGACAACATCCTGTGCATGAGTTCATGACAACATCCCTACACATGAATCCATGACAGCATCCCTACACATGAATCCATGACAGCATCCCTACACATGAATCCATGACAGCATCCCTACACATGAATCCATGACTACATCCCTACACATGAATTCATGACAGCATCCCTATCATGAATCCATGACAGCATCACCATACATGAATCCATGACAACATCCCTATCATGAATCCATGACAACATCCTGTCCATGAATCCATAACAACATCCCTATCATGGGTCCATGACAAAATCCTATGCATGAATCCATGACATCTTATCCATAAGTCCATGACAGCATCCTATGCATCAGTCCATGACAACATCACCATGCATGAATCCATGACATCACCATGCATGAATCCATGACAACATCACCA
>JAAGEH010000312.1:293339-337512 GCA_011751065.1 Lasiurus cinereus | reverse complement strand
AATCCATGACAACATCACCATGCATGAATCCATGACAACATCCTATGTATGAATGCATGACAATATCCCTACATATGAATCCATGACAACATCCTGTGCATGAATCCATGACAAGATCCTATGCATGAGTCCACGACAGCATCCCTACACATGAATCCATGACATCACCATGTACGAGTCCATGACAGCATCCCTACACATGAAACCAACACATCACCATGCATGAGTCCGTGACAACATCTCTACGCCCGTGACAACATCTCTACGCCCAAGTCCATTTTGAGACAGAAGTCATCTCACTTACATCCTAGGATCCTACTTGACTACTGAGCGAGCTGCGGAATGTGAGGACTTGGCATTTTGCAGTCTTTTCCGCTAAATTCACCCCGCGAGGCGGACCGTGTCACCGTCAGGCAGACGCTCCTCGGGAGAGGAAGTCCCGGGAAGGTCCCGCTCTGGGGAAGGCGAGGAGGCGGCGTGACGGAGTTCCAGGCTCACCTGATGTCGGTGCACGTGATGCAGGTGATGTCCCGGCTGTTGGAGGTGATCAGGTTCAAAGCCACTGAGGTTTCTTTGTCAGAGGTCGGGTGCGCCGAACATTTAAAGAAAAACTCCTGCAAGAAAGAGAAATACCATCAAAGACATGGCAGGTGCTTTCCCATGTAAACATTTCCACAGGAGACGACCGCAGCCAGCCCAGTGCACTTCTTAAATGACAGGAAATCGGGGCGGGAGAAGGCTCTCTCTCCGGGTCTGAGTGAGAAATAAGTCGGCGGCAGAGCTCTCGAGGGGAACGCCTGACCTCGGCAGCAGTCCGGGACACCCTGCGAAGGGGGCCGGGGGTCTGACAGCCTTCCCTTCTTTCGCACTGAGCCCCATGGGGCCAGGCCCCTCACTGACAGGTGCGTCTCATAGACAACGCCACGTGGCACAGGAGGAAGCCTGAGGGAGCACCGTGGACGAGGAAGGGACACCCAGCCAGGGACTGATTGGCCAAAGCCACCTGGTCACAGGTGAAGCCGGCGTGACCCAGTGCTTCCGTTTTTCTCCCCGCATCTCCACGCCACGGGACAGTGAGCGTCCAGAGCGAGGACCGGGGAGGGACCCACTGTCAGGACATGGATGCCAGCGCAGACCCACAGAGCAGCAGAGCGTGACTCGCCCAGGTCATACGGAGTCCCACCCCCATCCAGCTCTCTAGCACCCCAGAATCCTGGGGGGACCGGCCCGACCCCCACGGCAGCTGCTGGGATGTTGGAACCTGTACCTCTTGCCTTGATAATTCCTTTCCCTACCCTTGTTCATTTAATTTCACTCGATTTTTATTTGTTTAAAGAAGAGTTGACTGACTTTTCGAGACACAGGAAGGGAGAAGAGAGAAACATTGACGCGAGAGCAACGTCGAGCTGCTGCCTCCTTCCTGCACGCCCCCTACCAGAGATCAAGCCAAAACCCGGGTGCGTACCCTGACAGGGAATCCAGCCGGCGGCCATTCCAGCAGCCGGCTGAGCCACAGCGGTGGGCACTGCCTTCATGTCAGCTTTTCACAGAGGTCACGGACTTTTGATGGGTAACACCCTCCCTTCTCACCCAAAATTTACATTTCTATTGATGTTTCCTCATCTCTCCCTCCTGGTCTTTCCGTGTCTGTGCACACCCCTCTCCCCTTTGTGCCCCGAGGTGCCGGGCCGGGAAATCTCTGCGTCCCGTCTGTCTCTGCATCTTCAGGACAGTCACTCCAGGGCGCTAACCTGTATGTGATGACAGGCACCCTCTACAGGCAGCTCACCGGGGGGCGCAACCCCCATAGGGGTCCCCGTGGCCTACGGAAGGCATTCGCCCTGAAACACTAGGCCTGGCGTCCACCACTGTCATCACAGCTGCGGGAGGGAGTCCGTGGTCTCAGCTTTGGGGCCGTATGTCTTGGTTGCACTTCGCAACTCCACGCTGTGCCTGACAGAAGCCCTTGGCGACATACACGTGAGCGGATGCAGCTGTGAACCAAGGAAAGCTGATACCCACCCGTGGCCAATCGGAGTTTGCGCACAGGCACTGGGTGCCTCCCGCACCCGATCCTGCGGTGGTGGTGGAACGCCTTCCTCCTGTGCATCCTCAAAGGCCCGGCGGAGGCCACGCACTTGATCTACACGGAGTGGCCAGATGATGATGATCTCTGGACGCATGATAATCTGGCCACTCAGTGAGTGTGTGTGTGTGTGTGTGTGTGTGGCAGACACCCCTCCCAGCAAATCACCAAGGGCCGGACCAGCAGATTAAACCCCGCAGACAACTGCCCGTGTGTTTCCGGGGGTGAGGCAGTGTTCCCCGTGACGGCGTGAGAGGCCCAGGTCTGCGGGAAGCTCCCGTCACTCATATGATGTGATAAAACTAGCACAGAAATTACTCGCCCTGTCTATTAAATACCACCCCTCTCTCTCTCTCTTCCCCCCTCCTTCCTTCACTCTCCCTCACACTCTCTCTAAAAGAAGAGAAAAAAAAAATCAGTGGGACAATATCCTCCAGGAAGATGAACAACAACAACAATAAAAATCAGGACTAATGACGTAAGTTTGGATACAAAACCACCACGGCACTCGTTGGACCGCACGAAACTTGCAGACGTTGCTCGTTTAACAACGCCGGTGGGAAAATTGGGCCAGACCCCGTTACACAGGTCACACCCCAACAGTAAGTGGTCTGTGATGCTCAACGCAAGTTTGTTTTCTCTTAATAAGGCGTTAGTACAATTTCTCGGCGGCCGGCCGAGCTCAGCGGTGTCGCTCCCAAGATGCAGGGCCGTGGTGTGCAGACGGTCGCTTGCTGCCCATCCACCATGGCCACTGCCACGGTCACCAGGAGGACCACCGCCTTCTGCTCGTCCCTCTGTTGATTCACCACAAATAAAGGCATTGTGTACATGTACACACACACACACACACACACACGTGTGCATGCATGCACCATGCCTAAAGCCTTTCTCAGCAGGAGAGAGCGCATCTTGGATGTTACTGCAGCAAGCACACGGCCTGATAGTTGCACCACTCGACCAGGTCTAACAGCATCGCCTTCCACATCAATTCAGCTCCTGTTACACTTCAAAAGCATTTTTTAAAATTTTACTTTATTAGCCAATTTAAAAGCATAAATCTCATCTGTTCCCTAGGCCAGTGGTCTGCAAACTCATTTGTCCACAGAGCCAAATATCAACAATAGGACGACTGAAATGTCTTTGGAGAGCCAAATTTTTTAAACTTAAACTTCTTCTAATGCCACTTCTTCAACACAGACTCACCCAGGCTGTGGCATTTTGTGGAAGAGCCACACTCAAGGGGCCAAAGAGCCGCATGTGGCTCGCGAGCCGCCGTTTGCCGACCACTCTCGTAGGCCAATGTGTTAGGTAATGAACCTTAAAATGAAATGCTCACATCCAAAAGGTGCTGAAAACACAGTTTCAATTCTCTTCTCTAAATGCGGGGTAACATTTCACTTACGGCGAAACCTGACAGGGACTCACTGTGTCAAGTCTATATTTATCCAGCTTGGTGTGAATAGTGAGACTTCTCACTGCGAAGTTACTGCAGACACATTTTTAAAACGACAGGGCACAGACACTCCTGGAGAGGCGTCAGAGCTCAAATATGAAAACTGCACAACCTTTCTAAAACCTAAAAATAGCTAAGCCTAAAGCCTTCTGGCCCCGGGGACGTACATGCCATTCTAGTGGGGGCTGTGCTTCCCCCAAACAAGGCATGGCAGCCGCGGCATGGCTGGCACGGTTGGCAGAAGCCGGGATGGGGTGCTTTCCGGCTCTCAGTCTGCAGCTCAGCCGGACTCAGGGGCAGCCGCCGGGGTCCACGCTGCTCCTCCTCCTTCAGAGCAAAGGCTTCCTGTCCCAGATGCATGGGCCGAGAGGACACACAGGCGCCGTGGCATGTGATGTTGCACGCGTGGGCAGAGCATTCCGGTGTCCGCATCCCACGAAGGAGATGAGAGGTTCAAGTGCTCGTGCTGTGATTCCCCCACCAATGACCAGAGGGGACCTCTGGACAGGCACACGGACAGTGGCCTGTTAGCTGGTGATAATCGGCAGGGAACGAACGGCTGGCCCAGCTCTGGGAGCAGTGGACGGAAGTTCTGGAACCTGGCGGCCTGCATCCGGCTGGGCATCTCTCTGGCCTGGCCCTGGGACTTCCTCATTTCCCCGCCACCGCCGCTGTTCTTGGTGCTGAATCCACCAGGACCACGTGCCCCAGCGTGACTCTGTCCCTGCCGTCCCTGCTCCCACAGCCGGAGGCCGAGAAATGGGGGACCGCAGTGGGCGCATCTGGGCTGGATGGGCAGGAGGAGTGCCCCCACCCCAGCAGTGACTCACGTGTTGACAACGCGGCTTTATTTGGCCACAAGCAAAGAGAAATGCTGAGCGAGCACGGAGTCCGAGCTTTAAGACATTTCAGCTGACTTTAGACTTGGAATCTACACTTTCCCCCTCAGAATTCCTCGTTTCTTAGCGCGTGGAATTTAAAGCTCTTTTAGTTGTTCCTTTTATCGTGGGCTCACAGGCCACCACACACCCTCCTCTCGGGCGACCCTGCAGAGGAGCGCTCGCCACACGGGACCAGCGTCTGCCGCTCTGTGTATCCTGTGCTCGTCAGGAAAGGAAGGAGATGAAGTTTGACTCGCAAACTTCCCTACAAACCGGACAAAACTAGGGGGATAAAACCAGTGAATGAGGGTTCGCGTCTGTTTCCCTGAGACACGTTCAGAGCAGTCAGGGTCACATAGCACGCGCTTTTTACATCGCGTTTTCAAACCAAGACGATGGATGCAAAAAGGCACGCAGGCACCGTGCAGTGATGGGCTCTGGGCTCCAGGCCCCAGGCCTGGGGGCGCACTGGGAGGTGGTTTTACAGGAGAGAAAGTTAGGGGGATGGCGGGCAGGCCAGATCAGAAAGGGTGCCATCCCTCCCACGATGGCGGCTTCATCTGGGCGGGAAGGGCAGCTGTAGGTGGGCCGGGTGAGCTTACAGACCGTGCCCACAGCTGCTGACCACGGGGGCAGTTCCCCCAACACCCGCTGAGCGCCAGGGCAGTTCCCCCAATACCCGCTGAGCACCTGTGGCAGTAGTTTGTGGGTGCCCACCTGCTTCCCATCAGCAGCACCTGGCGCCGAGTGACTGCGTCATTATCTGGCTGGTTACCTGGAAGCCCTCTGTGCCACGATGGCTGAGCACCGGCTCTGGGGAGGCCAGGCTGGGTCCTAAAGCAGGTGCCAGGCAGGATGACCCTCATCCCCTCTGAGAGCCAGACAGAGACCAAATCTCTCCACGCAGCAACGCGGAGCCACAGAAAACCCAGCGGGAACCACAGTAAAACAGGACGCTTGGCATCTATGTGGCAATTAGAAAGCCTTTACATGTACCGTTTCTCTTCTCTCTATGAGGACTTTTGGGGCTGAGTGCATTTTACCATGTAAGACTTCTATCATTGGAGAAAGTCATACCAATACGCTTTCAGGTAACCTACGGATGTGAAAATCCTAAGTTGACTACTTTTAGCCCGTTATCAGCTTCAAATCCTGCACACACGTCACATGTACGGCCGTGCGTCTTTACTTGTGCTGTGACGTCTTCCAGAAAATTCTTTACGTGTCATCCCAGGTGGCATGAAGTCATAAAGATTTTACAAGTCCTTTTATAAAACTAGGAACACATCGGCTACACGCATTTAAATATAAGTAAGTGCTTCTCTGCTTCGTCCAATTCCTGTTTGTCTGACGGCTGAGGATAAACCAGGCCTGAGCGGATCCCGGCGAGCGGTGCCGGGCCAGGGCCCGGTGCGGTGTGCCGGCTACAGCGTCCCGGCCAGGCACCGGCTGCGTCAGCTGCGTCTGCCCATCATGCGGGGACCGCAGCGCTGGGCACACACTGTTGGCCATTAAAGGAGAGGACATTGCCAAAACCGGTTTGGCTTGGTGGATAGAGAGTGGGCCTGAGGACTGAAAGGTCTCAGGTTCGATTCCGGTCAAAGGCATGTACCTTGGTTGCGGGCACATCCCCAGCAAGGGCTCTCTCTCATCCATATTTCTAACTCTCTTTTCCTCTCCCTTCCTCTCTGTAAAAAAATCAATAAAATATATATATATTTTAAAGGAGAGGACATTTACATGGACTCCTGGACTCCACTGAAGTTTCAAGAGCATGAGACTGTGTGTGGGACACCCCCGGAAGGGCCCTGCAGTATGAGTGTGCCAAGGGCCACTTCCAGGCGGGCTCCTCCCCGTTCCCCTCTCCCAGCCTCCGTCCCACTCCCCCCAGAAAGCCTCCACAGAAGCGGGATCTTCGGGGAAATCACGCGGCGGATGTAAGTGATTTACGGCGTCGGGTCGTGTTCCGCAGCGGAGGGCTGTGAACGGAGCGTGTGCGTTCAGTAATTTCCCTCGCAGCCCCTAATCACGCGTGCTCCTTGGAGAACACAGACCGTTCTGTTTCATTTTGTGTGCTTGACACCAGAAGTGTTTGATGGAGGGTTTCAGGGTTCTCACCAGACACAGGGCGGGAGAGGAGAGAGTCCCGGTCCCCAACACAGAGTCAGACACAGGCCCCCACACAGAGTCAGACACAGGCCCCACACAGAGCTGTCTGCAGGCCCCTCTCTCAAGGAAGTTGCAGGACTCTGACATGACACTGCCCAGGTCCTTCCCTTTCACAGGCCAATGACAATGACAACAACATGCTTGTAGGCATTTCTGGAAAGTTCCATTTAATAAGAAAATGGCATCATACTTGAAAGATGGGCGGAAGAAAATACCTAACAATAAAGAACACCGTAGTATTGACCCTCTTAAAGTAATGCTACGAATCAAGTATCAATAATAATGTTTTAAAAACCTGTGATGAGACAACAGACACCCCACTTCAAATGGAAGGCCCCCTCACACCGGGAATTCAGAGAACTCCTTTTCCAGTTCCGCCTGCCCGTGGCCGGACCGGGGCAGGTGCGGAAAAGCGGCGCCCGGCTCGGGAGGTTGAGCTCCGGGGAATCACCATATAGTTAGCGGCCTGGAACTGCGGAACAGGAGCCAACAGCTGCCCTGTGTGTGCAGTGACATGTCCGAGAGCTAAGTGGGGGGGTCAGCTCTTCCGGACACAGCTCAGAAACCTGGCACACGCCACACCTTGCCATGGTGACATCAATGTTTCCTACACGCTCTGTCTTGATATTCTCTCGGACGATGTGCTTCATGAATATATTGAACATACATTCATGACGATTATTCCCAAACTTTATAAAAACTCTAGGTCATGTGAAAAAAATGAATCTGTGTGAATATCCAAGAAACACGCGGCAATTTGGAGAATTCGTGGTATCAGACACTAAACATGCTATCGCGGGTTTTAGGCATGTAGAGGAATCAAAACGGCATGAGTTTGGAGGCGGGAGAGCAGGTGAATGGAACAGGGCAGACTTAAGATCCCAAAGTGAACACGCTGGGAAGCAGGGATTTATTTCAAATAAGTGGGCAAACATTCCTCTCAAAAATGTAAACGGTACCGCACGCTCTTGGCTGGGAAGTATAGACCGACACCCTCGGCCAGGTGAGTGTGGCCGTGGGTTACTCTGAGGAGCGGTGAATGGCGGCAGCCCATCGACGGTCCTCGCTCGTCATGGATGTTTCCCTCTCTCCCTCTCCCTTCCTCTCTGAAACCGATACAGATATTTTTTAAAGGTATGATGTGGGACTCAGGAATAAGGCCCAGAGCGGAATAATACCCTGGCCTCGATGTGTACAAATAAAAAAAAATACCCCCCAGCACATGGACAGACACAAAATCTTCACTGTCTAAGATATCGTAGGCAAAATATGAAATGAAGATTTACACAGAAAATTTCGTTTTACATCAGATCCAAAGATGAATCCATCCCCCTAATGGGGACGATCCTATTGATTCCCCCTTTTAACCTCCAGCCCACCCCCTCTGAATGGACTCAAAAGTTCCTTCCATAGAGTGAGGCGCCTTTCCGAACCAAGGCTGTGCTGTCCTAGGATGACACCAATTAGTGTGAAACCGGATGCGGTTCAGTTCCTCTGCGTGAAGGTCAAGCTTATATTTGTTCTCTAAAAAACAAGGTTAAATGGCACTGCTATTTCAAACGAGCCCGTTAGAGTGTCTTTGAGCACATGAATATTAATTAGGACCACACTGGAAACGCTGCTCTTTGGAATGTTAAGTCTATGGACATTTATACCAGGGATAGAAATCACACTTTTTTTTTTTAATGAGAATATAACATATCGTTATATCCAAAATACCGTCCAAAATTCAAAAGACCCAGCAAGCTTAAGACACAATACTCACAGGTGCCCCTCCTGGCGCCCCCTTCAGGAGCAAGCACCCGGGCACCGGGAGGGCGCGGGGCCTGGCGCTCCGGAGGAGGCTCTGCGGGCAGAGGCGGAGGAATGCGGGGTTCGCCGCCCCTGGAGAGCCGCACTTCCCGTGTCCCACCAGCTGGCGGGCTCATTAGACGTGGGGGGATACAGCTGGTTGTGATCATTTCTCTATCTCATAATATGTTTAAATCGTGTTATCCTCTCTTTTAATGAAATAAGCATGTATAGTATTAGATAAATGCTATCTTCTTTTCAATTAAACAAGCATTTGTGATATTCAATACCCCCTTTCAAAGCTGACCCAGGTCCATCCCAAAGGAACTGATGAGGTGTGGCGCGTTTCCATTATGGTTTGAGCCCAGAGTTCCACGTGGCTCTTTATTGACCACGTGGTTGACTCTCGACGCTTCGGAGGCCTCTCCCGGCCACGCGTTGGGGGGGATGTTTCAATGCCTTCGCGCCTGGAACGCCATGAGGTGTGGCAAACGCGCCGAAGCCGTGGGGCATCCTTATTGGCGGGGCTGGGGGGTCAGTGCTCAGTGTGGGGGGGGGGCGGCCGGTCTGCTGGCTGTTAGTCGGCCCCGTGCTGTCTGAGCTGAGCTGCCGGCGCTCGCACCCTCAGCGAGGTAGTCACGTTTCTCTCTCAAAGTGGTGGGGACTCAGCCACATGACCCGTGAACTCTGACAGTGGGCCCGGTCACATGTTTAAATTGACGTTGCTCACGTGATGCCATTTTCTAAACTGCCGTACCTTTCTGGGTTATCACACCTGTTATTGAGAGCCAGAGAGCCTACCTTTAAGTAATGCATCCACCACCCCCACTCCCAACACCACCACCAACTTAGGAAGATGGGTTTGTGCCCCCAAGTTCTGAGGGACATTTCACCTGCACCCGGAGTAAGCCAGGCCTCAGCGCCCAGCCCTCCGCGCGGATCCAGGAGGGGCTACACTCTGTGGGGATCTGACCTTGCCGTGACCTCTGCTGTCCAGGCTCTGCGCCCCCTCTCCTCCCCCATCATGGCTGCAGGTTACAGATATCTTCTCTGCAGCCCAGCTTCTCTGCATTCCTACACCTCACTTTCCCCTGTTGTCAGCACAGCCGTCCCTCACCGACACGTGCTTGTGTTAAATCCAGGTTGGTAGATGGGGTGTGGGGAGGGTTTGGGGGCACCAGGTCATGGAGCCTTTGGGACCAGAGCTGCACTGTCACCTGACCAACATGCAACCCTCTGCCCCGATATCCCAGGCAGGTGGAGATGCAACAAGCGACAGCGCCCCCCCTCCATCCCCATAGTCCCCCCTTTGGCCGATGTGAGCTGATCTCATGATGCAGAACTACCTACTCTTCTGGGACCCAATCCTGCCAGCGAAGCTCAGGGCACGAGAGGCAGGCAGACTGGCTACGACGGGAGGAGATTTCCAAATGGGTTGGAGACCACGGCGTTACGCACACCAGAGGATATAGCCCACCACCATTATTATTAACCCTAACCCTAACCCTTGCACAAATTTTGTGCACTAGGCCTCTAGTCCTATATAATAAAACCCTAATATGCAAATTGACCGAAAGGCAGAACAAGCAGTCTCTGTGACGTGCACTGACCACCAGGGGGCAGACGCTCAACACAGGAGCTGCGCCTGGTGGTCAGTCGCTCCCATAGGAGGAGCGCTACTCAGCCGGAAGCCGGGCTCACGGCTGGCAAGCACAGCGACGGTGGTGGGAGCCTCTCCTGACTCTGTGGCAGCACTAAGGACCCCCTCGAGGGTGTCCACCTGGCGGCTTAGGCCCGGTCCCGGACTGTGAGAGGGCACAGGCCAGGCTGAGAGACCTCCCCTCTCTCCCCAGTGCATGAATGTTGTGTACCCGGCCTCCAGCGTGCACTCTAAGATACACGTCCTGCATCTGTGTGCACCCGCTTGCAGGTAACATGCCCTTCACTTTCCTCCCACAGCAAACCCACGACCGAAGGAGGCGCGCTGCTGTGGGCAGTGATGGGGGTCACAGGCTTTCTTCAGGATTTGCATCGGCAGAACCTGCCCCTGGCCCAGCCCAGCCGATGGAGGCAGATGCCACGTGCTCCCCGCTGCTCGGCATCCCACCACCGCAGGGAGAGGAGGCGTCTGAGGATGGAGCCCAAACCCCGCGCCTGTGGCTACTGACAGACCCAGTTCCTGCAGAAGACACCAGCTGCCAGCTGGCCGCGGCCGTCGGTGCACTAGCAGTGACATTGGTGGTGGCCTGAGACAGCATTCGCGGCTCAGCAGGCAGATCCTCAGGGTGTGATAGCCCTGGGATTTTCGAGGTCAAAGGTGTAACAGGCACTTACCGCGCTCGTCCCGGGGCAGCCTGGCGACTGGCACTGCCCGCTCATCCGCCTCGGGATCAGCACGTCGTCCCAGCAGGACGGGCCCTGTGGGAGGAAGCAGACATCCTGGTGAGCGGGCTGTCAGGGGCAGGTCCCCGCACCAACACCATCGGCGAGGTGGAACCGGAAAGGGAGAGTGACCCCGGTACATTGGTGTGCCGCAGCGACCTGCAGAACACAGGCCGGAGACCCTGGGCGTCCTTGGGAAGCCCCCCCCACCACCACCTCGAGGTGCAGGAGGTCGGGACCATTTTCACAGCCGTCTTAGGGTGACATTGGGCATGCAGTTCACTTACGGTAATGTCCTCACTGCAGTCCCATTTAACTGCTTAAAAGTTTAAAAAAACTTTTTCCTACAATTCATTGTAATTTCAACTGACAAGTTTTAAAAACATTTTTATCATGATTATCTTTTTATTTTATTTTAGAGAAGAAGGGAGGGAGAGAGAAAGAGAGAGAGAGAAACATTGATGTGAGTAACATTGATTGTTCCCTTGTCTCCCATCAGAGCCCCTAGTGGGGCTCGAACCCACAACCTGGGTGTGTGCCCTGACTGGGAGCCACCAGGCATGGAGTTAGGGCCCGGGCGCATTTCACCACCTCCAAGTCGGGGATGCTGAAACTTTCTGGGCAAACTGCCGACACGCATGTGTCATGCTTTAAATTTCTTAGTCCAAAAAGCCACAGGAACATCTATGTGAGAACTCCTCAAATCGATGGTCACCTAAGCTACCACTTTATTTGACAGAACCCATTCACACCTTTCTTTCTGATCTCAAACCATAACAAAATAACATGAGTGATAGCATCTCAGCGTTCGGTTGGATGTAGGGTTCACAATAAGACAGAGCACGTGCCGGTTTACCGGTAGCCACACCACCACTGTCAGCACCGAACCACTGCCACGGCGCTTCTGAAAGCGGAAGCAGAGTTAACTTTGCTCCTGTCTGCTTTAGAAAGTAGATGAGTCAGGGTTTCCATGGTTACAGCGGCTCTGTGTGGGAGCGAGCATGGTCTGTGACCAGATTAGACAGGGCGGCGAGTCCCCCGGCAGCTGAGGAGCTGTGTGTGAGGCGGGTCACGGAGGGGACCCCCAACGCGGCACCTCATCTCTCACGCGGGCAGGACTGGAGAAACACGTCGGGAAAAATGTCAGGACATTCGCGTGAAATACCCGTGATGGAGAAGGCTCACGCGGCTGCTTTTTAGAGAACGTCTTCCTGGTTGAGCCCGGGATTGGTCTCAACCAAGAAAAATGCAGGCACTTCCTGAGCCCCCGGAGCCGGTGAGCAACTCTGGCCGGGGCCCTGTGCTGTGCGGCCCTCGGACTGGGAGGGTCTGAGGCCAGAAAATGGTCGGAAAGCTTATTGGAGAAGCAGAAGAGGAGTATTTCGTGGCCCGTGAACAGGAAGTGACCCTCGGGCCTCCGTGTCCACGATAAAGTGCACGGACCGTGCTGGCCCCCAGCCGTCTCATCTGTGCAGCTGTCAAGCTGCCAGGGCAGGACTGACTGTCCGCACAGAGGCCGGCTCGCCAGGCCGAAACTATTTCCTGTCCCGCCCTGAATGCCAAGTGTTTGCCAACCCTTGACCTACAGGAAGTTACCATGAAAAAAATTGAGACCGCATTTTGGCCGCTGCCTAATCGCCTTGGTCTGGAGGAGAAGCTGTGTGCTGGGTCTCCTGTGAGAAGTCACTTCCATTCGAGGCTTAGGGCGGTTGACCTGTGGCACCTGAGAAGCAGTGGTGAGAGGCAGTGGTTCAGGTCGTGTCAATCAGGAAGAAGAGTGGGAGCTGCAACCAGAGAAGGCATTTGGCGCTTTGTCCTGGCTGACATTGGCGCCAGCTGGAAAACCACAAAGTCGGGTGCTGCTTAAACACATCCACGAGATGCACTTGAATCAGAACTTCCGGCCAGTGACTCAGTGGCACGGCCACAGCAGCACTTAGTGGCATGACTCAGAGGCATCTACAGGCACATGTCATATTATGCAAAGGGCTGATTCTAAGCAGTGAGGATGGTACGACGCTAAACAATGTCTTCATCCGTTTGAATTAGATGCACTGAATTTCAAATCCAGTTGACATGAACAGCCACACCGTGATGGGAAAGCTACTCAATTAATCAGAACATTCTTTTTTTTTTTTTTTTTTAGGGGTCATGGGGGATCAGCAACTGTGCCTACCTCCCAGGATGGATGGTTAGCTGAGATAAAGTACTTGGCATCATCCTAGACTCGTAGTTAACATCCCATAAATATTAGCGGGTGCTGCTGAGTGACTGGAGCGCGAGAACAATGTGATCTCGGAAAGAGCACCTCAATGCACAAAATGTCAGGCAGTCTAAGTTCTGGACAGAATTTCGCTGCAGTTTAGGCTGATAAATTTAACAACCTTAGGCCTCGCTTTCTTATCTCTAGTGTGTGGGCAATCAGAACTCGGGCCAAATAAGATAAGGAATGAGTTCATGGATGGGAAAAACCCATTATGGACGATAAGGCGTTTTAGAAAAATCAGTCAGTGAAGAGACAATGAGCCGTGTGCATTCCCGGACTCGTGCATTCACCCCCGCCTTTAGACAGCCCCTGATGTAGTGCCGCTTCCCGGCAGGAGGGATGCTCGGTGCGTCCCGATGCAGCTGCTGCTCGCATCCGCAATTAACCAGCTCGGAGTGCACTGCACTGAGTTCTCCAGGCCGCCGGGCTAACTCACCAGCTGCTTAAACAGAGTGTCTCGCTGGCCTTGGAGATTGTCCCCAAGTCACCGAAGCTTATCTATACACAGTGGTACCTCGAGATACGAGTGCCCTAACATACGAGATTTTGGAGATACGAGCCACGGAGCGAGCGATTTTTGCTTTGAAATACGAGCAATATTTGAGATAGGAGTCATCGCGAGGATCGGCCGGCTGCACACGACCCACCAGTTTACCACGACTCGAGCGTCTCATAGTTTCCCACGCCTCAAGGTAACGGAACGAATTCAACTCGTATCTTGAGTTACCACTGTATATAAAAGCCTATGCAACTGAACGACCGGTCGACCAGTGCGCTCCCACAGCCAACCTCCTGTGGTCCCTTCCCCCGGCCAGCCAGCCAACCTACCGTGTTCCCTATCTTCATAGCTGGCCAACCTTCTGCCTCCCCTGTCCCTGTCCAGCCAGTCAATCTACTGTAGACCCTCCCCGCTGCTGGCCAACCTACCGTGGTCCCTTCTCCCCACTGGCCATCTTCCCCCTAATCCCCCGTGGCCCCATCGCTGGCCAAGCTGAGGGTCCCCCAGCTGCGCACGGGGCCTCTAGGAAAACATAATTTGGCATAAAACAAATTCTCTTCCACCACTCAAGTGTGCTTCGTGACATCCAAAGCGAGCATTTCGTAATCGAATCCTTGATAAAACCCTTGTCCCTCACAAGAACACGATTGGGAGCGAGCCACCCCACATCTCTGCGAACATCAGTGTCGCTGTGAGCGAAACAACTCCCCTCCACGGCCCCGCAGCTCGGCCGCGCGTGACAAAGCCCATCACTGTCAGCGCAGACAGCCGGGCCCCCACGCAGGGCGCCTCCGCGCTAACCGCATTAACATCACACTGTGCGTGCTTCTGTCACGCGTCCCAGGCGCCACGCCGCCCGGAGGCCGCCGGAGGCCCTCAATTACGCCGCCGGGCGCTGACAGCTTTCTCCGCGCCCCGCTCCTCGGCGAGAGCAGGTTCGAGCAGCGGTGGGGCCTTGGTTCCGGGCCAGCCGTGCCGTGGAACTTAAACAATGGAGACAAATGAAGACTCGCCGTGAGTCACGCGGCAGATGGAGCCGCGGAGCGCGCGTGATCATCCTCATCTGCTCGGGCTGCGGGCTGAGAATAGCCTGCACGGGGCGGCTTGGCCGCGGCTCAGATGAGAGGCGGTGCCAGGCAGCGCCATGTGTCCTGACTGCGGAGACGGCCGAGCTCATTCCGGTTCCAGGCCTGCGCGCCCATCTGCCAAACAGCGCTGATCACCGGTCGGGGGGGGGGCGCGCACGGTCCTCTCTGCTGCTCCGTCCTGGGGTGATGACTGGACCACACGCTTATTAAACCAGAGAGGGCGATTATTAGATTCCTGAGAATGTCCCGTGCCATTGTGGGCAGGTGGGCCCGGCATTTCATTCTCAGGATACAGCTCTGGCCAGCACGTGACATAGAGGTGCGTCCTCTCCTCCGCTAGACCCGCAACTGGCCCCGAACGCGACCGGCCACCTTTCTGCCAGAAAGGGAAAGGATGAAGGAAGATGGGGTCCTGGTTACAGGTAGCAGGTGGTCAGATTTGTCTGTGTCCATGCAAGGCGTTGTCCATGAAGACGTAGTGGTGGAGGTAACCGTCCTAGCCCGTCCACAAAACCCACGTCCCGCTGCTAGGACTGGAGTGGGCGACTGGCCGGACAAGAAGGGGCGAGGCCTGGAGGAAGTCCCTTCCCTGGGGTCCCGGAGACAGTGGACTGGGGTGCATCTCCAGGATCAGGCCCCAAACACAGCTGGGGAGAGCAGGCCGGGGTATGCCTTGGTCCTGATGGTGCTTGGACGCCATTTATGAGGTTCTTTTATTCCCAACACCGGGTATTTCCATGAATGCCAGTGCATGGCGGGGAAGCGGGGGAGGTTCCTATTCTTGCCCCTTCCTGACCTAGGGGTGCAGAGCTGACAATGTCAAGGACTTCACCAACACCACCACCACCACCATCATCATCACCACCACCATCATCATCATCAACATCCACACAAACCAAAAGGACAAAAAACGATGGCTGGCCGGAAGGAAGGTCAGTCCTGGGATGTGGATTCTGGCAAAGTCTCTTTTTAAAGACACGGACCAACTTCCGATGCATTGAACACTGTTCAAGTTCACAGACTTCCCCCTCAGCCTTTCACTGCAAGAGACCTCTACCAGTTCTCGCCTCCTCTCTCCTTCCCTCTCCCTTTCTCCCCCGACTGTGTTCTGATCACGGTCCACTGGCCTCTAACAACCACTTACTGAGAGAGAGGAACAGGCTTACTTCTTCATCAAAACCAGCTAAATGTGTAGTTATCCGAACCTCTCAGGAAAAATCCAAACTGGCGAAAGCTCACACCCAAAAGGCCCCCCAACCCCCTCACCCCCACCACACACACACACAATACTTCTCTGTAAGAATTACCACTCATTATAGTTCATTATTTTTCCTCCCCTTTAACCTTTTTTACTTAATTCAACCAAGTTCTCGAACACTCTCTTCTTTCTGTTTATATTTCTTTCATCAGATGAAGGGGAAGACTGTTGTTGGAGAAGGAAGCAGATCTTGGTTCTGAGTCATTCTAAGCCTCCATCTTCTGAAGCAGCAGACTCTTAGGAGAATCTTACCTCCCACCTCCTGCCTCTGCTGGAGAGCTGGCTCCCACCGTCTTCGCCGCCCCTCCCTCGCTCACCCACAGAGCCCCCCACGCGTCTCTCGGTGCGGACGTGCTGTTTCGTCCCGTGGGAGCAGAGCGCCCGCTCACGGTGGCTGCAGGCGGTGTGTTCCCAGCTGCATTGTATCTGGAACATTCCGATGCCTGCTGATCGGCTCCCACTGCCCCGTGAATCACAGGCCGAGGGGGAGGAGGCCCAGTTAACACTAAAGCCCGAGGACAGCTCAGCCCACTGTTCTGGCGAGCGCCGGGCTGAAACATCTGGGCGTGTGGTGGGCGCGCCCAGCAGGCCAGTCCTCGGTTTGGGATGCCCTGGTTCCCTCTGTGCCCGCTGGCGTGGACAGTAGCCTATTGAGCCTCTCTGAAAGCAAACCCCCCACCAGCTGCAGATCCACGGACCGTCCGTTCCTGCTCCCAGCACAGAGCCCCCCCTCCGGTCCGACTCTCCCCCTAGGGTGTGCCACCCCACAGCTGCCGGGGGTCCTGTCATTCCACTGACAGAGAGAAATCCCCACGGGCGACCAGATGGGCCTGGGCAGGGCGTCTTGCCAGTCAGTGTCACCCTCAGCTCAGCTTCCTTCAAAATAGCTCCCCTACTCCCGCCCACCCATCACTGTTCCATGAACCACCGGCTGACGTACGTACAGGACCACATCTGTCTCTCAGACACTGAAATCCAGTTCAGACCTGTGTCTGTTTTCTCTGTTAACACCTCGAATCGGCTCCATGTAAAATAGGTATCTCGCAGCCAACAGCTCACGGGTTCTGAAACTCAATATCCTCTCGTTTCTAAGTTTCAACTCCCACGATTTCAGTGCACGGACACCATTTGTTCAGATTGCCTCTCTAGGGTTTAGCTGCGAATTCTGGTTCTTGAAGGTAGCCTGCCAGCCGAGGCGCGTGCGTCCTTGGCATTGATACAGGCCACGTGGAGAAACTTACTCTTAGAACCCGTGCCATTATTCGGGAATCAGAAGACAAAGGGAAACACACAGCAGGCTTCTCTCCCAGAATCAGGCTCTGGTTTAAGGAAATATTTTCTCAAAACCATGTTACTTAATTTCTGCAAACGCAGAGCACATCTGCCATCGCTCTGCCCGGAGCCAAGGAAAATAGCAATATTTTAATTAGGACCGAGAGTCAGACTTTCCCCTGTTTCAGAACGAAGTGACTGTTCCAGACCACCTGGCAGGCTCTCTGCATCCTACCTCCGATGACTAAGCCCAGGACAACCACCTTGGACTTGACCAACAGTATCCTATGTAATAAAAGCCTAATATGCTAAGTGTCCAGTCGTCCCTTCAACCAACCAAAGCATAATATGCTAATGATATGCTAAGGCTGCTCAACCACTCGCTATGACATGCAATGACAAGCAGCCAACCGGTCGACCAGTTGCTATGATGTGCATTGACCACCAGGGGGCAGACGCTCCAACTGGTAGGTTAGCTTGCTGTTGGGGTCCGGCTAATCAGATGGACAAGCTGTGGAGCACTCCTGTGGTCCCTCCCCAGTTGACCAAGTCCTCATGTCTCTCCCTGGTCCCAATTGTGCACTCGGCCTGGCCTGCTCCCTCTCACAATCTGGGACCCCCCTCAGGGGATGTCGGAGAGCTGGTTTCAGCCCGATCCCACAGGCCAGGCCATGGGACCCCACTGGTGCACGAATATGTGCAGTGGGCCTCTAGTGTTAGAAATGGATAGGTAGGCCTAAACACCCAACCTCTAAAAAGACTCCTTTCTTCCTTGCCTGAAGCAGATAGGGCAGGTATACCTGGGAAACACTCAGTGTAAAGAGTATCACACAAGTTTCCAGAGAAAACACTGAAGAAAGAGCAGGGCCAGATCTGACGTGACAGACAACCGTTGGGCGCTCCTCCCCTCCCTATCTTCGCACAAAACCACAGGCCAAAGCTGCCTCCACCCGTCTGTGAACTCTCAGTGGGTGGAGGACTCGGTGGGCCTGGCCACCACGAAGGAGGAGGAAGAGTTCAGATAAACTCCCCCAAGCGCAGGCCTCAGACCTCTCCTGAGGCAGACGGGGCTGCTTCGTGCAGTCCCCCTGGTGGCGCCACTCACCAGAAGGGGCCACATTGAAGGCGCCAGGGAATGGAACTGCCAAATCTAAGACCTCAAGGAAATGGCAGTCCGATGGAAAAGCAAGGAGGGCATTCGGAAACAAGGAGGAACACGTGGACGGATTGTCCAGCTCGAAGGAAATCCTCCTGGGTGTCACCGCCCGGAGTCAAGTCTTCCATCACCACCCATCTGTGCCCACCCATTACTGTGCCACCCTGCAGTGCACAGATGGCGCATCAGAACTGTTCCCACCAATGAACACAATTTAAAAAGCGAATCCTTGCCGAAGCCAGTGTGGCTCCATGGATAGAGCATCGGCCTGCGGACTGAAAGGTCCCAGATTCGATTCCGGTCAAGGGCATGTATCTTGGTTGCGGGCACATCCCCAGTAGGAGGTGTGCAGGAGGCGGCTGGTCGATGTTTCTCTCTCATCGATGTTTCTAACTTTCTATCCCTCTCCCTTCCTCTCTGTGAAAAATCAATAACATATATTAAAAAAATAAAATAAAAAGGGAATCCTTATCCAGAAGTCCCATCCTTCCAATATCTGTTGATGTTCTGTCTTCCTTTCTAGACCCACAGCGACAACCTTCTTTGGAGGACACTCCCTCTCTGCTGGATGATGGCAATGGTGTTAACCAGCGTCCTGCTCTGCACGGCAGGTCCTTCGCATGCCGTCCCCACACACCTGCCAGGGGCACCGCCAAGTGAACGTGAGAACCACACCCTCTCTTGCTTAGAACCCCCAGGGTCCCGCCCAGGCTCCCCATTTCCTGACTTTGTTCCCGAGCCCTTGCTCAGCGGACCACATGCGCCCCCACACCTCTTGGTTGACTGGCAGCCACCCCGCCAGGTGAGCCCACAGGCAGACGTCCAAGAAAGCAGTCACACCTCCTGCCATCTTCCCGGGGCTTTTCTGTTCCTTGGCCTTCTAGAAGCTTCCCATGAGAAGGGCTGAGGACGCTTCACGATAGCGACAATGGCAGAGCCGGGGCAGGCCGCGTGGACGCTGCTGACTGCCTGGAAAGCAAGTTCTCATGTCACACGCTCCTCACGCCCTCTCTGCTCTGCGAGGGCCTGCACCTGACGAGGCAGGGGGTGCTCTGGGCTTTTCTGCCTGAAACGTCCTGGCGATGCAGCCCCTGGGCCCCTCCCCAGCTACCAGGTCACGGATCGCGAGTTTCTCCACATCCAGTGAAGATGCAGAATAGGGCCACACCCTGTGTGTTCGCCAGAATCACGGACTCCAGTGATTTCTAACACTGAAGGTAACAGAAAAGCACAGAATACAGAATACAGTGCCGGGCTCAGGACCGGCTTACATGCTAGCCGTGCCCTAGGGCAGTGGTCGGCGACCTGCGGCTTGTGAGCCACTGGTGGCTCTTGAGCCGCGGTTTGCCGATCTGTTGACTAACGAGGGTGCCGACCACTGACCTAGACTTTCCATTCCAATCATTACCGGCTGTGGTTGCTCCTGGTGATTAAGGCCCGATCCCAGTGGTCGGCAAACTCATGGGTCAACAGAGCGGCAAACCGCGGCTCCTGAGCCGCAGTTGGCCGACCGCTGCTCTGGGGCAAGTCCTTTAGATTCTGCGATGCTCAGACTCCTCCCGGGTAATCCAGGAAGGGATAGCAGCTTATCTCCTCCGCTGTTTGTGGGGAGAATATAACATCAGGAGAGGGATTTCCTGCCTTTAAGACACTGTGGGGTGTCAGTTCTTTTTTGCTGCAATAAGCCGCGCCGTTAGAATTTCCACATAAAGCCCTGGGCAGGCTGCTCTACTCCACGGTGCCATTAGCATGCACAATGTTTCGCTGCGATGTAAAGTTTTTACCTCAAAAACTACACATAATTATTTCCTTCGGATTATCAAGGAAATGTGCTTCTGGCCTAGCAAGTGAATATCAGGTCTTCTTCATAGAGACCCGCCTTGTCTTTTTAGGAATTAAAGACTCACGATCCAGCGAGGGGCCCTGTGCACAAATCTGTGCACCAGAGCTCTCTGGGGGGGGGCCTCACCAAGAGGCGTGGCACAGAGGCCCATCCACGACTGGGCGAGGAATGTTTGCCTCGTCACCATGGCAACGAAGCAAGCATTCCGCCAGGCTGCTCATGCTGCTCACTCTCAGCGGCCGCCCCCCGGGACTGCAGGTCTCTGGAGGGGCCGAGAAGACTGGGCGCCACCATCTTGTGGCTATGGGCGCCGCCATCTTTGTGACGGAGTGACAGTTACTTTGCATATCACCCTTTTATTAGATAGGATAACCTGATGCGAGAGCTTTTGAGAAAAACCCTTTTTAACCTTATGAACTATGTATATTTCAGGTTAGAAAACTGACCTACTCAACTACAAGCATCTTCCAAAGAGGTTTGTAATCAATATATGAAATAACATTTCAAAAATAGCGAAGTTGGTATTTCTTCACTTCTCTGGGACTTAAGGTCAACTAGGGGTTACTAAAGTTGTTATTAGTGTCCAGGGATACTAAGCATCTTATAATTGAACAATTTTTTAAAATATATTTTATTGATTTTTTACAGAGATGAACGGAGAGGGATAGAGAGTTAGAAACATTGATGAGAGAGAGACATCGATCAGCCACCTCCTGCATGCCCCCTACTGGGGATGTGCCCACAACCAAGGTACATGCCCTTGACCGGAATCGAACCTGGGACCCTTCAGTCCGTAGGCCGACGCTCTATCCATTGAGCCAAACCGGTTTCGGCATAATTGAACAATTTTAAAGCATTAAAATAATGAGTAAAATACACAAGTAAATTATTTCCAAGAATAATAGAAATAATTATGATAGCCATTTAATTTTGTACAGGGAATCAAGCATATTAAAGGTATGTATTGTTATTATCCAACATATTTGAGTGGTTAGTTGGAAGCTCCTTTCCAAACTGAGACTATGCTGTTCTCTAGACCAAATCACAGAATGCTTTTCCATCAGCCTGAGGTCTGTCCGCACGGCTATCGGTGTGGGTGGGGCGGCTGCACGGAGCCACACCTTCGGAAGTGGCTGCAGTGGGGCCAGGGCCGCCGAGGGGCAGGTGGCGGGGTGTCTGACATGGGCCACGGAGTTTGTTTCTCACAGGAACTTCCCGCAAATTGTGGCTGTGGTCAGCGGACATGCACCTGCAGGGGCCTGCCACGTGTTTTGCGTTTCATTGCTTAGTGTTGTTTGGATATTTATTAGGAATAAAACTTGTTTGGTTCAGAGGATAGAGTGTCAGTCTGCGGACTGAAAGGTCCCAGGTTCGATTCCGGTCAAGGGCATGGACCTTGGTTGCAGGCACATCCCCAGTGGGGGGCATGCAGGAGGCGGCTGATCGATGTCTCTCATCGATGTTTCTAGCTCTCTATCCCTCTCCCTTCCTCTCTGTCAAAAATGAATAAAAATATATATATAAAGAGAATACAACTTAATGGAGATCCAAAAATCGTGACAATGAATAAATTCATGAGTCTAATGGGACAGTGGTGCTGCAGTGTCACAGGGCTCTGCTGGTCATGTGAGCTGTCCCTGGCTTATCGATGCTTTTAAAAACGTTGTTTATACTAATGCTCTAGTCAATGAACGTCCACGTTCATCAATTATCCAGCGTCGCTCTCCTAAGTGGAGTGTTCTGTTCTCTAGCGATGGGCACCATAGCATCTCTGTAGCGCATTAAGAAACTTAAGCCGGCTCAATTATAAGGCAGAAGATAGTTACTCAATAATAATACGCAAACGCGCACATGGGACCAAGCACTCGCGTCTCCAGGCTAAGAGACAGTTTAGAATCAATGGCACGAAGCCAGACTTCTCTCGACGTGGAAACAGTCTCCAGGGTCCCATTTTTTTTTAAAAAAAAGGTCTAAGATGACACTCTCTCCTGTCATCACCAACTGCTACACCGGGGCAGACTAGCTGACTGGTGGCCCTCCTGAGTGCGCACCGAGTCCTCACACAGCGGCCTGGTGTCCCAGAGGACAGATCCAGATGGGACGTACCCGTGGGAGAGAGGCCTCAATAACCCGGAAGACTGGGTGGGAAGAGATTAACCGAAGAATATACATATACAGTACATGCAACTATGCCCAACCCAGGGACACAGACAATAGGGCCGTGGGGTGGGGTGGTGGGGGCCGATGGAGAGGGAAGGGGGCGCGTCTCTCATATTTCCAACAATAAAGACAATTGTTGGGGGCAGTGGCTCTCAACCTTCCTAAGGCCGCGATCCTTGCATACAGTACCTCACGTGGTGGTGACCCCCAACCATGAAATTTTGCTACTGTGATGCATCGTGATGTCAATATCTGCATTTTCCGATGGTCTTAGGCCACCCCTGTGAAAGGGTCGTTCGACCCCCAAAGGGGTCGCGACCCCCAGGTTGAGAACCGCTGGTTGGGGGGGCACATCAGACTGGGTTGGAAAGTTTGGAAGGAGGACATTCTGAGAACAGGGAAGCGTATGGAAGGCCGCCTGCCCTGTTTATCGGAATTCCGACGTAGGGGAGTTGGCCGAAGGTGGTGCCCTTAATTATTCCCCGCCCTTTCCAAACAAGTCTGTGCCCCTGCGGACCCCCGGTGTTCTCTGGAATCCTTATGCTTCATCTTCGGGTGTCCTTGCAGACACATGCGTCTTCCCAAGGTTCCTCACCTGCTGATGGTATCTAAAGGATGAACTTGACTTCAAACGGCTGTCACAGTAAAAGCTCGAAGAGGCAGGCGATGGAGGCTGGCGGGTTCCTTCAGCCAGGCAGACCCTTAGCCTCTCTTTCCCAGCAAACACTGGGTGGGAGCCATCATTCCTCTGTCGCTCAGGGTCTGCTGGTCGGTCCCCGTAGATAATTTTTTTTTTTAAAGCAAGGTATAGAAACACAAGACAAAGCAGGAGACCAAAAGTTGGCACATGGGAGGGAGGGCCAGGAGTCCCTTAGCAGCACCAGGAGAAAAAGGCACCCTCTGGGCAGAGCAGTGCAAGCACAGACCCTGAACTAGCTCCAGGCTCAATCCCAATAAACAGAGACGGACAAGAAGGTGACGGTCCCCCCGACAAAAAGAAAGGATCTGGAGGAGGATGAGAGGGATGATGATAGTACAGACCTGCCGATCCCAAGGTATGATGATTAATGATTACTTTATGGTAATTAATGGGTTTCCCTCCAGATGCGATTTCAAAGAAGCCATGCGCATTGGATCATTCCGTCACTGAAACGCGCGTCAGCACCTACTGTGTGCCAAGCTCTGGGGCAAACATTAGAGGTCCGAGATGCAAGAGGCAGCGCCACGCGCCAATATGCCATCACTTAGTGAGGACATAAAAGTACCACCGATGACAAAGGAATGTGTAATGCACTGAGGGAACTCAAATAACGGAGGGACCCATCTCATTTTGTTTCCGACGTGAATAACTGATAGACGGGCACCAAACACCCTTACCAATGGGGTAGGGGGGTTTGTTAAAATATTTCCCATTTATTCCCCGCTTACACTAACTGAATCCCAATAAAATAAGCATTGACGAGGGTTACTTTTAAAATCCCCCGGAGGGTGGGTGTCAGTGGCTGGCCAGTTGAGGCCAGGCTACCTCTGCATTTGATTGCTCTCTCTCTCCGTCCACCCAGACTCAGGATGCTTTCGTAACAAAGTTTTGCTGTGTTTTCAAAGAATTTTGGATCTCAGGACTGAGGGATTTTATGGTGAATAACAGTGACTGAGGGAGGAGGGGAAAGGAACATCACAAGGTCACAAAGATTTTACAAAGGAATTTACATAATATTGCCCGTGAGACGGCATCTCCATCGTCTTCTGTCCAACTAGTTAGTTGGCACCGTTTTCTAATTTAAAGACGTCAGAGATGCCTCCGTTAAAGCCCTCGCGTCAGTGTGAGAATTTTCAGAGGGAAACCACACATAAGCAGAGGGAATGCGCTCACAATTAACGGGCGCCCTTTCCTTTCAATAAGAATGGTACTCTTTCATTATCCTGCTTACACGCTGGTCCGCGGGGAGTGCTCCTTCCTACGGTTTACCGCGGAGTCGGCCTGGCTGGCTCTCAACTCCTTTAAATTTTTAACAAGCTCGTCACTAGTGTGGTCCCTCAGCACGCGGGGCCTTGTCGGAGTGCGTGGGCCCCGCATGGGACCGGACCTGGCGGGTTTTGGACCCAGAGGCCCCTGGAGACACGGGTCTGAAAAAGCCAGAACGCAGACCCCCTTCCTCCGCCCGGACAGCTCCCCGTGCCCAGCCTTCCGAGGCGGCCGCGGTTCCCGGATGGGGAGGAAGGGGGAGGAAGAGCCGGAGGATCAGCAAAAAAACCCGATAAGCTGTTACCATGGCAGCATCGTCTGCGCCGCCAAACACCCTCTTTAAAAGTGGGTTTTTTATTTCCACTTGTTTATCATCAGATAAACCCAGCGCTGACCCAGACCAGCCACGGAGGAAGCCGAGCGTCTCGGGCAGAAGCCGCCCGCCACGGAGGAGAGCGAGCTGAGCGGGTGGACAGGGCACCTTTACCGACACCCCCGGGGGGGGGTAAGGGGGGACCCGGCAGCTTGTGCCGGCTTTTATTTATTTATTTATTTTTCTAAAATATTTTTTTATTGATTTTTTACAGAGAGGAAGGGAGAGGGATAGAGAGTTAGAAACATCGATGAGAGAGAGAGAGACATCGATCAGCTGCTTCCTGCACGTCCCCCACTGGGGATGTGCCCGCCACCAAGGTACATGCCCTTGACCGGAATCGAACCTGGGACCTTTTCGTCCGCAGGCCCGGATGCTCTATCCACTGAGCCACATCGGTCAGGGTTTGTGCCAGCTTTTAAACACTTAAGCCAAGTTAGCCCCAACCATCAGACGTACCCAGAATGCCATCGGGCTAGAAGTAACTCAGAAAATGTGGAAAGTGCAACAAGTCTAGGATCAGGGTCCCGCCTTGTGACCCGCTAGAGGCCCTTTGTGACGTGCATCCTGGTGCTCGTCGAAGGCAAGTGCCACGCATTCCGAACTCCGCTGGCCTCTCCGGTCCGGGGCCGCCTGGACTGGGCCGAGGACCAGCCGGGAGCCACCAACGGCCGCCCGCGAGGCTGAAGAGCCTGTATGTGAAGGCGCCACATGTCCTCTATCCAGTCTTGGCTGCCGTGAATAACGGTACAATGAACTGGGTGCGGGGAGGGGACATATATCTTTGCCAATAAGTGTGTTCAGTGTTTTGGGTTCATGCCCAGAGGAGGGGTTGCTGGTCTATGGTAACTCCCTACTTAATGTCTGTTAGAAACCCCCATCCCACTTCTCATAGTGGCTGCACAGTTCCCATCTTGAGAATCTCGTGCAGAGTACGTCCGACAGGAAAGGCGAAGAACCACATGAGGTGACTCGTGTGTGGGCTAGAACCCTAAAAGCCACGCCTGAACAGACGAGAAAACCAAACAAACACTCAGAGATGCAGACGCAGATGGTGGCCAGCAGAGGGAAGAGGGGTGAGGGGGTTGGTAAAGGGTACAGGGGTCACGTGCCTGGTGACAGAGGAGATGTGACACGCCGCCTTGCCCATGGCCCCCGAGTGAGGATGGCCCAGGCCGGGTGTCACGGAGCCAATCCTTGGGCCGAGCAGCTGTGCCCACAGGAAGGGGCCCGGGTGCCAGGCTGGGAAGCAGGTGCACGGGCCGAGGCCGGTGCACGAGATTCGGCCTGTGCTCGGTGCGCGATCAGCCAAGGGCCGGCCTCACAGGGGATGCAGGGATGGGGAGAGACGGGAACAGGGCGGACCTGGTCCAGCATGGGATATGGGGTTGAGGGTCGAGTGCCAGGGACTCAGGCGTGGAGAGGGCGCAGCCCTGGGGGGAGGGGGGTGATGCGGGCCCACCCAGAGCCAGTGCCTCTTGGAGGTGGGGCTGGAGAAAGCCACCCCGGTCAGCCACGCGGAATGAGAAGACCCCTCAGCTCTGCGTCCCTTCTGGAGTTCTCCAGAGTCCCTTTCCCATGTTCGATGTCCCCCGCTCCTCAGTGTGCCGCACCCGAACCCCGGTTCTCACATCTGAGAGGCCTGCACCCACGCCTCTGGCTCCTGGACTCTGCTGCCAGCCAGGAATCCAGCGCCCCCTCCCCGGGGTGAGGCAGAGGCTGCGGTCCGCACCCACAGGACCAACTGAGCCCGCGTCAGCCATTGCGGGGGGAGGAGGGGGGCAGCCAGGAGCTCGCAGAGCCGTGAGCCCAGCCAGGCTTCTGCCTTCCAGGCCAACTGTTTATCTCTCCCCGGCACCCACAGTGCTGCTTCTCTGCACACACATCGCACGGACGCTCAGCATATTTCCGTGTTGGAAAATTCGAATAAGTGATGTGGAAACTGGAATAACATTTGCATTGATCAAATAGCACTTAACATTCAAATTCCATTTATAAACCCAACTTCATGCTCCGTATCGTGGTGACATTCTCGGAGACCCAGCAGCCTCATGTGGAAAATTAGATCCTGGTCTATCCCTTCTGACGGGATTTGCTGCAGGACAGAGAGGTTTCTAGGGAACTCGCGTGTCTGCGCTCAGGAGGACTCTTTAGAACACAGCACCTGTGTGTCCAGCCGCCTCCTGCTTTCCTGGCCCCCGGAGCCCTAGCCCCGCTGTGCGCCTGCGGCCCTGGGCCTCTGGGTCTGAGATAGACGTGGCCACTGGGTCTGAGATAAAACGTGGCCTCTAGGTCTTAGATAAGACGTGGCCACTGGTTCTGAAATAGACATGGCCACTGGATCTGAGATAGATGTGGCCACTGGTTCTGAGATATATGTGGCTGCTGGTTTGAGATAAGACGTGGCCACTGGTTCTGAGATAGACGTGGCCACTGGGTCTGAGATAGACGTGGCCACTGGTCTGAGAGAAGAGGATCAGCCGCAGGAGGCCCCCTGGGTCAGAGATGCCGGCCTGGACAGGAAGTGGCTCTGCCCGTCACCTGCCAGTTCAGGGCGCCGTGGGCTGCTTTCCCGCGCGCTGACAGGTGGCTCTGACCCCCGCCGTCCCGGGGCCTCTGTGACCCGGAGGCCGCGCCCTGGCCGATGGCTGGTGAGCTGCGAGGAAGAGGCCTGTCTGTTTAGGAATAAGCCCCGGACTAACCCCAGAGCCCCAAGGTAGAAAGGGACCCTGAAGTCCCACCTCCTAAAGGACTTCCCTCACGACTGCTGCGCGCTGGCCCCACAGTCTCCTCCGTGGGGGGCTTCCTGGGAAAGATGTGATGGCTGCCGTTAGTCATGACAAACATGGACACCCGTCGCCTGAAGGCAGCAGTGGGGAGGCAAAGGTCAGCTCAGATGTGAGCCGTGCAGCCACATCGGCTCTCTCAGCCACACCCCGCGGTGCCATCACACACTGCCCCCCCGCTGCTCCCCACTTCCCAGGAGTGGCCCCCGCTGCTCCCCACTCCCCAGGAAGGGCCCCCGCTGCTCCCCACTCCCCAGGGGTGCCCTCACGGGAAGCCTGTCTCCAGAGGCGTCTCACACACACGGGGCGCCTTCCTCAGGCCCGGGCACCTGAGCCGGACGGAGGCTGTGAAATGACAGCCACCGAGGCCACGCGGGGACCCGATCCAGGTGCGGGTCACGGGGTTTGGTAAGACTGATGGGTCTGAGGCCGGAGGACACACGGCTCCCGAAGCCACAAGCTTAATCGAGTGTCACGGAATCCTCTCGGTGGCTGAGTCTTAATTGCCATGAGATCCTCTAAGTCAGCGGTTCTCAACCTGTGGGTCGCGACCCCCTTGGGGGTCGAACGACCCTTTCACAGGGGTCGCCTAAGACCCTCGGAAAATGCAGATATTGACATCACGATGCATCACAGTAGCAACATGTCATGGTTGGGGGTCACCACCCCATGAGGAGCTGTATGCAAGGGTTCTCCGCCTTAGGAAGGTTGAGAACCGCTGCTCTAAGTCGTTACGTGAGCTGTGACGTTCTTTGTAAAGGAACGTCCTGCTGGAATGTGACGTTCAGGGAAGGATGGGGAGAGGGGCCTGACCCACTCCTCTGAGCGCAAGGAAGACGGCATCCAGGTGGGCGCTCGCGGCCCGCAGTGACACGCACCTGCTGAAGCGGTGCGGGCTTTGGCGCTGGTGCTGCACGGGCCCCGGGCTGGAGCGGAGGACTGGGAGCGGGAGGACGGCTGGGCCGGCCCCGGATGGGGCGGGAGGACGGCTGGGCTGGCCCCGACAGTGCTCCCTGTTTCCGGCCCACGGCTCTCGGTGAGCACCAGGGGAGGCGCCAGAGGAGGAGGCCGGACCAGCACGAACGGGGACTGGCCCCCACAGGCAGCAGAAGGTGACCCCCCCCCTGGCGTTCTGCCAGAGGGCAGAGACTTCATAAACTGAGATTAAACCTGCGACGCCATTGTCAGACCTCTAACGTCAGAGCAAAATCAAACTTCTCCTGGGGGGTGAGTGATTCAGAGGACTCAGCAGATTAATTCGAATTCTGTTATGCGTGGCATTTAAAGCATTAGAACATGGACTCCTGCTCACATTATAATTATCTGCATGCAAAACTGTTTTTATGACATTTGGGAATAAAGATTTTCCCTGCATCTTATTTACGTGGCAGGCAAAACAGCCCGATTCCAGCGTTAAAGAAGAAACACAAACGCAGAACACAGTTCGGACCGGTTACACCCTGTCCGTCTCAGGGTTCCGGAGATGAGGGGCGGGCCTGGCCACCTCCCCAGTGCTTTGGGGGGTGTGGGGGGGAGGGGGGAAGAATGGAGAGGGAACGAGTCTGCAAGCGGCTCACCTCATCGTGTCCTGCCCAGCAAGATGGTCCCAACCTCAGCCTCAACACCCCCCTCCCCTCTGTCCTGCCCCTCAGACCCCGTTCCTCCGCCGCAGACGTCTCTCGGGCCCTGAACCTGTTCTCGGAGGATGAATATGTCTTTTGTCAAACGCTACTGTGCGCGTTCAGCACATCTGCTGCTGGGACAGATGTCTCGGGCGGGGGGGGGCCTTCGTTTACGGGGCGAACCTTTCCGCAGTAAAGAGCTCCAAGGCCCGGGAGCGCGTGTCCTGTGGGCCCCTGGCGGCCGGGACCCAGCACTGGGTGGGCTGGCAGGGCCTCCCGCCTCCCGGAAAACCCCATCCGCCTGGACTCCGAGGCCCTGGGCGGCGATGTTCAATCTACATCAGCTCATGGAGCGCAAACTCATCATAAAACCCTCAATAAGGCAAGACGCGGCTCTGTGCGCTGACCCGGCCCCACGCGCAGGCGGGACCCTGATTCACGCCCACCGGTGGCCGGCGTGTGCCGGCTGGTGTCATTTCTCACCTGACAGTCTCAGGGAGGAGAGGGCCGTTTTCTGTATGTTTTTTTTTTAATATTTTATTGATATTTTACAGAGAGGAAGGGAGAGGGACAGAGAGTTAGAAACATCGATGAGAGAGAGACATCTGTCAGCCGCCTCCTGCACGCCCCCTAATGGGGATGTCCCCGCAACCAAGACACATGCCCTTGGCCGGAATCGAACCCGGGATCCTTCAGTCCACAGGCCAAAGCTCCACCCACTGAGCCACACCGGTTTCGGCAGGAATGGCATGTTTGAAGCATTCTTGGGGCACAGGTGGACAGTCGGTGACCTACTATACATATTGTGCTCTGGGCGTGGTTCTGACGTGGCCGTTCTCCCACATCCAGGCACCCAGGCCTGTGGGTGACGGACCGATGGGCACCCGACACTGACCAGCTTCGGTGAAGGAGCCATTCCCTCCTTTTCCCGGTAAGACTTCAGGCCGCCATTGTCCGCACTGTGGGGCGGCTGCAGGGAGGGCAGTTAGGGTGACTGACTGTGGGGGGAACGTTACAGGCCTGACACACCCAGGGGGAGCCAGCAGAGTCCCCCACCCCGCCCCACCCCGTCACGGTGGGCTCCCAGGCCTCACCCAGCGCTCAGCTCCCTCCTATAGCCCCCGAGGGGCGCTGTCTTTAGTCACCAACTGGGAGAGAGAGCAGACTCGCTGCCCAGCAGGTAGAGGCCCAGGCTGGAGGGAGGCGTCACCTCATGCTCTTTATTGGGGACATTGGCGTCTTCTTCTGCGGCCAGGCCGGGCGACCTTGACGCACATCTAAACATTAAACCCAGTGCCCTGCACACAGGTGCCCGGCATCCTGCAAGCAGGTGCCCATCATCCCCCAAGCAGGTGCCAGCCTTCTGCACGCAGGCGCTCAGCCTCCCCCACACAGGTACCCGGCATCTCGTGCCGCGGCTCCCAGGGGCACCTCCTGAGCAAATGAGATTTCACGCTCAGTTGGACGGGGAGACGGGTGAGGGCACGTGTGCCCGCCTCCCTCCACCCACGGCTTCAGCTCCCCCCGAGCCGGCCCTGGCGGAGAGCAGCTCTGGCCGAACCCTGCAGCTGCCTGAAGGGGGCTCCCTGTACCCCACTCTCCGGAGGCCTCGCAGGGACCCGCAGCGGCGAGGGAGCCGGTTGAAGGACATCGTATAAGCGGTGTTCCCACCCGCAGATCGTCATCGGAACAGAAAGGGGTTTTTCATTCAGAAGCAGACAGTCTCCCCAAAATACTCCATCGGCCCTAACCATCACTGTCGGTGCCCGGCCAGTCCCGCTTTAAGACAGAGAGACCGACAGACAGAGATGTGTGTGTGTGTGTGGGGGGGGGGCACGTTACTAAAATGTTATATTTTAAAATCATGACTTCCCTAAAACATGCTTAAGGGAAATCCAGACACTTGTCAAATTTTAGGTATCTTTACTTTTTAATTTTTCCACTGATTTTTCCGAGTGGAAGGGAGGGAGGAGGGGAAATGTGGAGAGGGGAAGAGAGAGAGGGAGAGGGAGAGGGAGATGGAGATGGAGAGGGAGAGGGAGAAAAAGGGAGAGAAGAAGAGGGAGAGGGTTAAATGAAATTAAATAGATGTTTTAATGCCAGAGAGAGAGAGAGAGAGAGAAAGAGAGAGACTGACCAGGGCCAGGTATGGAACCTGCAACGGAGGCCCATGCCCGTGACATGGGAGGGACCCTGAGACCCCGCGGTCCGCAGGCTGATGCTCTATCCCCTGAGCAAAGCGGGCGGCACCTTAGGTGACCACATCAGCGGCTGCTGTAACCCAGGCGCTCCGTGATGTGACGGCTTCTTTCCTCCACGGCCCACGGCTGCGTGGACGGCGGGACCGGAGAGGCACGGACAGCCCTCGGCCCCAGCCCCCGGCCGGCCCGGCAGCCGCAGGGAACACCCTCCTGCCCACAGCGCTGCGGGCGCCGGTAGGTGGACTGCGTCAGCTGAGTGCTCGCAGTTCCCCGTCTTCCCAACTCCCCCTAATCCTCCCCCGGTCCCCTCCTCCTTCTGCCCCCTGCTCTCCGGGCGCCCTCTGGACCCTCCAGCCGGCAAAACCTCCCAACCAGCAGCGTGACTGCGCATCCACGGCGCCCCCTCCTTCCTACCCACGCCAGCCACGGAATCAGGTCATTCATTGTTGGACGCATGGGGACCACAGGCTACGGGTCTCGGGCTCGGGCACCGATGCTGCGGGCACACAACAGGTGTTTCCTGACAAGTGACCCCCTTGGGGGTGGGGGGTGAAGATGGGGACCTGCAGGGAATGCGAGGTAACGCGGCTGCGCAGGCACCACAAGGTGTCGCCGAGGACACCGCCAGCCTCAGGGTGTGCTTTTCACCCGCGAGCTGCAGCTGATTCAAGGACCCTGACCTCTGCGGGGGTGGGCACGCCCACAGTGAAATGGATGTGGGGAGTCTCTGGCGGCCCCTGGCCCCTCCGCACACAGAGAGTAAAGTCTCTGTCTCGGCCCGCGCTGTGCAGGCTGGGTCCCGGGGACAGCCGCTCCTGGCTCCAGGACAAGGTCAGAGGCGTCGCCTGCAGCGTGTCCCAGAAAGCCAGCTGGATGAGGCCAGGCGTGACCGGAGGACAGCGCGCCCCAGTCCCCGTGTTTGGAAAACAGCAGATTAAAGGAAATTAAATAGATGTTTTAATGCCTGAATTACTAAAGCTGTTAAAATGCTAATGGGATTGCAAATGCCCAAGACCGGGAAACAGGAGGAAGCGCTTTCTCAGGCTGCTGACCTTGAAGCCAAGGTGGGGGTGGGGAGGGCCACACACCTAGGGAGCATGGCTCAGGGCCTGCCTGGGAGATGCAGGTGGCTGTCTGGACTCCCCTCCCACTGTCCCGCCCTCCACAACAGACAGCCCTTCATTTCACCCACCGGGGGCACAGGGAGCCAGCACAAAGGCCCAGCACCTACAAGAAAAAACAGCAAGCGAGTGAGAACCACCGTTTCCTCTATGTGAGGAGCGAGACCTGCTCTCCCAGGGAGCACCCCTCCGTAGAGGTTTCTGCTCGGCTCCTTCTTAATTGCATCACACACACACACACACACACACACACACACACACACTCACACACTCACACGTCTGCACGTTAGAGAACCCTGAACGCTCTCAGCTCTGGCAACACCAGGGCTCCAGGAGGCGGAGGAACCGGGAAGGTGTGCTGTACCTGTCCCCAGGCCCCCTCCGAACCCCCATCATCTCTGCTGAACCGCCGTTATCTCTGTGCCACCGCTCAGACTGCCAACTGCGGATGAGCCTGAAACTGTCCCATGAAATCAGGCGGGAGGACAGTAATGAGATTCTCCTGCACCAGGCCTGACGGCGGTCGTAAAAACAATCAAAGCGGCCCCTTGTGCTTTCCTCGCAAACTCACAGGCTCTTTCCTTCCTGTCTTCTTTTGACTCCATTTACATTGATCTCAGAGAGGGGAAGGAGAGGGGAGAGAGAGAAACATCCGTGATGAGAGAATCACGGATCGGCTGCTTCCTGCACGCCCCCCACTGAGGATCGAGCCTGCCACCAGGGCCTGTGCCCTGACCGGGAATCCAACTGTGACATCCTGGTTCGTGGGTCCACGCTCCACTACCGGGCCACGCCAGCCTGGCCTACAGGCTCTTTCTCAGCGAGCACGGTGATTTTTATTTATTTATTTATTTATTTATTTAATTTATTTATTTATATTTAATTATTTTATTTATTATTTTATTTATTATTTTATTTTATTTTTATTTACTTTATTTTATTTCATTTTATTTATTTTATTTTTTTACCTAAGGAAACACTGTTTTCCCTGTCTGGCAGGCAGTCTCTCCCACGTCTGTGGGTGCCCCGCCCATTTCACAAAGGAAGGGGCCTCCCTGAGGGACTAGAACCCAGCTTGGGTTTCAGATCATGCTGTCGTCCTCTGAACCCTTTAGATCAGCGGTTCTCAACCTGTGGGTCGTGACCCCTTTGGGGGTCGCCTAAAACCAGCAGAAAACACCTATCTCCCATGGTCTTAGGAACCAACAGACCGCTCCTCGGTGTCGCAAAGTGTAGCCATGTAGTTTACTGTTGTCCTAGGAAGACTGTTACCCATGCTACACCACGATTCAAGACAAAATCCCATTTATTTGTCATTAGAAATAAATATTTCACCATATATAATTACATATTGTTTTTGAGATTAATCACTATGCTTTAATGATGTTCCATTTGTAACAATGAAAGTACATCCTGCCTATCAGATATTTACATGACAGTTCATGACAGTAGCAAAATGACAGTGATGAAGTAGCCACGGAAATCATGTTATGGCTGGGGGTCACCACCACATGAGGAGCTGTCTTAAAGGGTCACGGCCTTAGGAAGGTTGAGAACCGCTGCTTTAGATGGTAACCAACAAAATGGCTTCCCCCGCTGTCTCTGCAGAAAAACTACTTCCCTGACAGCGACTAACGGAGATGTGTTCACCCCGGGGCGCCGGCTCGCCGTTCTCTCGATGCCTTCCCCTTCGACTACGAAGTTCTTCACCATCGGATGTCCATTTGGGAAGATCGCTTCCCTAATTACCAAAGACCAATCAAGTGAAAATCAATTTAGGTCATCCAGCCGGCCTGGAGAAAACTCATCCTGCCCAGACAGGTCTGTGGTATCAGCTGCCTGCGTCCTCTCCGAGAGACTGGGGTGGGGGTGGCAGGTGCATGTCCTGTCTCGGGCGGCGCTGCTCGCCTGCCCGGCGTGCGGACAGAACCTGCCCTGGACTTCACGTTGCGGAGCCCCAGGCGGACGCCATCGCTCGGCGGATGAAGGCCCCCCGGCTTCCCAGGTGAGCCCACACGCCGAGCGGTCGGCGGACAGAAGCGTGGACTGCGGGCTCGGTTCTTGGGGAAACGCCCCTTGGTGTATCCCGAGGAGACGTGTCCAAAGCCCGAGTCCTGCTCTGTGGGCCGTGGCCACGGGCTACACGCTCAGAAACCTGCAGCGGAACGGCCAGAACCAGGGGACACATTCCACGGAGGAGCTCAAACCGACCGGCGCTCAGATGGGCGCCTTTCAAACAGATCGGCAGAGGCTGCGGGGGGTCCGCCGGCTGCAGGAGCTGAGGCCGAAGCGAGCACGGGCCCTTTAAACCTGGACCCTCTCACAAATCAGAGGGGGGGCGGGCGGCCAGGAAGACGAAAATGGGACACAAATACGCTCCTTGACCTCAGTCTCCTTTCTCCTCCACTAAAGGACTGTCCGGAGTGTTTGCATCCCTACGGACCGTGGACGTTCCCGCTGTGCCACCACCACCAACACAGCAAATGGAACACTGACTGGAAATTGTAAGAGTCATAAAAATTCCATCGAATCGCCCAAAGCGGGGTGACTCAGCTGGGCAGGGCGTTTCCTCACCCTCCGCCCCGCCGTGAGTGGGAACAGCCGGGCCCCCCGGCCTGTTGGGAGGTGGAAGCAGATTGGCCTGCTCACTCCCCCGCGCCCCAACCTCCCCCAGTGTTGGGCACGCACACGTCGCCTGCATTGCTGGTCCGTTGGGAGCATCTGTACGCATTGTCCTCTGACCTCTGCTCCGTCCTCCTCACGGTGGGGCGGAAAAGGTCAGGCTGGTGGGAAGCGCTGGGGACTGGCGCTGTGCCGGGGGCAGTTTGCTGCCGATTTAAGACCTGGCAGCCAGCCACGTGGGCACTTTCCCGCTCCCGGTCCCAGGGCCCCGTCCCATTCCCCTTTCCGTGCCAAAGGCTGGGCAGGCCTCTCACCGGCTGTGTGTCTACCCACCCACCCTGCCCCCCCCCCACACACACACAACCACACTCTTCCCCGGCTCCATGCAGAAGGGGCTGGGCCGCGCCTCTCATCTCCTGTGTGTCTCCCCATCCTACACACACACACACACACACACACACACACACACACCCTCCCAGGCTCCATGCAGAGGAGGCTCCAGTGTCATGTCTGTGCTCGGAGAGGACACTCAGAACAGCCACCCATTCCATGGCACCCGTCTCAAGGAAGGAGCACGGAAAGCACGCTCTCCCCAGAAAGAAAGCGTTCACCATTGCTTCTCATTGACCAGCGGCAAGTCGCCAGCCAGAAAGCCCTCCGGCATTTCCCCATGATTCCGGCTCCTCGTCGGGTGGCACGCTGCTCTGCCGTAGCCACGGTGGCATCTTGTGATCCCTGGTGCCCAGAGAGGCGGTGGCCGGGAAGCACAGGACGGAGAGGAGAGGCAGACAAGGCTTCGCACAAGGGACACGGCATCCAGCGTCCTGGGGGCGGCGGGAGGCGCTCCTTTAAAAACCCTTTGAACAGGAGGATGATCTGGAAGGGGCTCGCACACGCTGCATCTCCCCGGCGCACCACTACTCAGGCTGATGCGTCTACAAGGCCGCCGTAAGCGGAGCATGCCCTGAGGGCCTTCCTGCGCACCCCAGAAAGCACCGCCCCCTCAATCCATCGGCCAGACGGTGGACAAGCAGAAACATGGGAACCACAAACAGGCGCGTCCCAAGAGCGCACCACCGATGATGGCACGAACACGTATTCCGTCGCCTCCGTCCTGGCTCAGCCAACCCCCCCCACTGTCGCCCACTCCCCTCCTCCCGTTTCCTTCCTGCCCGACCCCCACTGAAGCAAAAGGCACCCATCACACAGGTGCTGGAGGGTTTCAGCAACCAGCCCGGCCGGCACGGCTCTGGTTGCAGGCTGACCTCTGAACCAGGAGGTCCCAGTTCCATTCCCGGTCAGGGCACAGGCCCAGGTGGCTGGCCGGATCCTCAGTGTGGGGCGTGCAGGAGGCAGCCGATCCATGATTCTCTCATCATGGACGTTTCTACCTCTCTCTTCCTCTCCTTTCCTCCCCGAAAGCAATAAAGAATAAAGAAAAAATAAAAGATTTGGGGAATTGGCATATTTCAGGAAGAACGGGCGGTTATGAAGAGGCACGAGCCTGCAGATCTTGGAGAAATGCGCAACAAACCAATTTCCCCCCCTTTGTAACAGCCCGGATCGCAGGCTCTGAGATGAGGCATTTACTCCAAACTTTTATACATCAAACGGCAATAAACAAAAGGACCCGCTGCCGCCCTCGGTCCTCTGCTCGCCTCACCGCAGTGACGCCTCTTCTAACGATGCGGCGCGGGCTTTTCCGAACACAGGCACCGGCCTTCCCCCGGATCGGTGATATTAGTGGCACATAATTCACCCCAACTGCACACCCTTCTCCAGTCTTATAGATCTCTTTCCAGACTCGCTGGAATTTCCCAAGTTCAATGCAATACACGGACATTTCAAAGCAAATGTTCGCTAAATTCCAAATGGTAACCGGTGAGTTTGCGGGGGTTTCTCCGATGAATGACAGGCCAGATTAAAAAGTGTGTACCAACTCACTCTCCTTCCCACTCCCCCTCGAAATCATAATTTTCCAAAGGCAAGGAACAGAATCCGTGGCTGCGCTCCAGATGAAAGCGAACGCCCTTCAAGGCCTTGGGAAAGTCACTCACTGACCAGGAAAACAGGAGGGGCCAGCCTTCAGGAGAGGAAGTCGAGTTCAAGGTCCCCGTCCTTCATCACAAGGACAGAGTCGTCTTCTGGCCGGGCAGGTGAGCGAGTCACAGCTCGGCCTCCATGTCTGCGGCCCGGGCTCTCGGCTGAGACCGAGCTCGCTTTCAGCTCTCATGACACCGATGTTGCTCATCTACAACCCAGTTTTCACCAAAACCCATCACGCTGGGCGCATTCCATCTGCGTCTATTTCCTGCACCGTTTCTCATCGGAATCCCTTCAGCTTTAATGCTATTTGGGGCCCAGTCTCTCATTACAGGGGCCAAGATAAAGCTCCTTTTCAGATGAAGGCGATTACGGTGACGGCAGGGGGAAATCAGCCCATTCCGGCTGCAGCCGGCTCTCTGTCACACGCACACGGGCCACAGGAGGCACAGCCCGAGAGGCAGGGGCGAGGCAGGTGTGGGTGGGCCAACGGGGTGTGGGGACGGCAAGAGGCTTGGCATGGGGTGATGGGCACGCGATATGTGGGCAGGTGATGTTTCGTGGAGCTGTTCTCTTGAAACCTGTATGGTTCTGTGAACCATGAAGACTAATAAACTGAGTGCACACAGAGAGATGTTAATGGTGGGAGGTAGGACCCTGGTGTTTGTGCTGAGGGACTACCGGTTTGTAGCTGAGCCAGGAAGAGCCCTAGAGGTGAGAGGTCAGGGTGAGGTCAGCAGCCTTGGTGCCCTAGAGGTGAGAGGTCAGGGCGAGGTCAGCAGCCGGCGGAGCATGAGCGCAGGAAGCTCTCCGCCTGGGCGAAGGGCAGTGAGACCCTCCAGCTTCCAAACGTGTCTCGCGTGCCGGCACCCCCGCCTGCTCTACGCCGGTAAGTCCTTAACCTCTGCTGTAACGTCAGTGCATCTTACTTCCGGTCCACGACAAGGAATTTAGACACGTTGCCTGGCCAGCGTGGCTCAGTGGTTGAGCATCGACCTATGAACCAGGGGGTCACGGCTCGATTCCTGGTCAGGGCTCCATCCTCAGTGCGGGGCGTGCCAGGAGGCAGCCACTCAATGACTCCCTCTCAAACAGATCTATCTCTCTCTCTCTCTCTCTCTCTCCCTGAAATCAATAAAAATACATTTTAACACCAAAGAAAGAAACTGAGACCAAGTCACACAGCTAAAAAGCCTGAGAACCAGAATTCAGCGCCCACAGGACAGGGCCCGCGTGGCGGCCATCTCTCCAGGGCTTTGGTGCCAGGCGCTTCCGGGCCTGGGATCCCAGCAGCAGGCTGCGTGCTGAGGGTCCCTCCATCTCACTTCCACGCACACCCTGTCCCCCATCCCTGTCACAAGCAATCGGCGCTCGGCCATGAAGACTTGCTGCGCTGTGAGCCTGTGTCCGCTGGGCAAGGCGGCCCGCTGCTTCCTCTCCCGTTAGCCTCCGGGGCACACGCCAGCCGGGCGGCGGGAAGGGGCTCCCGGCACGGTCCCCAGGCCCGACCCCACCATCGTCTGAGCTTCTCCGGGAACGTCACCAGCCAGGAGACTGTTCAGCCTTCCCCGCGTCTCCTGCTGGCACCGCTTAGCGCTGGGGCATCGGAGAGCTGAGCTGAGAACCACCTCTGACTGTGCCTCCTCTTCCTCACCGGGCTCGCTCCTCCCCCGTGACCGGCCCGACGACAGCAGGAACCACATCGACGGACGCGCTGGTCTCAGGTTGGGCGGACCCAGGGGAAAGGCGACAAAGCACCTTTAAGCCTCTGGGTCAGTGGTTCTCAACCTGTGGGTCGCGACCCCTTCGGGGGTCGAACGACCCTTTCACAGGGGTCGCCTAAGACCATCGGAAAATGCAGATATTTACATCACGATGCATCACAGTAGCAAAATGTCATGGTTGGGGGTCACCACCCCAGGAGGAGCTGTGTGCCAGGGCCGCGGCCTGAGGAAGGTTGAGAACCACTGCTCTGGGTGCTATTTCCGTTTTCAATAGGAGTGCCTCTTTAATGCTCATTCTTTTCTTTTTTTTTCTTTCTTTCTTTTTTAATATTTTTATTGATTTCAGAGAGGAAGGAAGAGAGAGAGAGAGAGAAACATTCCTGATGAGAGAGAATCATGGATCGGCTGCCTCCTACAAGTTGCCCACTGGGGATCGAGTCCACCACCCAGGCATGTGTCCTTGACTGGAATCGAACCTGGGACCTTTCGGTTCACAGGCTGAGGCTCTATCCACTCAGACACACCGGCTAGGGCCATGCTCAATTCTTTTCTAACAGAGGTGTCTGGTCTACAGATCATGGCAAACCTGGCCTGTTCTGCCCACTGAACTGGTTATGAAAAATAAAGGGCTCTGAGCACACGGCCAGGCGATCGTTGCTTTTCCACACCAGCAGGGTGGGGAGAGAGGGGGGAAAGGGCGATGCCAGATGCTCTCCATCATCCGCTTTAGCGTCCCGAGCACGACCGGACACGCGTGTGCACGGGCATGGCGCCCCTTTCATGTTCGGGCCGAGTAGTTTCTGGGTGGACCCGAGTGGGCGGGCGGCTTTGGCCGGGCAAGGAAATTGGATGCCGGCCGCGGATTTCCAATCAGCCCCTGTTCGCTGTTTTCGCGTGAGTGTTCATTTTTCTAAGGCTCTTTTGATGAATGGAAACCCTAGTCAAGGTTGAGCGTGAAATAAAAAAGATAATTCGATTTGGACAAAGAAGAAAACCAAGCGGATCAAGGTGTCCTCAAGGGCAGGCCCAACTTCAGACCCGGGTTCGCCGCATCCCACGCCGCGGCAGAGCCGGCTCCTCCTCCTCCTTGGAGATGTGCTATTCAGAGGAAGCGGGCAGACACGGCCCCTCGCACGTCCTTTAGAGGCGGCTCCTGAGCACTGTACTCAAATTGTGAGGAGTGGCGAGGAAACGCTGGAATTATGGGTAAGTTCAAGACCACCCCACTGCATGAGGAGGCCACTGGTAGGACGCAGGAGAGGCCTGGGGCTCGTTGCTGACTTATTTCCCCGGCAGCAAACATACGATTATGTTTTAAAAAATGACCCAGCAGCTGAATAGGTTCAAGTGTGTCTCCTTGTGTCTGGAAAGCTCAGAAGTCCAGATACACACAACGATAGGCCAACAGGCTGGACAACGTGGATGAAGTGGACAAACGCAGAGAAACACACAATCTCCAAGACGGAATCAGGAGGAATCAGGAAACCTGACTCGGCCAGCACAACTGATGAAATAGAGGCTGTAATCAGGAAACTCCCAGCAACAAAGCCCGCGTCCAGACGGCTTCACAGGGGAGTTTTACCAAACATTCAAAGGAGAACCGACACCTCTTCTCCCCAAACTATTCCCGAACTTCCAAGAGAAGGAACACTTCCAAACTCTTTTTATGAGGCCAGCATTATCCTACTTCCAAAACCAGATAAAGACCCTCCAAAGACAGAGAATTACAGGCCAATATCTCTGATGAACACAGGTGCTAAAATCCTCAACAAAATACAGTGGTACCTCGAGATACGAGTGCCCTAACATACGAGATTTTTGAGATACGAGCCTTCGAGTGAGCGATTTTTGCTTTGAAATACAAGCAACATTTGAGATAGGAGTAATTGCTCGGATTGGCTGGCTGCACATGACCCACCAGTTTACCGCGACTTGAGGGTCTCATAGTTTCCCATGCCTCAAGGTTACCGGATGAATTAAACTCGTATCTCAAGGTACCACTGTATTAGCAAATCGGATCCAGCCATATGTTGAAAAGATCCCACACCATGGTCAAATGGGGTTTACTCCAGGGATGGGAGGCTGGTACAATATTCATAAATCAATAACGTGACACATCACATAAACGGATGGAAAGAAGCCCAGATACACCCCACGCTGCCATCACACTAGCCAACCGCACCGGATCCTACTTCTTTCTCCTTTCTCTTGGCCAGAGGAATCCGTGTAGGCTGCAGATCTTTTCAGATCCCTGGAAAAGGAGATGGAGCGCTGTCTCGTGTCCACCCAGAACCCCTCCTCGGGGCAGGCTCAGCACCTGCCGCATCGCCGCTGGGTGGGCCCACAGACCGGCAGCCTGGCTGGGGCCAGACCCCAGAGACGGCACCCGATGGCTGATGGAGTGTGTGCTTGGTGTCACTCACAGAGGCTGAAGCACCTGGCCCGGCCCTTGCCGAGTGCCAGCTGTGCCGCACCCAGAACTGTGCTGCCCGTCTGGGTTAAGCCATCCTCAGGTAGTGTTTGAAGACGGCCGTTTTTTAAAATCCTTCAGCGTATCTTTCCAGGAGAACTTGGGAAGGATCTCTTAAGTCCACAGACTTTAGCTGGATCATTGGGCACTGACCAGCAGATCTGCGCGGCCAGGTCTTTGCTAGGAAAGGTGGATCCCAGGAAACATGGACAGGACTGCTCCCTCCTAGTGCCAGCACCTGCTGACCATGGACTGGGTGGCCATTTACCCTCTCTGTTCACAACACTGGGGACAAGAGCTACTGTGCAGGTCTGTCATGAGAATTAGAGAAAAATACAAGGCTGGGGGCGGGTGCTTTTGCGTCTCCAAAATTAGCTAAAGCTGGATTGATTTCCAGGAAAAGTAGATGTGTGTGTGTATGTGTGTGTGTGTGTGTGTGTGCGCACGCGCGTGCACTCATAATAGTAGAGGCCCGGTACACAAAATTTGTGCATAAAGGGGGTGTCCTTCAGCCCAGCCTGCTCCCTCTCCAATCTGGGACCCCTTGAGGGATGTCCAACTGCCCATTTAGGCCCCATCCTACTAAAGTATAAGATCCTACTTGATCCCACTGGGATCGGGCCTAATCGGGCAGTCGGACATCCCTCTCACAATCCAGGACTGCTGGCTCCCAACTGCTCACCTGCCTGCCTTCCTGATTGCCCCTAACCACTTCTGTCTGCCAGCCTGATCACCCCTAACCACTCCCCTGCCAGCCTGATTGATGCCTAACTGCTCCTCTGCCAGCCTGTTTGCCCCTAACTGCCCTCTCCTGCAGGCCTGGGTCCCCCCTCAACTGCTCTTCCCTGCAGGCCTGGTCACCCCCGATTTCCCTCCTCTGCTAGCCTGTTCACTCCTAACTGCCCTCCCCTGCAGGCTTGATCACCCCCAACTGCCCTCCTTGCAGGCCTGGTCCCCTGCCAACTGCCCTCCCCTGCTGGCCATCTTGTGGTGGCCATCTTGTGTCCACATGGGGGCAGGATCTTTGACCACATGGGGGCAGTCATCTTGTGTGTTCGAGTGATGGTCAACCTGCATATTACTCTTTTATTAGATAGGATAGAGGCCTGGTGCATGGGTGGGGGCCAGCTGGTTTGCCCTGAAGGGTGTCCTGGATCAGGGTGGGTGTTCCCTTAGGGTATGGGGTGGCCTGGGTGAGGAGCCTGTGGTGGCTGGCAGGCCGGCCACACCCCAGGCACCCAAGCGAAGGCCCTAGTATCTGGGATTTATTTATTTTCTACAATTGAAACTTTGTAGCATTGAGTGGAGCCAAGTCTTCTGTTCACACAGCCATTGAAACTGTTGCCTTAAGCGCCAGCCAGGGTTTGCGGAAAGCTTGGCTTCCTCCATCACCAGGGGCAACCCAAGCCTCCCTCCTGCTCTCTCTGTGGCCGTAGTCATATTAGTTGGGTTAATTTGCATACTTGCTCTGATTGGCTGGTGAGCGTGGCTGGTGGGTATGACTTGTGGGTGTATCAGAGGTACCATCAACTTGCATATTACTCTTTTATTAGATAGGATATGTGAAAAACAACAACACAGCAGTTTATATTTCTAAGTATTCATATTCCAGCTGGTGTTCTCAGTACTCCTCATATATTCACTAATTGGCACAACAAATAAGAACCCAGCCCTGCTTCCTAAGCTCTCTGTCTCCAGGACCCTGCCCCAGAGTTCCTGAGCTGACGTGGGGGGGAGGGACATGATGTAGGGGCCTCTAACCCAGGCTCTGGCTCCAGAGCCTCTGAGGGAGCTCACCCTACACTGCCTCCCACGGAGACTGCTCCAGCTGAACCCACAATCATGCATCACGTGACCCTACACTCAGGTGTGGGGCATTTAGGCAGATGCTGTGGTGCTCTTCCTTTTCATTGCTTCTATTTCCCACATGAAGCATATTTTTAAAGGGAAATTGCATGTTTATGGTTTCTCCTTGTTAAGTAAAGACTGGCCACACTGAAGACCCCCCACCTAATTGCTAACTCCTGTCCATGGGCCTGGCCTCCCCGCCCCACTGCCCGCACCTGACTTAGCCTTTCGCTCACTGTGGTCTGGGGCATCTGACAGGTGAACCTCGTGTAACAGATCCATCTGTGCGTGAAGGGGAACTTTAACCTCCAGGCCGAGGTCGCACCAGCCGGTTCAAATCCCGGGCCACCGCTTAGCCGGCGTGTTTACCTAATCTCCTTAAGCCTCCCTTCCTCCCCAATCTAAGATGGATTTGCTAACGGTGCTGACCTCAGTGTTTCCACATAATTAACGGAGATAACCCGTGGCAGGGATTAGGCTGGAGTTCGGTAATGATTGGTTATCGCTCTCTGTGCTGCGAACAGTAGGTGAGTAATGTCACAGCCCATGTGCTGGGTCGGGCTGCCCCAGACAGATCAGCAGGGCTCTTGGCTGCACTGGGAAGGTGGGGGCGTTGGGTGGAGAGCGTGGTGGGGCTTTAGGACAGAAGCCCTCTCTAGGGACAACCTGAGGAAGTCCCCACTGGGTTGGGGGGGGGGAGGTGCTGATCTTCCCACCTGGCCTGCCTGTGTGGCTGGCGTGAATTGGACTGAAACGCTGAATCCATTGTTCGTACTTGCTCCATTTCCCCCGCTGCCCCTCCTCGAGCATCTCTGGGGCCTTCTGGTACCCCACTATTCCATTCGCCGGGCACCACCCCGATCTAGGCCCTCAGAACCACATGGAAAGTTTACTAATTAATAACCTCTCTGCCATTAATCTGCTACCAACGTCAATCCAGATGGCGGACGGTTTTGGCACTGAGAGTGGTTATAACATCATCTCACGCATCCCATGTCTGTATCATCTCATGTAACCCGTGTCTATAACAACATCTCACGCGGCCCGTGTCTATAACATCATCTCAGGCATCCCGTGTCTATAACATCAT
>JAAGEH010000312.1:219806-293329 GCA_011751065.1 Lasiurus cinereus | reverse complement strand
TGTCTATAACATCATCTCACCCATCCCGTGTCTATAACATCATCTCATCCAGCCCGTGTCTATAACAACATCTCACCCATCCTGTGTCTATAACATCATCTCACCCTTCCCGTGTCTATAACATCATCTCACCCAGTCCTGTGTCAGAAGCATGTTGTCTGGCTCTCGGCTCTTCGCTGCCTGCAGGACGCAAACTAAAACTCCATCGCCACCGCTGGCGCGACATGGTAACGGGCCTCTGGTTATCCCAGCTCCGCCCATCCTTCCCTGCCTCCCCGCTGTGGCCTCTCCATGCTCTGCCCAACCTCCCCGCCCGCACACATTCACCCAAGTCACATTCAGTCCAGTGAGCCCGGCGCAGCCTCACGCTCACGCCACCAACGAGCTGTGTGCGTGGTTTCCACCGGCTCTGAAAGGCTTTCTCTTTGTGCCAGAGAGTAAGTGTCAGGGCTCTTGGGCCACTGAGTGCCAGCCTGTCTGCGGAGGGCTTGCCGCCCAGGCCCGGAGCCCGGGAGGAGGAAGCCTGGGCAGAAGGGGTGTGGCCGCGTCCCAACCGGACCTCACTGTGGGTGCCGAGTGCCAGCTTCACCAATTGGTCCCGGGTCACACGATATTCTACTTCTGAACTTTCCCAACCACGTAAAGATGGCATCACATGTAGGGCCCCCCCTCAGCTGTGGATGGCCCCGAAGCCGGCGAGGCCACAGCAGATGCTGGGCTACAGGCCCCTGCTCCAGAGGTACCCGGTCACGTACCCCCAACCACAGCTTCCCTTCGCACCTGACCCTCTGCGCTCTTCAGCGCATGATCGTAGGGAGCCCCATGAAGGCTGACATGTATTCACAAACCTGTTAGCCCACACGGACCCGGGCCACGAACCCTTCAGCACCTTAGGAAGGTGGAGAAGGCACCCGCCACGTCTCCCCTCTTTCTGGGGAAGGCCGGCCCCCTCCTTTCAGCAGGCCCGCACCGAAGACACGGCCCCGCCCGGCTCCCTGGACCCACCGCGGCTGCAGCGTTAACTGAAACGCCGACACCACGGACCATGACCACCACCTGAAGGCCGGGGTGTGAGACAGGGCGACGGCCGGTTAGAAACTCCAGCGGCCACTGCCAACCGCGTCCCCTTTGCCGGTGCTCCGGCCTTACCTGGGCCAAGGTGAGCGTGGCTTGCTGGCAGGTGGCGCAGCGCACCCTCAGCTTCCCGGGCTGCACCCGCTGGCAGGGGCCCTTGCAGTAGACGTAGAAGCTGTTGAGGGCCGGTCTGCCTGCTGGGGGAGAAGCAGAGGGGTGCCGTCAGTGATTGACGCAGAGCCAAAGTGGCCGGCGTGGGGCTGACTCCCGGGGCACCGGACACAGTCACGGGATGAATGTTCCAACGAGGCTACAGCAGTGTAATTTGGGAGACGTAGTTTTTTTTGTTTGTTATATCTCTATCTCTATCTCTATCTCTATCTCTATCTCTGTCTCTATTCTTTATTGATTTCAGAGAGGCAAGGAGAGGGAGAGATAGAAACATCAATGGTGAGAATCACTGATCTACTGCCTGCATGCCCCCCACTGGGAATCAAGTCCACAACCCGGGCGTGTGCCCTTGGCCAGAATCGAACCTGGGACCTTTCAGTCCACAGGCCGACGCTCTATCCACTGAGCCACACCAGCTAGGGCTGGGAGATCTAGTTTTATGCTCCAAATAGTGGTCGCCGTTTCTTCTGGCCCACGGCCCGTGACTGAGCCAACTCGCTGCTCGGGGACATGCGGTGCGCCCCCTGCTGCCGCGGTTACCAGGGCCGGGAGTTGGGGGATGTGGGGACGCAGGGACGTGCTCCTGAGCTCAGCTCCACGCTCTGAACACAGTTTGAAAACTCCAGACTTTTCCTCTTCCTATCGATCGATCCACAGGGGGGACCAGCAATCGCTCATGATGATGCTAGCACCTTCCCAGGTTGCTAGGTTTTCCATGAAGCTGTTTCAACACCCGGTCACACCCAGGGAAGCAGAGCCGGGAAGGCAGACCGTACCCAGGCCTGGACGGGGCTGTGCATCCGACTGGGTTCTCCACCGGGACCCATGACGCCCCGGCAACACGTCACCGAGAGTCAAAGCGGGCAAACCGGCCGTCACCACGCGCCTCTGGCGAGGAGGAGGCCTTGCTGGCGGCTTTCACCGTCCGCGTTCGCAGAGGAGCACTTACCAGGGAAAGGACCACCTTTCTAGATTTCTCGATCTCTAAAGTGACTACATACTTATTTTACTTTATTTTTTAAAATATATTTGTATTAATTTTTTACAGAGAGGAAGGGAGAGGGATAGAGAGTCAGAAACATGGATGAGAGAGAAAAATCAACCAGCTGCCTCCTGCACGCCCTCCACTGGGGATGTGCCGGCCACCAAGGTACATGCTCTTGACCCGAATCAAACTTGGGACCTTTCAGTCCGCAGGCCGACGCTCTATCCACTGAGCCAAACCGGTTTCAGCCTAAATACTTCTTTTAATCCTTAACTTACTTGTGGCTGGTAGGAGCTACCTAAGGCCATGCGTAACATTTTGTTTATCATCTAGAAATAATAGACTATTTTTGATCATTAGGAGTGAAAACCTGTAGACTCCCAAATGCCTATGATTTATTAAAAACAGTATAAAAACGAGGAAAAAGGGACCCTAAAGTCTTAGGAAGCTCCATTTGCTTTACTAACATACAAAAAGACATATTGAATTGTCATTTGTTCGGCCATCTTTACCAATACTATGGGTGACAATACTTGTAAAATGAAAAGCACAATAAAGATTCAAATTTCCTATTTCTACCATTTATTGGCCATATATTTTATAAACCTCAGTCTCAGAGATTAATATTTGGCTTCCGGTTTCCAGTGGATATCTACCTGTTCACGCTGGAAATCACTGATAAGAAACTATCCTTTCTGGCACCTTTTCGTGCCTTCCTGTGCAAGGTGTTTAAGTTGATGCATATCACAGTGTTGTGAGCACTCTAATAACCACGTAGAATGTATCCTCAAGGTCATATATGTATCAGAAATGTGACAGGTGGAAGCATGTTAAAGCTATAGAAACACCACGATGACTGCCAGAACATGGGAAGATCACCGAATTGTGGCATTTTAATGTGGAGTAAGGTGAGCTTAGCGAAGGAGGCAGAGCCCTCACTGTTAAAACCTTTATCAACAATATGGACAAATCCAGTTTCTCGGTTTTTATAAGCTACGGTGAAGGGAAGTGATTTTAAAAGGAGGGAGAAGAGGCCTGGGTAGGAAACGCTTCCAGAGGCGCCGAGCCCGCAGACACAGCCTTTATTGGCCATATATTTTATAATCCTTAAATTATAAAGGATTTATAATTTAAATAAATTATTTAATAATAAATAAGTAAATTTATTAACTTATAATAAATATATTTATTATAAATTTATTTATTATAATAAATAATAATGAGCATAGTCAGCAGTTTCACAGCCAGAGCCGAGCATCTCAGAGGCCCGGACTGGGGCCTGCAGGCTCCCTCCCGCCCCCGGCGCGTTCCCCACATGGTCTCCACTGGATACACCGGGATCTGAACACCTGACCCCTCCACCCGCGGTGCTGCGACCTGCACTGGAGCCCTCGAGAACAGCGAAAGCCCGCAGCCCAGCCCAGGCCATGCGATCAGATCGTTACTCAGCTTCCCAGAGCGGCCACTGGCTGGGGGGGGAGCCCGCAAAGAAAAGCACCGTCCCGAGAACCAGCGGAATGCGGACAGGCAGCGACCCGCACACCGACTCCCTCACGTCTTCTCACCGCGGGAGCGAGACCCCCGGGCGGCGAGGACCAGAGCAGGTGTGGTGGGCGTTTTAGGGCCTGAGAGCTTTGCGTTGGACCCCAACCTTTCCTTTCTATAACCCAGGACCACAGGGGAGGCAGGAGGCCCCGGGGCCCCCAGGCCATGTAGGCCCCTCAATCCCCATCCTGCACCGAAGGGCCCCGCTGTGCCATGCCATCGGGGCCAGGAGGGGCACAGCCTCCGAAGAGACACCTGGGCGGCAGCCCGAGCCTCAGGGCCCGGCACACGGGGGAGCCCATGCCTGACCTGCTGGGGCCACCTGTTTGCGGGAATTTGCTCCAAGATGAAGAGAAGGAATTCCCGCCAGCCCTTTACTTACCTGCCGCCCAAGCGTTTCACACCTGCAAATGGATGCGTAATAGAAGGGCGTTGCTATAGCAACTTAATGTGGTTGAGCCCCACCCTCCGCAGGTGCCTGCCTTAGGGAGAGCCAGGGCTGGCATGGAGGGCGAAGGTGACCAGGGGAGCGGAGTGGGGCTGCATAAACAACACAGGCCAGAGGCGCCAGCAGACAGCGAGCAGAGAAGTCGGGATGTCGGGATGGGCAGTGGGTGTGGGTTCCACAAACTGGCCTTTGAGTAAATTACATCAGTGTGTCATGCACTCATCCTTATCCTCATCCACATGCAGATATATTGGGCCACTCCAAATAGACACATAGACACATGTGCACACGTGCATGCACAAGTGCACGCACACACACATACACTTTGCTCTGGGAGCAGCAAATTCTTCTTGGTCCACAAATACAAAGGTTGACAGTCTGAGAATACAGGTGCCAGGAAGCAGGAAACCGAAGGATTTTATTAATCTTTTAAAGAATGAAGTTGGGGGTCTTCATGGGTTTGCGAGGCTTTTTTGTATGTTGTTTTTTTTTTGTTTTTGTTTTTTTGTTTTTAGGAATTAAACTTTGGTGGACCTTACTGTTTAATTTTCAATTCACAGATACAATAAAAGTGATGCATCGTCATTCATAATAATGACCATCTATTTTGTAAAAAGCAATAGTTCAGTGAGCTGCCATTCTCTAACCTAGGAGAGGGATCTTTCACTCACTCATTTTTTAAAATATATTTTTATTGATTTCAGAGAGGATGGGAGAGATAGAAACATCAACGATGAGAGAGAATCATTGATTGGCTGCCTCCTGCCCATTGGACTGTGCCCACAACCCAGGCATATGCCCTTGACTGGAATCAAAACTAGGACCCTTCCGTCTGCAGGCTGATGCTCTGTCCACTAAGCCAAACTGGTTAGGGCCACTCACTCATTTTAAACTTATTTCTGGAAGTCAATGAGAATATCTAATCACAATGTAGATAAATTATAGAATAAATGAAAAATGCCTAAGTTTCTATAAATATAAGCTATACAAAAATTAAAATTCTGACTTCAGGGGTCGGTTTCTGTATAAACTAAAGAGGACATACAGCCCGGCCAGTGTTGCTCAGTGGTTGAGCATCAACCTAGGGAGATGCAAATTAAAACCACAAGACATCCCCTCCCGCCTGTCAGAACGGCCACCATCCACAAGTCAACACACAACAGGAGCTGGCGAGGACGGGGAGTGCGCTGCTGGTGGGAGTGCAGACAGGGCAGGACTGTGGCGAGCAGCGTGGAGGTTCCTCCAAAAACTAAAAATGGAGCCGCCATCTGACCCAGCGACCCCACTTCTGGGTGTGTCGCCGAAGACCCCGAACCGCTGATTCCGAGAACACATGCCCTTATGTTGTGGGAACTTCACTACCAAGGTCATCAAAAGGCTGAGCACGCAGCCAGTTTAGTGGGGGAGGGACTGACCGTGTGATACGATGGGTAACTTTATCTTCATTTCTATTGAAGAAGGGGTGTGTTCTGGGTGGACATGTTTCACCTGAAAGGTACAGATCGCAGAAGCACTAACTTAAAGTCAAATTCTTTCTAAAACTCGCCGTGAGCCAGCAGCTGATGGCACATAGTGAACCTGCCGGAAGCAGAAATTCCGGGCATCAGGTGGAGCCCGTTACACTGCTCACCACACGGGGCAGGGCACGGGGTGGGGCTGCCCGAGTCCTCACTAAGGACCCGCTCTGTCACGCCGGCCACGGAACAAAGCCTCGGGTTCAACGTGGATTCCCACGTAAAACCGGACACTGCAAGGTACGAGTCACTAACATGGAAAACAAAGAATCCAGGGGGAGATGCTGGTTAGTCCATTGATCACCCGCTTTGTAGAAAGATAGCTGCACGTCCCCCAAGTGATGCTGGTAAATAGGTGAGCTGATTGAAGTTATAAATATCTTCAAAGAGCCATTCAGAGCTCGGGAAAATCCGCTTTTAATGAGGAGAAAACACGAAGATTAGCTCTCCTTGAATGCCTCGGAGAGCTCAGCTCTGCACTTCACACATCGGGCTGCAAACATCATTCCCGCCTTCCTGAACCGGAATTCCCACTGCACTTGGTTCTGGTCCTCAGACCCTCCTGGGTTTAACAGGCCGGCCACCAACAGGCAGCGGGTCCTGCCCATCAGGACCTGCCCTGGCACAGCTCCCTGCGGCCCTCGGCTGGCCCTGAGTGATGGGCGGCTCCAGGTGCTCCCTTCCCACCTGTTGTCACTCCCTCAGGGACCTGACCCGGAGCCACCGCTCTAAAGACCCACACGCAGCCGAAACCGGTGTGGCTCAGTGGATGGAGCGTCAGTCTGCGGACTGAAAGGTCCCAGGTTCGATTCCGGTCCAGGGCATGTACCTTGGTTGCGGGCACTTCCCTAGTAGGGGGCGTGCAGGAGACGGCTGATCGATGTCTCTCTCTCATCAATGTTTCTAGCTCTTTGTCCCTCTCCCTTCCTCTCTGTAAAAAAATCAATAAAATACAGTGGTACCCCGAGATACGAGTTTAATTCGTTCCGTAACCTTGAGGCGTGGGAAACCATGAGACACTCGAGTCGCGGTAAACTGGTGGGTCAAGTGCAGCCGGCTGATCCGCGTGATGACTCCTATCTCAACTGTTGCTCGTATTTCAAAGCAAAAATCGCTCGCTCGACTGCTCGTATCTCAAAAACCTCGTATGTTAGGGCACTCGTATCTCGAGGTACCACTGTATATTTACAATAAATAAATAAAATAAAGACCCACACGCAGAGCCAGGTCACTGGCCGGCACACACTGGAGAACTGCAACGCCTTCACTTTCCACCAAGGGGCCTTGAAAACAGGGAAGTAAGCGGACGCACGCGTGAAAGGCAGATCCGTCACGCAGGGGCAGCCAGTGCTGCTGGCGCATCAGGAAAAGCACTTCTCCCAGCGCCTGCTGCGACCCTTAGGACAGCAGGACAGGCGGCTGGCGGGTCCTCTCACAGGGGCTGCAGTCATTGCCAGCCTGGGCTGTTCCCTGAGATGGGCTCGCCTCATCTTTTTATGGAAAAGGCTCCATTATGCTAATTTCAGGCAGAATCCCAGGCTGCCGAGGCTGGAAGGTCAGAGGGCAGAGAGTGTGACACTGAGGACCCAGCCGCTGCTGGCAGCCGATTTCCAGGTTTAGGGACGCCATCCCAGTCCAATCAAGGCCGTGTCAAGGGCACCTCGGTAGGATGCCCCGGGGTTAGCAGGAGGCAGTGGGAGGATTGCTCCACGGTAAACAGCAGGGGAAAGAAGCAGGTGCTATGGGAACGGGCATCACCGCTGGCTCGGCGAACAGAGGTGATTACTTGCAATCGCCTTGTTGAAAGTTTGATTCACTCATCGATTGACAAGGTCAGCTGACCAGGTACATATTCGGCAGGTCTCTATGGCACAGTTACGGGGCTGTCTGCATCCTCTCTCCTCTTCGCCTGCCATCCTCAGATCCTTCCAACATCACGGTAGGGAACGGCCCACGGTGTGCGCACCATTCACAGGCCTCTCCTGGTAACCTCGCTGGGTAACGGAGGAGGGTGCGTGGGTTTTGACTGGTCCCACATCCCGCACCCCAGTTCTCAGGGAAGAGAAGAATGAGAAGCTAATTATTCCGTGCAAACTGGGTATCATTCCCGAGGGGAATGTTTTATTTCCATCTTCCCAAGAATTACCGACTCCCTCCAATCACCAAGGACCGTGAACATAACTCATGAGTGTATCGTGTCATCAATCCATCAATAACTTGTAGTTACGGGCAACGACGCCGCCAAACAGTGGAGTGAAACCACGCTCCAAGCGGGCAGCTCCCTCCGGACCAATTACTGTGAATCCGAGCAGCTCGGAGGAGGAGGAGCAGATGCTCCTTGGAGACACCTGCCTGGTGGGCCGGGGGCGGCCATTTCTGGCTTTTCCAACGCAGCCCCGGCGGGCACGACCATGGGCGGCGGTGTCTGTGCAGAGGGGGTGAGGGGTGTGCTGGCTGCCTGCTGCCTTGCCGAGCGGCCCTGCAGTCTCACACACGCTAAGATCGGAACGTTCTTGAACTCGGGAAGCTGTTGGAAGGGCCCCCTGATCGCATTTTGATGCCCAAGGAGGTGAGGACCGGGACACAGATGTGTTCTGCACGGTCCGTGTTAGGGCCCAGAGCTAGAGGCAGCCCAGGCGTGTCATCCCCCGAGGCTAACGGGGCAAAAGCTCTACAAACACGTCTACAGGCCAGGCCACGGAGCGCTGCCTGCAAAAAACAAAAAGATCACATAACTGCTTGCCACCGTGAAATCGCAGTCTCCCCCTGACCAACTCCAAACACATGAGGAGCGGGTTTTCCCAAGCTGCGATGTATTTCTTGTCGCTGGGATATGTTTTCCACATCGGGTGTCCCGCTGCGGAGAGCAGGCAGCCTTCCATCCGGGGAATGGCTCCTTGGCTCCCCCACAAACATGGAGGCACCTGCTGAAGGCCTTCCAGTGCGGGCGCTGCTCTCGTCTCGGAGTGCATCGGGCTCGTGCTGGTGTTACACGCCAGGCAAAATCAAAGCAATTTCCCATGGACACTTGGGTCCCATTTAAAAGGCTGAAACATGCAACCAGAGGACCGTGGTTCAAACCTGAGCCTCACCCCCTGTTAGCTGCGGGGTCCCGAGGAGGAGATTCAGCCTTTCCTGTCCGTTTCTGGGTAAACAAAGATAGTAAGTCTGCTCCCCGTGAAAATCAAGTAAGGTACGTGTAAAAGTTTCATAAGCTATTAAGTGTTAGTAAAAAAAAGGCAATTATTTTATTGAGAGTGAAAAAAAATTGTAACTCTACCATGGACTTGGAATAAAGGTTGGCAGGAGAAAAAAAGGATTTTCGGTGACAGTTCACACATTGAATAGCACTACTTCGGCTTCATTCTCAAAATAGAGAAACAGCTGAAACCCGGAATTCGGCCAAAGAGAACACGGTGTTTCTTCAGCGCTATGGCGACCGTTACAACTGGCAGGGACAGTGTTCATTTTCTTCCAGTGGAAATGCCAGGAGTTTCTGTTCACTGGGGCAGACGGCCACCTGCACGGCTTATTGTCCTGTAAGAACTGCACTGTTTTGTATCTAGCCTAGCCATCTTACCCCACCTCTCTTCATCCATCCATCCATCCAGCCAGCCAGCCAGCCACCCACCCACCTACCATCTGGGAGTGGAATATAGGACTGTTCCGCCTCCCTCAAGAACTCACCCCAGCCGAAACCGGTTTGGCTCAGTGGATAGAGCATCAGCCTGCAGACTGAAAGGTCCCAGGTTCGATTCCGGTCAAGGGCATGTACCTTGGTTGCGGACACATTCCCAGTAGGGGGCATGCAAGAGGCAGCTGATCAATGTCTCCCTCTCATCGATGTTTCTAACTCTCTATCCTTCTCTCTTCCTCTCTGTAAAAAATCAATAAAATATAGTAAAAAAAAAAAAAAAAACTCACCCCAAGCCCAGCTGGCATGGCTCAGTGGCTGAGCATCGACCTACGAACCAGGGGGTCACGGTTTGATTCCCGGTCAGGGCACATGCCTGGGTTGCAGGCTGGATCCCCAGTGGGGGGCATGTAGGAGGCAGGTGATCCATGATTCTCTCTCCATCATGGATGCTTCTATCTCTCTCTCCCTCTCCCTTCTTCTCTGAAATCAATAAAAATAAATTTTAAAAAGGAAAAGAAAAAAAAAAGAACTCGCCCCAAAATACGTCAGGCCGGCAAAATCCCTACAACTGTGCAAAACTGCCCGCTACGTCCTCACTTGTACCGAAAGGGCATATTAGAGCAAAGATGTCTTCGTTGGAGAAAAACCAAGTTCTCGGCAGAACCCTCAAGTGTTTCCAGTCATTTGATGTGAGAGCAAATGTAAGTTGCCCCGGCCTGGCTGCCAAAGTCTTGTCGTTTGGGGGAAGGTTCACCCAGGAGGCGCCCCGCAAACCCGTCTGAGGCACCAGGAAGTTCCCAGCCTCCGGTGAGGCCACCAGCATGGCTGATGCACGGTGAGAGGCGGCCTCGTGACACCGAGTCTGAAGGGTATCGTTTTATGTCGGCCGGCCTCCCTGGCTGATCGGTGTTTGGCGGTGTTAACGGATGGATAATCCCGGAATAATTCTCCTCCTGTACCACATCCGACCGCCGGCCAAACCCGCTGATGAGACATCCCCTCTAATAACCATGCTGCACCTAAATGCGTATTCAGAGCGCAAGCCTTGGAAAGCACTTTCCTTACTTGTTAACAGCCTCGATGAGGGCAGTTGTAGGATCCCAGCCAAACTGAGCGAAAGGTACAGGGGTTCCACAGACCCTCTTCGCCAACACGTACGCCGCCTTCTCCGTTACCGGACACGCCGGCCCCAGATCTCCTCTTTCCTTGCTGCTTTATTTCCTTGATGAAGGGAGCTTCCTGGGCTTGACCTTGACCATGACCGACTGCATGCTTCCTCACTGGCCTTGCCTGGAACATGGACTCTTACATCAGAAACCCCCCCCCCCACAGCCAGTCTCTGAGAAACCTGTCTCTCCTCTCGATCCTCTGTGCTCACACAAGGGTTTCAGATTCAAGGGTTTCCGATCGGTTACATGATCGCCATCTCATTCTAAACTCCTCGTCTCTTAAAGCTGCGTTTTACCCTTCAGCCCACACACATCATGGGCCACTGCCTCACCCCTCTGTTCCGGTTCCCCAATTCTCTCTTTGGCATCACCTAATTTGTGGTTGCACTCCACCCACTGGGGATTCTTAAAAAAATTCCAACAGCGAAAATGATGTTCTATTCAATAGCTACCTTTTCCTATTGTGTCTGTGCTAGTTTACAGTTTTTTTAGGCTTTAATTATAAAACACATTTGTTGCATATTCTGTTTCTTTTTTTTATTGATTTTTTACAGAGAGGAAAGGAGAAAGACAGAGAGTTAGAAACATCGATGTGAGACATCGATCAGCTGCCTCCTGCACGCCCCCTACTGGGGATGTGCCTGCAACCAAGGTACATGCCCTTGACCGGAATCGAACTGGGACCCTTCAGTCTGCAGGCCGACTTTCTATCCACTGAGCCACACTGGTTTCAGCAATGCATCTTCTATTTCAAAATGCCATTTTATTTCCTCAGGTTTGGGGGGGATTTATCTTGCGGCTGATGGCATATGGTCCCCTCCACGCAGGAACATGTGTGACTTACAGCACTAGGCACGTGCACCCTGGCAGCAGGGTTTGGCTCTGGGGCATCGATGCCGCGCACCTGAGGTGCCTCGGGGAGCTTTCAGAGTGCCGTCTGCCTGGAGCATCAGCCGCACCACAGGTGGGGCCAATCCCACGCTAACTTCTCATTCTGGATCGCACAGGCTCTGCAGGGTTAGATTTGCTCTGGTCTCCCTCTCCCCTCCATGTCTCACATGTTCTGCCCACTTCTCACATGTCTTTTCCAGGCTCCTGTGCCGAGTGCATATGAAGGACACCTGAGGCCATAGGACACCAGCCCTGGGCTCCCCGTTCCTCCACGGGCAGATGGCGGAGCGGTTTCTGTTTTTCACTTGTCCCTGGAAACTCATTTCCCCTTTTTTATTTTTTTGTGTTCTCTTTGGCAATTTCATCTATGATTTTTTTTAAATTGGGTTCAGAGAGAAAGGGAGAGGAAAAGATAGAAAGAAACATCAATGATGAGAGAGAATCATGGACCAGCTGCCTCCTGCATGCCCCCCTCCTGGGGATCGAGCCTGCAACCAGGGCCTGTGCCCTGACGGGGAATCGAACAGGGACCTCCTCGCTCATAGATCGACGCTCAACCCCTGAGCCACGCCAGCCGGGCCTCCCTGTGGTTTGGAAATGGAACGCATTTAACAGGAGACATTTCAGATGCCTCAGGTGTGCATCTTGCCGGCTCCAGAGCTCTGCCACTGGGAAAGGCCTCCCCACCCAGCGCTGCCTGTGTGGGCGCTACTGGAGGTGGAGAGACGTGGAGAGAGATGATCGTCTCTCCCGTGGGGCCATTCGTATTGTTTGTCCATCAGTTAAAAGCAGTCCTGTTCCACGCTGACTATGTGGACCAGAGACTCAAGGATGAAAGGGAACCCAACACTGTTGTCAAAGCACAAAGAGACCCCCCCCCCTCTCTAGAGCAGAGCCCTCCTCCAGGGTCGTAGCCAAAAGAGGGAAGGCCCTCCGTGCAGAGGGGGGACTGACGTTGAGATAACGGCTTAGAACCCCAATGACTGGAATGACCTCTGAAGCGCTCCTCCTGCTGTTAAAATGTCTCCACCTGTGGAGAGCGGCTCAGCGTGTGGACAGGTTCAAGCCTCGGGCTAATGAGCGGGCACGGTCCTCTCGTGGCAAAGCCACGTGCCAGTCCCAGCGTGGAAGGCAGAGCCTCCCACACAATTCCGGCCAAAGGCTGTGGTTGTGAGCTTGACCTGTGGTCCCGGGAGGCTGGGTGATGTGGGTGTGATAAGAGGTCAGGTGCAGGTGCTTGAGTAGACTGGAAACCTACGAGAACGTGGTAAACATCTTGACCACGCACGCTCTGGTTTGCCTCCCGGGGTCTGACTATAAGATAAAGACTGGGCTTGCGGGCTGTATTCTCTGGTCTTTTTCTTTAAACTGTCCCCGCCAGCCTCAGCTTCCCCCTCAGCCTCATTGGATCTCGGTTCATCCACATCATCAGGAACATCATCAACCAAAAGTATTTTGATTGAATAAGAAATAGAAGAAAAGAGCCGAAACTGGTTTGCTCAGTGGGTAGAGCGTTGGCCTGTTGACTGAAAGGTCCCAGGTTGGATTCTGGTCAAGAGCATGTACCTTGGTGGCGGGCACATCCCCAGTTGGGGGCGTGCAGGAGGCAGCTGATTGGTGTCTCTCTCATATCGATGTTTCTAACTCTCTATCCTTCTCCCTTCCTCTCTGTAAACAATCCATAAAATATATTTTTAAAAAATGTTAAAAAAAAACAGAAATAGAAGAAAAGGAAGACAAAAGTCGAGAGAGAGATACATGTACCTTAGTCATATCTTTTGGCCCCCGCACAACGCCCCATGTGTCCCTAGAACCCTCGCTCTTCACGGTAGGACACCTTCCCCCTCCTATGTTCATTCCCAGCGGGAGCGCCTTTGTGGGGTACTTACTCAATGCACCACCTCAACCTCCCACCGAACACTCCCCTCCTGGCGACGTCACCCCATGGTGAACCCCACGGTGGCACGGAGACCCCTTCTCCGGGAGACTCCCCCGCCCAGCGCGCTCGGCTGGCCCTAAAGCCGTGCCGTTACCTGGTCTGCCCGCTGTCCGCGCCGCGCCCTCTCTGTCGTCGCGCAGGATGACGGCCAGGCCCACGGAGTCGGTGGGCAGCACGGAGCTGCTGAAGTCCACGCGGGTCAAGCTCTCGGGCTCCCTGGCCACGGCCCCCGCGGCGCCCCGGGGAGGGTCCCCGCCGGCGGCCATGGCGGGGCCTTCTCTCCGGGGCCGCAGCACCACGTGGACGATGCTCTGCTGGCCCAGGTCGCAGCTCTGTGGGGACAGAGAGAAGCACTCAGAGGCCAGTCCGGCGTTCCCTGCGGAGGAGGGGGAGGGTGAAGGCACCTCGAGTTCCCAACAGGTGGGAGTCTACGCTCTGCTTCTGTGGGTGTTGGCTCGCTGTCATGGGACATTGGAGGGACGTGGGACAGGCGTGTGAGGGGGTAGATGGCACTGTCCCTGCCAGTGGCACCGTGTTCACAGGTGTGCCTGTCCCTCCAGACAGGGAAATGGGGGTGGGGGTGAATCAAGCGCAACCACAAAACCCAAAGTACTCTTCAAAGAACATCACCTGGAGCAGACGCACGCACGGCTACTTGGGACAGTGTGAGGCGATGCTACTAACACTGGTCACTTCAGAAGCGGCATGCCCTGAGAATCACTTCATTCATTCATTCATTCACTCATTCATTCATGTTGTTATTGATAGAGGAGGAGAGACAGAAACATCAACGAATCATTGGTTGGCTGTCTCCTGCATGCCCCTTACTGGGGATCCAGCGCGCAACCCCAGATTTGCTAGGACCCTGGTCGAAAAACTGCGGCTCTCGAGCCACAGGCGGCTCTTTGGCCCCTTGAGTGTGGCTCTTCCACAAAATACCCCGGCCTGGGCGAGTCTGTGTTGAAGAAGTGGCGTTGGAAAGTTTAAGTTTAAAACATGTGGCTCTCCAAAGGAATTTCCATCGTTGTGCTGTTGGTATTTGGCTCTGTGGACGGATGAGTTTGCCGACCACTGGGCTGGGGCATAAGCTAGACTCCTTCCCATGAAACCATGAAACCGCAATTTCGGACCGTCTACCGGACAGACACCGTCAGGCAGCCGTCTGAGCACCACCCCGCTTTCCACAGAGCGAGGGCCTCGCTCTCCACAAACCCCAAATCCCAGCCCCAACCCCATGACCTCCAACTGCCTCCTGACCTTCTCGCTCCCTTTCGGAGTGCTCAGAGAACGCGCAGGCAGAACACTATGGTAGTTTTCAAGTAGTAACTCCTGTCCTCATGCACCCAGCCTGCACCCAGCCTGCACCCCAGCCTCACTATGAGACTTAGGAGGCGCCATCTCTCCGAGGCTTTGCTTGCCGTCTGCCTGGTCCGTTCTGGGGGGCCCTGGGCGCTCTGGTCCCAAACTCCAGGCCCATCGTTGGGTTTCCCGGGCCAGAGCCTGGAGAACAAGACTGACACCTCCCCCTACCCCCTCAAGACTGAGTGAAGGGGCCCAGGCAGGTTTGGCTCAGTGGATAGAGCGTTGGCCTTCGGACTGAAGGGTTCCGGGTTCTATGCTGGTCAGGTCCCCAATAGAAGGCCTGCAGGAGGCAGCCAGTCAATGACTCTCATCATTAATGTTTCTCTCTCTCTCCATGTGCCTGGGCACCAGGACAAACACCACAAATTCCTTCGTTGTTACCACGTTAACTGTTCCTGCACCCCCCTAAGTGTGAATCTATCATTTCACTTTACATCCAACCCCCGGGGGCTCCCCTCCCCTCCACCCCCACTGCTTGGCCTCTTCCCGCCCCTCCAGCCGGTCAGGAGTGGATTTCAGGGAACCCACCCAGTCCCTTCCCGGTGACGGCCATGCAGACAGACAGACTAACCGCCCTTCTCCGGAGCATGATCTCCACTCCTGGAGTTCTGCTTCCCGGCAGTTTGTCTCACACAAACTCACAAAGATCCTTGCCAGGTCCCAATGTTTGTTTACCTGTTTGCCTGAGGGATCTCCCCCACTACAGTAACAGGGGGTGGGGAGCCAGGGTGGGGGCGGGCAGCCTGGGGGGCAGAGCAGCTAGAGCCCCAGGGGCCTGGCAGCAGCAAACCTGTGAGGGTGGGACCTCGCCCCCAGGCTGACCTTCCTCAGAGGCATGCCCTGGTGAGGCGTTTGACCCCTGACCTTTCCTCCCAGGAGAGAACATGGAGGCCTCAGTTGTATTTCAGCTCCAGGCCCAGAGAAGCAGCCAACAGCCCAGCAAGCCCGCTGCTGACCTCAGGGACTCATGACGCCCTGACCCCGTGCCCCAACCAATCAGTGGGAACCCCAACTCCGAGAGGGCACCTGGGAAGCTCCCCTCAGTCTCCCCCTTAGCCCTTAGGATGGGGGACCCTGTGGCTCCCCGTCCCCCATCCAGGCACATCGCCATTAGCTCCGGCCCCCCAGCTCCAGGCCCTCCTCCCCCTCAGCAGCCTCTCCTCCGCCCGACCCTCTGGGGTCGCTTCTGCCTGTGCTTTCCCAGAGCCGTCCTCACGTCCTCACCGTGCGGCCTGGCGCTGGCTTCCTTCCCAGCTGGGGGGGAGGGGGTGCCCAGGTTTGCTCGGCCCCAGGGGTCAGACACCGGTGCCCACAAGGAACCTGAGAAAGGCCCACCTCCCACACCCCGGTGGTGGCCACCCCGGACGTCCCAGGGGACCCTCCCAGGCCTTTCCCCCCGCCTGGTGGCTGCGTGCTGGGAAGGGGCCCAGGCCACCAGTCGGGCTGAATGGGGGTCCCGAGTGGGGGGTTAGAGGGGCAATAAGGGACTTACGGAAAGGCGCGTCTTGGGCTGCGGATGTGCAGGAGCCCGGGCAGAGGCAGGAGTCAGAGGTTCGGTTCCACAGACAGGAACCGCCCGGGGCAGCGGGAAGGGCAGCGGGAGGGGCAGGGGCGGCGCAGTCGCAGGGCAGAGTGCGGGCGGGTCTGCGGAGCCCACCGGGCTGGCTCAGCCTCTGCAGCTGCCCCTCCGGGGGTCTCCCTCCGCCCTCCCCTGGCACCTGGACCAGCTCGCTCTCCTGCCTCCTGACCCCCCGGCCCCGTGGCCCCCGGCCTCCTGGCCTCGAAGCCTGGGGCACTGCTTAGGAGGTCCTCCGTGAGGGCCCTCAGCCCCGCACCTGACCCCCCACTTCCGTCACAGCGCCCCCTCCCCCTCCCATGCCCACCTGTTTCTGCGTTGGCCTCCTCCCTGCTGCCCCGCGCAGCCAGGTGCCCGGTGGCCCCTTCTGATGGGGTCCCTCCTGCCTTCATTCACCCCGCCTGCGAGAGCCTTGGAGTGACCCACCTCCCCGTGGCTCCTGACCGCCCCACCCCACGCACATAACCGCCCTGCCCACCCCCTCCCCTGCCCCACCCATGCACAGAACACGTGGCGCCGCATCACCTGCTGTGCGACCGGCTGCACAGCGTCCTCACGTGTTTCTGCCATCGCCGCCCTTCCGACCCCGGCTCCGGGGCTCCGTCCTCTCCCTCCTGTGTACACGGCCACAGGGCTGTTCGCAGCGGGAGCGTCCTCCCTCCTCCCGTGGGTGGCAGGCAGCAGAGGTGACTGAGCCAGGGCCAACCTGTACTCCACCACTGCCGCCATCCCAAGGCCCCGGGCGGCTGGTGTGGCTCAGTGGGTGAGCTCAGCCCACAGACAGGGGGCCCGGTCAGGGCACATGCCCGCTTGGCCTCCACGGGGGCCTGCGGGATGCTGTTCCTCTCTCATCACTGAGGTTCTCTCTCTCCCCCTCTCCCTCTAAAAACCCCTGCCGCTCTCTCTGCCCTGGCCGGTGTGGCCTAGTGGATAGAGCGTCAGCCTGCGGACTAAAGGGTCCCAGGTTCGATTCTGGCCAAGGGCACATGCCCGGGATGTGAGCTTGATCCCCAGTGGAGGGCGTGAAGGAGGGACCCCACCAGTGCACAAATCCATGCCCCGGGCCTCTAGGAGGTAATAATGAGATCAACTTTGCAGATGGAAGGCAGCGTGCAGAGTGAGACCCCGGGGCACAGGGGAGACTCAGTGTGGGTGCTGGTGCTGTCACCCTCACTTAGGGGATCCACCACCCCCTGAGGACCCATCCCTCGCTCCTCCATCGACGCAGCCTCAGGGCCCCAGTGGCTGCTCCCTTCACACTGTCTCCTTTGGAAAATGAGCAGAGAAGGTGGGACACGCAGATGCTCCAGAGGGACAATTATTCTGGTAGCTTCCCGGCTTCCTGTGAACTCAAAACTGGCGCAAGAACTAGCCAATCCTGGGGCGGCTAACAGACACAGAGGGAGGAAACCCCAAACCCAGGATGGCCATCAGATCCAGATGTTCCCCATGCTGGGAGAAGAGCTGGGGGGGAAGAGGGACCCCGAGCAGGCCACAGGCTGGCAGGCTAACCACCGTGCTCACCGGCCAGGGCTGGGGCCTGTCCTCACACACGCTCCCCAGGGCGGCCGGACCCCCGATGACCTGGGAAGGGCGGCCCCACCGCGGCGGCTGAGTGCCAGTGGAGGGAACACGGCGAGGTTTTGGTGATTCACCCACAGGGGACACGTAACCGGCCCGGTGGCCCATGTTTCCCGTCTCTGAGCCCGTTGCCCTCTCAGACACCCACACGGCTCTCCCCCTGGTCATGGCCAAGGAGCCAGCTAACCGGAGCCTTTCGGTTGATGAGCATCCGGGTCAGTCCCCGGTCACCAGGTCAGCCCCTGCCCAGTTCCGTGCGCCTTAAATTACGCTGCTGTCTCCAGTGTCCTCAAAGGGGTCATTCATTTTAGTTCCAAGTCGTCAACCCCCCTCTCATCAGACAAAATTCCGTGCCCACTCCCCGCCTGCGAGGCTCTGAGCCTCATCTGTAGTTTTAACAGTACAGTGATTGGTCAGGAATTATCAGATGAAAGACGCCCCAATTTAATAGTCAGTGATGTTATCAGATTTAATTTTTAAAAATGGTTTCAACATTAAGGAGCTCCCGCTTAGCTAAGTTTAAAGAACTAAACTTTTAAAGCAACTAAAATTTTATTCTTTTTTTTGCTATTAAAAATCCAGAATGCATATTGCTGGCTTCTTCTGGAAATAACTTCCAACAGGCAGACTTTTTGTAAGTCCGTGGAACTTTGGAGAGGGTGCCTTTTATGTCTGAGGACGAAGTGGCGATACTGGGGAGCCGTGTGGGGGCGTTTTTAAACATAATGGCTAAGGGGTGCTCTGCGCAGTGGCTTCTCACAATTCGGAAAACGAGCAGAGAAGGTGGGAGATACAGACGCTCCAGAGGGACAATTATTCTGGTAGCTTCCCGGCTTCCTGTGAACTCAAAACTGGCGCAAGAACTAGCCAATCCTGGGGCGGCTAACAGACACAGAGGGAGGAAACCCCAAACCCAGGATGGCCATCAGATCCAGATGTTCCCATGCTGGGAGAAGAGCTGGGGGCATTTGCTCCACGTGTTCTGTGCATGTTCTGCTCATTTTCACAATTGTGCGACAGGAGACAGCGGGCAGAGATGCTGCGGAGAGTGCGCGGAGCCGAAAGGAACTCCCACCTTTCCTCCTGAACGCGTTCCCCCCACCCCCCGCCCCGTGTGCAGAAGCACCGATGCCAGTTTACAGCCATTGGAGGAGGAGGACGCTGCTCCTTCCACCGGTCTTTATTTAACACATGACTTACAGCAGATGGTCCTTGGCGAGGTAAGCTTGGACCTCATTGCGCAGTTCTGGCGCCTGGTTTCGTGATAGCAGATCCATGCGACCGGAGAGGGAAACCCTGCCCGGGGGCCACGGGCAAGCAATTCTCAGCGGCACACAGAGGGGCACGAGCGGGCTGAGCCCGTCGCCTCGATTTAGATGGTAAGTGGGTGCTGCTTCAGGCCCCTGTGTGCTGCTTCAGGCCCCTGTGTGCTGCTTCAGGCCACGTATGTGCTGCTTCAGGCCACGTGTGTGCTGCTTCAGGCCACGTGTGTGCTGTTTCAGGCCACGTGTGTGCTGCTTCAGGCCCCTGTGTGTGCTGCTTCAGGCCACGTGTGTGCTGTTTCAGGCCACGTGTGCGCTGCTTCAGGCCACGTGGGTGCTGCTTCAGGCCACGTGTGCTGCTTCAGGCCACGTGTGTGCTGCTTCAGGTCACGTGTGTTCTGCTTCAGGCCACGTGTGTGCTGCTTCAGGCCACGTGGGTGCTGCTTCAGGCCACGTATGTGCTGCTTCAGACCACACGTGTGCTGCTTTAGGCCACGTGAATACTGCCTTAGGCCACGCGTGTGCTGCGTGTGCTGCTGTAGGCCACCTGTGGTGACCTGCGGCTCCCCCATGCTGCCCGCCGCTGAGGAATGAACGCTCACAGGGTCCACCTGTCTCTGCTGGACCTGCTCAGGTGGTGACAGGCCGCCCGGCCCGAGGCTGTCCTCTCCCTTCCTCTGTCCTGGCCTCTTGGCCTGGGGCGAAGTCTCACTAAGAACGTGCCTTCTCTGTGTGTTCAGTCGCCGCTGTGTTCAGTCGCTGCTGGGTTCGCAAGCCGCATAGGAACAGAGTGGCTGTGACTGCAGCCGCATTTACATTTGTGGCTTCAGTTGGTGTTCCATTCTTAGCAATTGCTTTTTAAATATTAATTGTGTTTGGTAATCATGCAAAATAGTTATCAATTTCTAAATTCAGGTTTTAAAAACATGAAATTATCAAAGAGTCTCTCCTCTGTCCTTGTTCGGTCTGTTTATTCCCTCTCCGAGAGCTTGTTTTTTAGATTTCTGGCTTCGCAGATTTCTGGTTTACCTGTCCGTTGTTACTGCGAGACTGGGAGACCTCGGTTCTTGTCTTTTTTTAAAAAAAATATTGTTTTATAGATTTTTTACAGAGAGGAAGGGAGAGAGACAGAGAGTAGAAACATGGATGAGAGAGAAACATCAATCAGCTGCCTCCTGCACGCCTCCTACTGGGATGTGCCTGCAACCAAGGTCCATGCCCTTGACCAGAATCCAGCTTGGGACCTTTCAGTTCGCAGGCCAATTCTCTATCCACTGAGCCACACCGGTTTCGGCGGTTCTTGTCTTCTTGAGGGAAAGATTGCAAGCAGGAGAGGAAGGGTAGAAGGAAAACAAGAGTGCACTGAACGCAGCAGAGAGATCCTTAGGCCAGTGAGGCAGGAGGGCCTGGCATGGAACCCACAGGACAGCCGGGGCGGCCGCTCTGGCCACGGGGAGTCAGAGCACAGGGCCTGGAGCAGGGCAGGGTGAACGGGAGGAGCTGCCGCTGCCCAGTGCTCCCCTGGTTGCAAGTCTCATGGGGTCCCTTACAGGTTAGGGGACACGTCCCTGGTAGGGGGGACAGAGAGAGAGAGCATGCTGGGACCTTCATTTTCAGGGAGTTTAAAGGCTGGGCATTAAGGGGAGGTTTTGGGGCAGCTTTATGCTCAGAATGACATTTATTCTCCTAATCTGTCTATCTGTCTGTCCCCAGGCATGGTGACAACTGGCCCTGATTGGACATCTGCCCTCTGTCTCCCTGAGGAGGAGAGCAAGCCATCTGCTCCCCAGGGTCCTTGGTTGGGAGGATGGGGTTATCAGGTGGCCACAAATGGCTGTTCCCCTACCTGCCTGGGTTCCCTAACCCATGTGCGGGTTATGCATAAAAGAGACCAGCTAGAGGTGACATAGCTGTGACATGGATGTGTACCTCCAAACCAAGTAGACCCCTGACTTCCCCTGGGCGTGCTTACATTGTAAAACTTAAACAGAAATCAAAGAGCAATGCCACTGGGTTTCGTACGCCATTGACCGGTGCTACACACACCGAGCAGAACGAGTGCTGTTTCCAGAAGAGAAAAAGGTGATGGAGCGCACACACCAGACTGTGATTGCCGCTGAGGAGCGGGACTGGCTGGCGGAGGGAGGAGGTGGAAGTTGCTTCTGCGAGGTTTTCTGCAACGGAATGCTGACAGGCATTGGTTTCTCTGCTCACTTGAAAAGGACAGCCAAGAAAATATCTGCAAGTAAAATAAACCATCTAATCCCCAATCCTCTCCCTTTTTTAATGGGAGAGATGCCAAGAGAAAGCGCGCGCTCCCCATTCCCGCCCACGGGAAGCGCCCCCAGCTCTGGAGGGCGAACGCGCTCTCTAGGACTGCTGTGCACCAGCCACAGTGACCATGACCCCGAGCGTTAAGCTAAAGTGAGTGAGGGCAAAGGGGCCGCTTCCTTTCTGCTGGAGGCTGGGAACTCACAGGGCGGCTGGCTGAGGGCAGCGGAGGGGGGCCGGGGGGAGAATGAGGGGTTGGGGGGGGCTTTACTCATTTGGGGGCTGACTGTGGAATTCACGCCTCTCCAGCTCCTTCTGACGGTCTGTTTGACTCCCTTGTTTTCCGTTATCTTCACAGCTGTCAGCCTTGACCTCCACGCTTCCTTTCTCAGAAATCGATCGCCCCTGTGCACTTGTCAGGAGCGTGTCTTCCTCCTCTTGTGAAACCTTCACTGACGGGTCGGGCCCGTCTGCACTCAATACGAGGCCCACGGCCATGATACAGAAACGCTGACTCCCGCCAAGTTTATCGTTTAGCATTATCATAACTCGAAGCAAAGACCTCAAGCTTCTAACCCATTTCTCCCAGAAACAAAGCACCAGATGCCCCTGAAAGTGAGCAGAGACTTCCAATAAGCAGACAGTGTGGTTTGGATGGTTGCTATGACAACAGCCAGCTCCTGGAGAAAGACTAGGACAAGGCATCGTTAGGAAATCCAGTTCTTGGCAGCAGTGAAGGTTTTTGGGTTTTATACCCCTCCCTCACCCCCAAATGTCTAGATAAGGAACTGGCTTTGAAACAGATCCAGCGTTGTATCTACATTCTCTCAGACTTCACACCAGCTCTGTGAAATGAACGCTCCCGACCAGACAACTGGAGTTCCCAGAGATGGACGTCCTGCCTGCAAATACGTGACCATGTAAGACCAGGTTCTTCTTGTCCTAGAGCCACGTCAGGCTCTCACCCTTCCCTGAGTAGATGGAGGATGGGAATTACAGTGGAGACATCTGCTGTGAACACACGCAAACCTTGCTTCACTCTGGCACCAAAGCTACTGCCAGATAACCTCGTGCCCTGGCCAGTTTGGCTCAGTGGACAGAGCATCAGCTTGAGGGCTGAAGGGTCCCAGGTTCGATTCTGGTCAAGGGCACATGCCCTGGTTGCGGGCTCAATCCCCAGTAGTGGGTATGTAGGAGGCAGCCAATCAGTGATTCTCTCTCATCATTGATGTTTCTCTCTCTTCCTCTCCCTTCCTCTCTGAAATCAATAAAAATATATATTTTTAAAAATGGTGACATGGTGCCTAGTTCATGTGGTTCAGTAGTTGAGAATCAACCTATGAACCTGGAGGTCATAGTTTGACTCCCACTCAGGGCACGTGCTTGGTTTATGGGCTCCATCCTCAGTGGGGGGCATGCAGGAGGCAGCTGATCAGTGATTCTCTCTCATCATTGATGTTTCTGTCTTTTTCTCCCTCTCCCTTCCTCTCTGAAGTCAATACACATAAATCTTTTAAAAAAAGATGACATCGCTCTAGCTGTCTCAGAAGGTTGTTTTATCTAAGGGTGCGGGAGTCAGAAACTCTGAGATGATGACAGAACATGTATGAGACACAAAGCATGTTGTAAAGCAGGGACTGGAGCCTGCCAGAGGAGCCGGAGATGGAGACACCCATACACTTAAAGAGGACATCCCAGCTCTTCTGGACAGAAAAGCATCGTCTCCTCAGTTACAGACCACACACTCAGCTGAGATGCCTCTGAGAAGAAGGCATCACTTGCTAACGGGGTCCCCTCGTGAACATGAGGATGAAGGCGTGGTGTTTCTGGTAGGCCACAGTTTAGGTGGAGATTTGCTGAGTCAGGATTCGGAATGCGCTCACGGGGAAAGGCTGGAAGGCAAGTCCCGAGCACAGAAGCCATGCTTTGCTGTTTGTGTAACTCTTGCCCGAGGGCCTTGAAGCTCCTTTCAGGGGCATTGTGGGAAATGGGATGGCTTTCACTCCCAGGGCCGTGTGGATGGAGAGAGAAGGGTCTGCTGTCCTCAGGGCTACAGAGCCAGGATGTTAGTGGGGCCACAGGGACGGTTCCCAAAGCTTCAGTGTGGCAGGGCTGCTGTGACCAGCACCTCAAGCCTGTGGTTACACAGCAGGAGGCCCTTGGGTCCAATTCTGGAGGCAGAGTCTGAGGTCAAGGTGTGGGCAGGGCCTGAGGTCAAGGTGTGGGCGGGGCCTGAGGTCAAGGTGTGGGCGGGGCCGGCTCCTGCTGAGCTGAGGCAGGATCTGCCCAGGGCTCTCTGCGCAGGGCCATCCTGCCTTGTCTTGACCTCAGGTTCTTCCTGTATCCGTCTGTCCCTGTGTCCATTTTGCACTTTTACAAGGACACTGGTCCTGGTGGACCAGGGCCCACCCTCCTGACTCATTCTAACGTGACCACCTCTGTAAACTCACAAGGTCACTCACAAGGTCCCATTCTGAGGTGCTGGGATCATCACTTCAGCATATCTTTTGGGGACACAATTTAACCCACTGCACCGAGAACAGAGGAAAGAGGAACTTCACCTGAGGGCAGGGACTTCACCTGAGGGCAGGGAAACGGGGAGCAGGAACCTGAACGTGACCGTGCACTTATTTAAACCCTTCCGCTGACACAGCGAGCCGCTGTGGGGGGAGAGGATGACATTTTCCTTTCTGTGAGGGCAGATGAGGGCAGGCGAGGAAGGTGAAAATGGGGAAGGTTTCATGTCAGACGGCTGAGTTGTGACTGTAAATATTTTTATTATGGCAGGTGTCCCACCCAGACTATCACTCAGAGGAGAACCTAGGGCCACGCTTTGTCCTCAAATTCAAACCAATGGGCCTCACTCTCTCCCATCAGACATCCAGATACAACCCCATAGACAATCAACACCCACCCCCACAGACACCCAGACCCACCCACAGACACCCAGACCCACCCACAGACACCCAGATCCATCCACAATCAGCAGCCAATTCACCCCACAGACACCCCAGACCCACCCACAGAACCCATATCCACCCACAGAACCCATATCCACCCCCACAGACACCCAGACCCACCCACAGAACCCATATCTACCCCACAGACACCCAGACCCACCACAGACACCCAGACCCATCCACAGACACCCAGATCCACCCACAGACACCCACACCCACCCACAGACACCCAGACACACCCACAGACACCCAGATCCACCCACAGACAATCAGCAGAGGTTCACCCCACAGAAAGCGGGTAAAACAGCCGGGATTGGCTGAGATGGAAGCATGAACACAGGAATGTGGATTCCGGGGTGGAAGAGACACGACCCATCCCAGAAACAGTGCTGCAACGTGAGCCAGGGAAGCCACCGGAGCGTCTGGGAACTGAGATGGAGTGGAAGGCCATCCCCGGCCCATCTATCAGAAGCTCTGCCTGCCGCGGAGGACGGCCTGCCAGAGAGACTCCGCAAATAACGCTTTGTCCCCGACCCTCAAACCAGCTCTGCCAGGCTGGGAGCGAACAGAACTTGTCAGAGACGGGTGCGGACAGGGTTTTCCAACCTCACCATTCATTTAAAATATACAATTTTTTATTGATTTCAGAGAGGAAAGTAGAGAGACAGAAACATCAATGATGAGAGAGAAACATGGATTGGCTGCCTCCTGCACATCCCACACTGGGGATCAAGCCCGCAACCCGGGCCTGTGCCCTGACCGGGAATCGAACCGTGATCTCCTGGTTCCTAGACTGATGCTCAGCCACTGAGCGGCACCAGCCGGGCCAGCCTGACCATTCTGCTGCCCACCGCTGCCCGCCATCCCCAGCCCATCCCCCTAGCAGCGGGGCCTGGGTACCAGGGTGGCACAGACATAGGACGTGCGCGGGCCTGCCCCTTGCCTCTGCACTTGATCTCCCGCTTGAAAGCGGGCGCGGGGCTGAGAGGCAGAGATAAAGGTGCCTTTGGAAGAGGAGGATGCCGGGGAGATAAAAGAGCAGCTTGCCGGAGCCTCTCCTCTGCACCGGAAGGAGCCCGCCTTTCATGTCTCCCCGGGACTCTGAGAGGAGAGCGTCCCCGTCTCCCGGGGCGCATCCTCCCGGGGGAGAGAGAGAGAGGCGGAAACGGCTGGCCTCGGGGATGGGACAGGAAATTTAAACACCGCCGGGAAACGAGATGTTCGGATACTGAGCACAGCGGACGAGTCATCCCGGAATCCGTGAGCGGCCACTGGCAGACACAATACCGTGGATCATCCTGGTGTCCTTCCCTTTTTTGTCGGTTTTTCCATCTTTTAGCGACTCATCTCTCCCAGACACTCACCGGCCGGCGGTGCCTGGCTTATTGCACATCAGCGCTCCGAGTTACCTGCGCCGGAGAGGAGAAAACCGCTCTTCCCTTCGCTTATTGGAAACCGAGGGCAGCGAGGCCAAGCCCTGCTGTGTATTCTTTTTAGGCGGAAGCAGAGTGGAAGGGAATCTGCATCCGCGTGTTTATGCAGGAAGCCGGTGTTCGCCGGGGCTGCGTTGGTTGCAGGCCGAGCTCGCTGGGCACTTCCCCGCCCCCCGCCAGGGGTTGACTGGCATCCCGCTGGCTCTCCGCTCCCTGCTGGTCCTCTGTGTGACTCAGACCTCCCCCCAGGACCCCGCCCCCCACTGCAGACATGACCTTCCCTGCTTTCTCACCTCCCAAAACGACACCCACAGAGAGCGAGGAGCCCGCGGAGGCGGGTGGAATCCCGCAGCCCGGGCCTCTGGATGCTGTGAGCGGAGCACAGCGCCGGTCATAACGGGAACGCCACCGCTGAGGACAGGGATGAGCACGGACCACGCGTGGGACAGTCTCTGAAAGGAACCACTTCTGCGCACAGCGCTTCTCTCCTCCCGGACACGCCTCCCATTCTCCCGGGCCCCTCCGAGCCTGTGCAAGGACAGGGGTGCACTGGCAAATCCCACAGGCCCACCGAGCGGGGGTTTGAAGTCACACATGTCCCTGCGCGGTGCCAGAGAATATGTTTACAGCCAAGCTGATGCCCAGGGAGCCGCCCAGGCAGCCAGCCCATCAGCCTCCGCCCGGCATGCGTGCCCGAGGCGAAATGTAAATCTGTCACCTGGATGTGCTCCACGCGCATCAGTGGAGGAGCCGGGCACCGCCACGCCCAGGTCTCACCCCGGCACGCAGGGCTGACGTGGCCGGGCCAGCAGCGGAGGCCGAGCGCTGAGCTCCACCCCTCGCCTGCACCCCTCGCCTGCATCAGGACCCCGCTCCCCACTTCGGACAAGACCCTCCCTGGTTTCTGGCCTGCGCGTCCATGTGATCACACCCAGGGCTGGACCACGGGAGACACCTGACAGCCGCAGACAGGGAGAGGGCACGGAGCCTGGGCCTGGCAGGCCCCGCACAGTGCGGCCACCGCAGCGGGAAGCATCTGTTCCTCTGGGCTGTGCTCGGGGAGGAGGTTCGGCTGCAAGCAACTAGCCTCTCTGTGACCTGAGCTGCTGGCCCCTGGTGGCCCGCAGAGCTTGGGGCCCTGAGACGCCGCTGCGTCCACGCCCTCCGCCTGTCCTGCCTTCCGTCCATCTGTGGGACACTGTGCCGGGCACTGCAGGGCCAGCTCAGCGCCCCGAGGACACGCACAGGCTGGGGACCCCACCCAGACTTGCATTTCCGCCAGCTCGGGGGCCGGAACCCAGGTCTGAGAACCAGCAGGCTGGGGCCCGGGCGGCGGGGTGCGGGGATGGGGTGGAGGCGGACCCCCTGGCTCCCCCTGCCCCTGTCTGTGCACTCCTGGGGCTCCTCTCCCCACAGGCACAGGTCCCCTCGATCGGGCCTCCTAACCTCATGGAATCCAGGCGTCTCTGGAAAGGCCTGTCTCCAATCACAACCGCGCCCTGCAGACCGAGACCCTACGGCCCCTCCAGGCAGCTGCAGGCCTCCGGGCAGACAGCTCAGCCCACCCTCCACCTCAGGTCACGCTGAGGAGACTTAATGTCTTGGACTATTTACTCATTTTCCCCCCACTCTCAGGCCGATCAGCAAGTCTGCGGACCCTTCATTTAAAAGAGGCTCATTTCTCCGCCTTTTACCCTTTCCCACCCCCTGGCTCAAGGCCCCACGGTCCCGGGTGGACACAGTAACCGCCTCTCCCCTGTGTGGCGGGTACAGCTCTACGACGACCCACCACCAACCCATGGCCCTTCTTGAATGCCCTCTCGCTGAGGGCCGGACAGACCTATGAATGTGAAGGCACCGTCATCTGTTAATATTGAGTCTTCTTCTTGCTTAGATCCCTGAATAGTTCACAGTGTACACAACGAAAGAAAATACATCGACGTCGCTAAGAATCAGTTCTTCTAAGACAGCAGTCGCCAACCGTCCCTGGACCGCTGGTGGGCTGTGAGGTCCGAAAGGTTGGTGACCGCTGTTCTAAGATATCTATGTATATAACAGGCTAAGCCACCATCCAACCAGCCGGTAGCTATGATGCACACTGACCACCAGGGGGCAGACGCTCAACGGAGAAGTTGCCTAGCTACGGTAACAGAAAAAAAGAAGTTTAAGGACACTTAGTCCAGGCTAACTACGCTCTATGGCAAGAAAACACCCTCAATGACGGAGAAAAATCTAGAAAGTGTGCGCATCAAGAACACCACAAACACCCTCCGAGTAGACGGGCTGTGAGCCACAGGTCTAATGTGAACGGCATTGACGTGAGAACTTGCTGCCCTCCACTCTGAGGGGTAAACCGTGCTTCCTGTTCAAGCATTTTTAAAATATATTTTTTTATTGATGTCAGAGAGGAAGATCGAGGGAGGGAGAGACAGAAACATCAGTGATGAGAGAGAATCACTGATCAGGTGCCTCCTGCACGGTCCCTACTGGGGACCGAGCCCGCAACCCCAACATGTGCCCTTGACCGGAATCGAACCCGAAACCCTTCAGTCCGCAGGCCGACGCTCTATCCACTGAGCCACACCAGCCAGGGATGTTCATGCGTTTTGAGCAGCGCCAGGCTCACCCAGGCCGGAAGCTGACCCCGCCCGCTGCCCTCAGCAGGTTCTGAAACGTCTGTCACGCTGGGAACGGGGTGCCGATGACATTTAAGAATCACCTGCCCCTTGGAGCCGCCTTCTCCTGGGGGTGCCTGGCCTGCCCTGGAGGTGGGCGCCAGAGAGGGTGCCGGCTCGGTGGGTGGTGAGACCACCCAGTCTTCCGTGGGCGTGGGCCTCGCTGCCGGGAGCTGAGGGACCGTCCCACCATCTCTGCCGTCTGTCGCCGGCAGGGTCAGGTCGGGGCCAGCTCCCAGACCCACTGTCTCTGTCCTGATCGAGGCCGTGGCAGCGGCGGTGGAGCGTCAGATAATATGCGCGCACCCCTCTCCACCGAGGCAGAAAGTCACAAACAGACGGGGCATCGGCTTCTGCGGGAAGAGCAACCGGAGCGAGGTCGCCGGACGGGAAGATGGATGAAGAGGTGCTCGTTGCTCGCAGGGAAGCACCGTGCAAACCATTGATGTCAGAGGCTTTTGATAAGACACAAATGTCATTTCAGTGTCTGTCGCTGGTCCTGAAACTGACGGGCATCTCCGGCCGGCGGGGTCCTGCAGGAAGCGGCGGAGGCAGCAGACTCGTGGTTTCTGCTTCTGTTCAGCTGGATATTAGTTTATTTTCCCCAAACCAGCCGCTGCGTCCCTCCTCGCTCCCGAGACTTTCGGGTAATGCAATTTTCCTGTTCCCTTCTCTGCACCCCGAGGCGCCCCCCTGCTGGAAGGAGCTTCAGAAGGAGCTCCTCACCGGCTGGGGAGCGTACTGTGAGCCGCGCAGAGAAGCCAGCCACCCCCCGCAACCCCCCGCCTGCAGCAAACCCTTCTCTGGCGCGGGGGCAGTCCACCTTGAACCCCACGTGTGTGCGGGAACAGAACTGTGGTGGGTTCCGGGGTGTGCTCAGCCACACGGGGTATTCTGCTGCTTTTCTCTTCATGGCATATTTACTCCGCTGGGATGGTGTCCTTTCAGGATGCTGAGGGTCAAGTCTCTTGGCTAACAATGGTGACTATTTCTCCCGTGACACTTACATATTGTTACCTAGAGGCTCAGCGCACAATTAAATTGTGCGCGTGTGGGGTCCCCTAGGGTCCTCCGCCCCGCAAAGCCTCACACGCTCTGCGGATGCTGCCAGTGCCCGAGACGCTCCAGAGGTCCCACCCGCCACGGCCGCCGTGGGACCCAGAAGTCCCACCTGTTGTGCCCCTGGGGACCCATCAACGCACCTCCTGGTGACGCCAGGACAGTATTAGGACCACGGGCCTTTTATGCTTCAGAGAGACGGGCTTGGAGGGCAGGGGATGTATGACTCTGAGGCTGAATTCCTGTTATAAGAAGAGTGGGTTACCATGCTGACTGCAGAGCCGGTGTTTGCTGGAGGCAGTGAGTGATGCTTCACGGGAGAGGGCTTCTACCTGGCAACCACGGTCATTAGCTTCTCAGCTCCAGTGATGCGGGTCTAATGAACTGGAGCTGTCCACGGGGCGGTGCACAGCCGGGGAAGCTGGGACCGGGCCGCTGCCTCCCCGGCGAAATTCGTCTCACTCGTGCCCACGGAAGCGGCTCTCACCACGCACGCTCCTGGGCTGTTCAGTCGTTCCCGCACACAGCGCTCTCCTCGGCGTTTCTCGGCGATTCCGGCAGAAACGGCGTGTGCACTCAGCCCCCCCCAACCCCACGCGCGGGGAGAGGACCGTGTTCCGGCACCACCACCGCAGCCCGGCCAGGCCCGCTGCGGCACAGCCACGCGTTCGTTTTCTGTTCTTTGAGATGATGAATTTTCACGGTCCAACATTTTTTTCCTTTCTTGTCTGCTTTCCTCTCCTCAATTATTTTCCAAAAATCCCCCAAGCAACCATTTTAATCTTCGGAGACCCAAACAACAAAGCACATGACCCAGATTCTTGCTGATGCATGCACATACTCACACACACAGTCACATACACACACACTGCTGATGCATGCAGACACTCACAGACACAGTCACACACACACACACACACACACTGCTGATGTGCACACTTACACTCACACACACACTGCTGATGTATACACACACTTATGCACATTCGCATACTGCCGATGTGTACACACACACACACTCACACACTCTGCTGATGCGTGCACACACTGCTGTTTACACATTCATGCACATACACACACTCATACACACACACACATTGCTGATGCACACACACTGCTGTGTACACACACTCAAACACACACTCATAGGCATTACTGATGCTCACACACATACACACTCATACACACTGATGTGTACACACACACACACACACACACACTCTGCTGATGGGCACACACACTGCTGTGTACACATACACACTGCTGATGTGTACACACACTTATGCACCTTCACATACTGCTGATGTGTATACACACACTCTCACACACACTGCTGATGTGCATAAACACACACACTGCCATGTACACACTCATGCACACACTCATACACACTGCTGATGTGCATATACACACATACACACAAATATGCATATACACATATGAAGCACACACACTATGCATATATGTACAAGTACTTTTGTGTACAGTATAACAATTTTGCTTCAAACAGAACTGTGCATGTAGATAACTACCTAGAAGTCATCAGTATCCAAACAGGAAAATTTCAATTATTCAAGACTCAGGTCCCTCTGCCTGGCCTGCGGGATCGGGCCTAAACCAGCTCTCCAACATCCCCTGAGGGGTCCTGGCTTGCGAGAGGGCACAGGCCAGGCCAAGGGACCCCACCAGTGCACGATCGGAGCTGCAGAGGGACCTAAGAGGTTGGCCAGCCACGGAGGGCCCGTGGGAGGGCGCCAGGGCATGTCTGGCCTGTCTCACTCAGTCCTCATTGGCTGGACCCAGCCGCAAGCTGACCTACCGGTCAGAGCGTCTGCCCTCGGTGGTCAGTGCACGTCATAGCAAGCAGTTGAGCGGACTTAGCATGTCATTAGCATATTAGGCTTTGATTGGTTGAACGGACGACTGGACACTTAGCATATTAGGCTTTTATTACATAGGATTATCTCTGGGAGAGAAAACACCCCTTTCTCTCTGTGTTGCTGAGGTTTCATCCTAAGAGTTTTAGCTGGAGACGTGGCTCATTGCCCTGGCTGGTTTGGCTCGGTGGTGAGAGTGATGGCCCTCAAACTGAAGGGTCTCAGGTTCGAGTCCAGCTAAGGCACATACCTCAGGGGCAGTGTCTCTCGCTCATTGATGTCTCTCTCTCTCTCCGTCTCTCCCCCTCCCTTCCAGTCTCTCTAAAAATCGATGGCAAACAAGTCCTTGGGTGAGGACTAACAACAACAAAAAGGGTTTTGCCTGCACATGGGCCTCAGCTTGGGGCTCAGGAGCCTCGGAGTCCTTGCTGCGTGGCTCTTCCTTAGCTGGCCTTTCCTTTAGCCTCCCTCCCTCCCGCCCGACTTTATTATTCGCTCTGTCCTTGGTGCCCGCCCTGGAACCGGCTGCGTCACTCTGCGGCCTGCCGGGAGCCTGTGGGATTCCGATCTGCCGGCTGCGGGAGGCCTTTCCTATGATTAATTCTCCGCATTGGCGCGTTAGTGGTCACGGGCGTTCGAGGGTCAGGTAAAAGCTATGAGCTCTCTTTCCCGGGAGACGTGCACACACATACCCTGCACCATGACATGCTGCAAAAACCGCAGAGGATTCAGCGGCGTCCCTGGGAGGGCACTGCTGGGCTCCTGGGTCTGGGGCACGTGGGTGGGAACACTCGCTCACGCTGGAAGCCAAGGTCACACCCAGAGGAGGTCGGAAGAATGCCAGCTTGAAGGACGGCATTTAACATGGACGCTGGCACACACACTCCTTCAACCTCTCTCCATTGACCTCTGTACCTGGCAGAGGAAATCCTTCGTCACGCATTGAGACACCGTGAAAGCGATTTTCCTCTATTGAAAAGAGGTGCAATTAATTTTTCTAACGGTGGCAAAATGCACCTAAAACGGACCATCCTAACGAGTTGTGAGGGCACAACCCAGATGTGATCGTCACATGGCTATGCATCTGCCTCCAGACCCTCATCCTGCAAAACAGACTCTACCCAGCACACAGCAACCCACCTCCTGCCCTAGCTAAGCACACCCCTCCCTCTCTTTCTTTCTTTTTAAAAATGTGTTTATGGGTTTTCAGGGAGAGGAAGGGAGAGGGAAAGAGAGATAGCAACATCAGTGAGAGAGAAACATCATTAATCGGCTGCCTCCTGCACGTCCCCCACTGGGGATCGAGCCTGCAACCCGGGCATGTGTCCTGACCAGGAATGGAACCGTGACCTTCTGGTTCAGAGGTCGATGCTCAACCACAAAGCCACTTCGGCCAGGTTCCGTTTGCTTTTTCATGGACAAGACACAGGAAGGAAAATATGGGCGGAGAAGGAGAACCTGGAAATCATTCCCAACTTCAGCAACGCTTGGTGGGTTGTGTACAAGGTCCAAGGTGTTTCAGTTCATGCACTGTGAACTTTTACACGTAGAACATAACACCTACAGGAACTACCGGTCCTTTTCCACCGTTCAGGTGGTGATCCGGTGACAACGACATGTACATGTGTGCGTGTGTACATGTCCATGTATACCTTTGAGCAGCTGGATGAGGGTGTGGCGCTCAGGCGAAGGGACAGAAACCAACGAGGAAAGTCCTCTGGTGAACCGATGATGAAATGTGCACGAACCAGTGAGTCCGATTAATTTAATTCTCTGCGTGTGGTGTGAAAAATAAACCAACAAAATCATTGGCGTTTCAATCCACCGGGTGGTTTCCCTCCAGCTTCATTTTCAAATCAAAATTAGCTTGCAATCTAAGCGGGCCTGGGACATTTTAATTTGGAAAAACTGCATCCCTGTGTACATAGAGATTAACGTCACCGTAGAGTTAGCGGCGTTCAGAAGGAAACGTGTGTTTGCAACAACTTGATCGGGGCCAGCGGGGGTGGGGAGGCGGGTGAGCTGGGCCTTGTGGCTGTGGCTCCCGACTCCTCGCCTGCCTGGACCAGCGGCTCTCAACCTGTGGGTCGCGACCCCTTTGGGGGTCGAACGACCCTTTCACAGGGGTCGCCTAAGACCATCAGAAAATGCAGATATTGACATCACGATGCATCACAGTAGCAACATTTCATGGTTGGGGGTCACCACCACATGAGGAGCTGTATGCAAGGGTCTCGGCCTTAGGAAGGTGGAGGACCACTGGCCTGGACCACAGCGATCGATCCTGAGGTTCAGAGCCACCGGACGCTCCCCTAACTAAGAGCTCTGGCTGGTGACTCTCCCTTCCCCCTGCGCCTTGTGGTGCTGGGCCAGAGGAACCACTGGTGCCATTTGTCAACTCATCTCCAGGGAAACGGAGCGTCTACATTTGCTACACAAATGGCGATGACTCACCGGGACCTCATCCGGAGTCACCCAACTCCTCCCTGCCTCTCTTTCCCCGGGTCCAGGGACAAGCCACACCTGCAGCTGGGTTTCCAGGCCCCGGTACCCCTTAGGGGGGCTGCTGGTTACACCCCGGGACTGAGCCAGCGGCAGCCCTGAGGTTGGCCCCCCAAGGCAGCCAGGCCCACACACTGCTCTGAGCTGTTGGAATTTTGTATCCGTCCTCGACAATGGTAAACATGAGGAGATATTCATAAAGTTCATACACATATTTGGGAAAACGTCAGTCTAGACAGTGCTGCTAATTTCTTTAAAAATAATTCTTTAGAAACCCTTTCTGCCAAAACCAGTTTGGCTCAGTGGATGGAGCATCGGCCTGAGGACGGAAGGGTCCCAGGTTCGATTCTGGTCAAGGGCGTGTACCTTGGTTGTGGGCACATCCCCAGTGGGGGGCATGCAAGAGGCAGCTGATCGATGTCTCTTTCTAATCAATGTTTCTAACTCTCTATCCCTTTCCCTTCCTCTCTGTAAAAAATCAATAAAATATGTTTGTTTATTTTTTTTAAAAAAAGAAACCCATTCTACATCCCCCAGCCCTCAGAATGGACCTCAGCACGTTTTTAAATACCATGTCCACAGGGAGAGCGTCATATTTGGAAAGAAGAAGCCAGAATCAAATGGTACACATTTTACATTGGCTGAACACCCCATTCTCAGAGACCCTACACCTAGAGAAATCCTTTCCAGTCAAATCCATGATGATAACAATAAGATCTGTGTAGACACCAGTGTCTACTTGGTGTGGCGTCTATTGCACACGGTAACGGCTGTCCACAGCTCAGGGGATGCCAGCCATCCAATCAGAGGCCCGCCCAGCAGGTGGGCCCTCCCGGGCAGCCCGAGTGAAACCACCGCACAGCTGCACACACAAAGCCCCCCACCAGGAGGAGGCCAGAAGCCAAGGGCAGCTGCGCCCCTGAGCTGAGCATCTGCTGACGGTGCTCGCTGGTCAGGCCCGGGCTCGGCCACCCTCGGAGCCAGCTCCGGAGCCTGAGGAGCATGTGTCGCGGTGCAGAAAGGGTTTCCGGAGAGACGGTGTGCGGGCGCTCCCAGGGGCCGAGTCACAGGCCACTGAGCCCTGCGGTCCCCCATGCAGTGCTGTGCAGGGTGTTTCCCTTGCGGGCTCCCCCTAACGCCGTGGGCTTCTGCTTTCACCAGGCGCCTGAGGACGGAGACACAGCCCCGCCTGTCGAGATTTCAAACCTCTTCAGTGTCTCCCCGCTATCAGAGGGGCTGAAATCACGCACAAAGCCGCCTCTTAGAGAGCTTCTGAGCGCTGCTGCTGCCGCCGTCGCTGGCTGCGCTGCTTGGAGAGATTAGAAACACCCTCCTTAAAAAAGAGCCCTTTGTGTCCTCGGAAATCAAAGCAGCTTTGTTAGGCAGTCAGCCGGAACAGGGGCTGCTATCAATCAGGGATGGCCCCTTTAATTGCCCGAGGTTCTTATCTTTGATGGAACAGCGATCTCGGGAAGGAAACCGCTCCGTGGCCACCGTTTCGTCCCGACACCCGTCGACTGAGTTTGGGGAGGAAGTCACGCTGGCATCGGCTCGAAGGGCTCCCCGGGGGGCTCAGGGAGTGGGGGTCCCCGCTGGCTCTGGTTCCAGCACCGCGGGGCCGACACTGGATGTCATCACAGGCAGAGACAGAAAGCGTGGAGAGAGAGGAGGCGGGGTGAAAGCGCCTGGCTACATAATGTCTCCATTTCGAAGGGAGAGGGGGAGAGAGAGAGAAACATCGATGATGAGAGAGAGAGTCAGGGGTCAGCTGCCTCCTGGGCGTCCTCCTCCCCCGCCCTCCCCTGCACTGGGCTCGGATAAAGCCCTCAACCCGGGCAGGTGCCCTGACCTCCCAGTTCCTGGGCCGATGTTGAACAAGTGCGCCACGGCGGCCGGACAATTTCTCCCCTTTTTACAGAATCATTTCACTTTGAAATTGTCATCTAACCCCATCCCACCAGCACACATTTTTCCTTGCGTTCCTCTTAGATAATCATTTCGCTGCTACAAACACATTTCCTGTGGTTGTCTTATGCTGCAATAAGCCGCATACAATAACTACAGGAGGCCCGTCTGGAGGTACCCGGGGAACCGGGGTGTCAGGAATACTCATCGGAAGCCCGGGTCTGCCCAGGCGGCCCCTAACGTCTGGCTCGGAGCTTCAGAAAACCCCAGAACGTGCCACGGGACTCTTTAAAAGGATGAGACCCTCCTGGTCCTCCATCTCCAACACTGTTTTCGGGAGCCCTGTCTCCCCCCCCCTCTCAGCGCCAATTCCAGCGCTGGTTCCGGCCGCAGCTCCCCTCCCCTTTGGGAGCCTCCAGGGGATGTTGGGGTAACGGGGAGACCTCGGCCAAACTGCCTTCAGGATGGTAGAAGGAAAGCTCCCATCTGCTGTGTGTGCCGGAGCCACCTGCCCCCCGCCGCCGGCCTGAGCCGGACTCACCGCCGGGCTGAGCCTCACAGGGAGGGGACGGAAAGGGCGTCAATGATGGGAGTGAGAAGGCCGGGTGCCCCACCTCTCACCACTCCTTTCACCGGTGATTCGGACGATGCCCGGAGGGGGGGGCAGCCAGTGCCGGCGACCACCCGCTGGCAGCCTGGTTCCCAGCAGAGGTGGCACAGAGGGTCTGCACCTCCGATCGCTGCCCTGGGCGCTCGGCCTGCTTCTGGGACACCCCTGTCGTGTGAGCGAGAAGAAGGCAGCCCCTTCCCAGCCCCGCTGAGCCCCGGGGCGCTCAGGTTGGAGGCCCCTGCCCTGGCCCTCGTGGGGCGTCCGTGCCTTCGCTCGGGCCTGGACCTCACCAGGCTCCGCAGAGGCTGGCAAACCGGGGCCTGTGACGCTGGGAGCAGCTCTGGGCCCAGATGACCGTTCCCAAGCACGCAGCCCTGCCCGCCGCCTCTCCGGAATCTGCTCAGGACAGAGGTTTAATGAGCAAGGGCTTCTCCTAAGTGTGGCGGGCACCCTCCACGTCTGACTTGAAAAGAACCTCCTCAGCCCGGCCTGTGTGGCTCAGGGGTTGAGCATCGACCTATGAACCCGGAGGTTGTGATTCGACTCCCGATCAGGGCACAGGCCCGGGCTGTGGGCTCCATCCCCGGTGTGGGGCGTGCAGGAGGCAGCCGATCCATGATTCTCTCTCATATTGATGTTTCTAAATCTCTCCCTCTCCCTTCCTCTCTGAAATCAACTAAAAAAACATACATTTTTGTAAAATAACCTCTTTCAGCCACAAGACTGTAAACTCAGCCTGGCAAAGCGTTGGGCGTGAACTGGCCAAAGGTTACTATGACAGACACCCCGGAGGTGCTAGTTAGGAAGTTACCTGGTCTCCCCGCTTCTGCCCAGGGGGTCTGAAATCGTGTTCGTGTTTGCAGTGCTTTATCTTTGATCGAATGGGTAACTGGCCCATTTGCCATTTTCCTCAGCGATCAACACTTTTGGGTCCCTCCCTTAGACAAACGAACTCAGGTATGAAAACGTGGTATTCCTGCCATTCGGTTCAGCCCGTAATGAAAGTTCACGTTGTTTTCAGATGTAACGGGCTCTGAAGACGAGGAGAGGGACGTGAGCAGAGGGAGCCAGACCTGGGGCTGCAGTGGCTGCCCAGCCCCGGAACGGCTGGTGCCACGCGGAGCCAGCAGGCCTGGCCCCGTCACACTCACACAGGCCGGGGGCATCAGGGTCTGAGCACAGCACTAACGTCCGGGTGTGAATTCCAGCAAAAGACGGATCTGGGAGGGAATCGGGGAAATGGGCACAATCGCCAGAAAGACAGATCAGAGGGACCTAAGTTGGAGAGCTGGGGATTACAGAATGTTTTAAGGAATGTGGGTGTATTAACTTGTAGGACAAAGTAACAAACCATTTCTTTCTTTCTTTTTTTTTTTTTAGGAAACCTTTTAATTTATTGGCGGAACGACTATAAAAACAATCAATTTAAAAAAAACAAACACCTAATTTCTCCAGTTCCGCAACTATAGTGTTTTTAATGATAAGAACCTGTTTATTTTTATCTGCCTGGGGGTTGATTCCAACAGCAGTGACATTTTATAACACAACTCCAATCATTCTAATAACAAAATAACTGCATTATTATTGCACTACATAATAACATTATATTTTTCATAATAAACTATAAATGCATTTTTAAGCTTTGAGGAAGATAACTGCGAAAACTAAGTTTAGCGTAAGTTGCTCAAATGTGAAGGAGAAGGAGACTTACTGTCATAAAGAACATGGTACCGGGACAACTACGTGAAGACAGCAAAGAAAGCCAGCGTTTTCCCGAGTTCCAGGGGCTTCCATCTTCCAGGAGAGACAAATTCGCGCCCAGGGCCAACAGAAAGCACTAGGCGAACAGGGAAACCACAGACGCATGATGCAATATGCAATATGCAATATGCAATATGCAAAGTGCAATATGCAAACTGACTGAACGACCAAATAGCAGGACTACCGTCCAGACGACCTTCTGGATGACCACTGCTATGACCCGCACTGGCAGCTCTAGACCTCAGAATCCCGTGTGTGGTCAAGAACACGCGGGAGCGAGTCCTGAGCAGGAGAAACATCGCGGAGGAAATAGTAACCACATCTGAGGCAGTGCGGCCATAGGAGCCTCTGAAATGTCAGCCACAGAGGGGAAGCGGATCCTCGGACAAACACAAACAAATAAACCACAGGAGGCAGGCAAACAGGGGGAGGGAACCACGGAACAGAAGGACAAACAGAAGACAGTGCTTTGAGGGAAATTGTTCCAACGAATGCCGGTGTTAGAAGAGAGGGCAGACACAGAAGGGGCTGGCCTTTCCTACAGTGAAAAGCTCAATAAGAGGACCAATGGGTCCGATGTCAGAGATCAGAGCAGAGACGAAGGGCATGCAGTGGGGACTGGCAACCACCTCCATGAAGGGCCAGTGAATGTTTTAGTCTTCGGGGGTCTCACATGGTCTCTGTTGCACTTTCTTATTTTGGGTTTTGCAACCCTTTTAAAGATGTAAAAACCACTGGCGGATGCCCAGGCCTTGCCAAAGCGGCTGGATTATTTTAGGGGCTGTCATTTGCTCCAGGGATGACATAGAAAGCAGGAAACCAAACAGAGAAAAGTCAATGGAATCAGAAACTGATTAATTGAGATGAATAAAAGAAACCTCCAGAAAGAGAGAGGAGACGTGCCAATGTCAGCGTGACTGACGGAGGGGACACCACGCAGCCCTCCAGCTACTAAAGGAGAAGAAAGGAATGTGCAGACCCTGGTGGATCAGGAAATCTGGCAACTTTGGCCAAACAGACACATTCCCGGAGAGGCTCGGTCTCCTAAAGCTCAGTCAAGAAGAGACAGCGTGGGCAGACCCATCACTGTTTATTGACGACATTGAGCTTGGCATTCATTCAAAGCCTGGGGAAGGGGTGAATCTTTCCCAACTCGCACGGCGATGGTATAAAAGGAGAGAAGACATTATAAGAAAACTGCGGACTTAACCTTCCCCATAACCTCAAAAATAACAAAATGCTAGTAAATGTTCAAAAATCAGAAACAAAATCTTTTAGAACAATCTATTAAAAACAATAATACGTTATAACTAAGTAGAGTTTATTTCAGTAATGGAGGGCTGATTTCAAATGGAAAAAGTCACTCATTGTATTCACCGTATTAACAAATGAAAAAAATTAAGATTAGATTAAGAGACAAAAAAAAAAAGGCATTTGACAAGTATATGACACCCACGTCTAATCAACATTTCTCAGCAGGTGAGGAAGATCAAGGAGTTCCCGAAACCTGATGACGGGGGTCTGCCCAACACTTACACGCACAGCATCCTTAGGGGAGAGGCTGCCGCTGAAACAGGAACCGCGCGAGGAGGTTTGTTCTTGCCACTGCCGTGCCACACTGTCCTGACAGCTGGGGCCAGTGCAGGAAGTCACAACAAAGAAATAAAACACCCGAAGTGAAATGGGAGAAGACACACACAATGTATTCAAAGACTACACGACTGTCCGTGCAGAAAAGATGATGCAATCTACAAAAAGCCACTAGAAATCACAAGTGAATTTAGTCACGTTGGAAAATATGAACTCAATATATAAAATCAATTGTCTTTCTACCTACTATCAACAAATAGTTGGAAATTAAAACTTTAAAAAATACCATTTTTCAGATCATGAAAAATATGAAATATTTAAAATGAGTCTGACAAAAGATGGGAAATCCCTGTACACTGGAACCAAAGAGCATTGCGGAGAGAGAGTAAAGGTGACTCAAATGGAGAGACTGTGTTTATGCTGATTCTCTCCAAGTAGATCCGTGGATTTATTGCAATCCTAATCGTAATCCCAGAGGGACTGGCTGATTGGTTGGTTGATTTTAGAAATTACAAAGAAAGTGATTCTAAAATATAAATGACATTGAGTATGTAAAACCAAGTTAGAGAGCCAACATCAGCGGATGTCAAGACTAACGAAGCCATCGTCATAGAGTGTGGTGTTCATAGAAAAAGGGACAAACAGATCAATGGAACGGAAACTTCCAGAAACCACAAACGAGTGAACAATTCATCTTGACAAAGGAACCAGCAGTTCCCTGGAGAATAGATAGTTTTTTCAAGAAACGTCTCTGTGGCAACTGGAAACCCAGAGGCAAGAAAGAACTTGGATTCTCACTTCGTCACACATGCAAAAATTAATTCACAATTGGTCACAGAACTAAAGGTGGAAGTTAAAAGTGTACAATTTCTGGAAGCAAACAGAACAACATCTTCATCATCTTGTGTGGACTGCTGAGGAGCTTTGTGCTCAGCGTCTGTTAATCCAAACTGGTATTTGAGGAAAAATGAGCTATATAACTTATAAATTTTATTATAAATTATGGATCCTGGCACCATCTTTTTTTTAAAAAAAATATTTTTTGTTGCTTTCAAAGAGGAGGGGAGAGGGAAAGAGAGTACATCAGTGATGAGAGAGAATCACTGATTGGCTGCCTCCTGCACGCCCCCTACTGGAGATCGAGCCTGCAACCCGGGCCCGTACCCGGACGGGGAATCGAACCCTCACCTCCTGGTTCATGGGTCGATGCTCAACCCCTGAGCCACGCCGGCCGGCCTGGCACCATCTTGATCCGTGAAAAACACTGTGTTTGGGAGGAGACAGATTTCCCATCACAGCGGAAGGGAGCACTGTCAACACGAGGGACGCGGATCCACAGACAAACACCGGAAGCAGGTGGCAAGCGCCAGTCACACGGCGGGAAGTCGCTTTCATCTCACGGAGGCCACGCGCTTCCTTGCCCGGCCTTCTGCAGGGAGCTCTTGCTTAGCGACAGGGACACAAGAAAGGACCAGGGATGACGATGCTAGCCATGAGAGGGGAGCCCGCTCCTTTCCGAGGCTCCATTTCAGGTCTTGAAAGCTGTGCCTTTTCCCCCACATTTAAATGGCACCATCACGGCATAATTTAAACTTCAAGTGGGTGAGATAACGAGATGGGCACTGAACACAGCACGCTGCCTCCAAACCCGGCTGCTCTCCTTTCTTCCTCGGGAGCGAGCCAAATTAGAGCTGCTCATCATTCAGTCTTCTCTGCTCCATTTTTATTCTTTCCGGCCGCATGTTGGGTGAGGAGTTTTCCCCGTGACAGCGGCCACTTGAAATGTTGTCTGAAGCCTTGGCTAACGAGGCCGGTGTGGCTCAGTGGATAGAGCCTCGGATTGGGGACTGGAGGGTCCCGGGTTTGATTCTAGTCAAGGGCATGTATCGTGGTTGCGGGCACAACTCCAGTGGGGGGCGTGCAGGAGGCGGCTGATTTATGTCTCGCTCATTGATGTTTCTGGCTCTCTATCCCTCTCCCTTCCTCTCTGTAAAAAAATCAATAAAATATATTTAAAAATTATCAATCTTTAAAAAAATAAAATAAAAAATAAAGCCTTGGCGGTGCGAGGTGTCGGCCCCCACACTGCCTATGGAGTAGTTTGGGGCATTTTTCCAAACTGGTTGTTTTTTACTGGCCATGCCAGAAGTCACCCAGGCCAAAACCGCTGTGGCTCAGTGGATAGAGCCTTCGGACTGAAAGGTCCCAGATTTGATTCCGGTCGGGGGCATGTACCTTGGGTGCAGGCACATCTCCACTGTGGGGGGGGCGTGTAGGAGGCAGTTGATCTGTGTTTCTCTCTCATTGATGTTTCTAGCTCTCTGTCCCTCTCCCTTCCTCTCTGTAAAAAGTCAATAAAATATACTTAAAAGTCACCCAGCACTGTCCCTCCTATTCCTGCAGGCTCCCCGACATTTCTGCAATCGGCTCAGTCTTTCACTCGGGGACAGGCTCAGAATTACTTGCGGATTTACAGCTTTTCTGTCTACTTCTTGAGTAATAAAAATAAAAATGTACTTTAAAAAGCATTCCCATCTAAGAAGTTTTAAGTACTGCACATTTACACGTCTCTGTTCACAAAATAACGGTGCTTATTTAGGTTTCTTGCCTTTAAGCCAACTTCTGTCCCGGAGAAGAATACACTTCACTAATCTTAACATCGCTCCGGCCTGTACTGCTGACGGCCATCACAACCTGCCAGTGGGTGCTGTGTGGCTCTCCCCATCCCGAGGACGCGTCTCCCCCCTCTCCCCATCGGTGCGCCCTGCCCCCTGTTCTCTTTCCTACAGAATCAGAATCCCTTTTCATCAAAGTGCTGAAGAGTCTCAGAAAGCGTCTTGCTCGTGTATGTATGTCCTTTTTGTCTCAGTCCTCTCTCCCCACGTCCTCACCCCATGCACCCCGCAGAGACGCCTCCACTCACGTGGCAGCGGAATGAAAGAGGATCGCTGCCATGCAGTGAACGGTGACAAGCGACGGAGTGAGTGGCCTACATGGAGTGGACAGAGGCATTGAGAACGCTTGGTACCATCGCGCCGTCTGCTCCACGGCCTCACGGCCCTTGGACAGGAGGGAGGCTTGGGGCCGGGCGGCGTTGCTGAGGACCCTAGAGGGATCAGTCAGGTCACAGAGCCAGGAGGCCAGGCCAGCAGTGTGCGACCACTTGGTCCACAATCGGAGTGATGGGACCAGAACAGAATCCTGTCCCTGACTTCTTCTTTTTTTTAATTTTATTATATTTTTATTGATTTCAGAGGAAGGGAGAGGGAGAGAGAGAGAGCAACATCAATGATGAGAATCACTGACTGGCTGCCTCCTGCACGCCCCCTCCTGGGGAGTGAGCCCACAACCCAGGCACGAGCCCTGGCCAGGAACCGGTTGAACTGTGACCTCCTGGTTCATAGGTCGACATGCAACCCCTGAGCACTGCCGGCTGGCGGGTCCCCGACCTGGAATCCGCAGCGGCCTGTCAGCGGGGGCGCGCCTGCTTGTGCCGGGTGGGGGCGGCGGGAGCGGTGAGGGAGCTGACCTTGGAGAGACAGCCCTGATAAATGATGAGCTTTCAGATTACATTTCTGACAGCTCGGCGACTGAGTGGAAATTCTAATGAAAAGAACCCGAAAACAAAAACAAGGGCAGGGCGCTCTGGAAGGGGCTTCCATCCGGAGTGAAATATCCTCTCCGGAACTTCGGCGTCTCGGCCGGCGCCTCGTCACTGCCACTGCCAGGCGATCCATCTTGCTGGCGGGCAGAGAACGCCCTTCACCACGGGCAGCCGTACCCTGTAAACACGGCGCAGCTCACAGGGCCACCCGCTCCGGCACAGTTTGGCTTTGTGTTTAGAACGACTGATTAGGGAGAGGAAGAGGGGAAGGGGGGAGAAAGAGAGAGAGAGAACGCTATAGACTGAATAATGTTCTCCCAAGTGTGTATGTTGAAGCCCTATCCCCAGGGGAGGGGCTGTTTGGGAGGCAGATTAGAAAAAGTCCTGAGGGTGATGACAGAGTCACTGATCCGCTGCCTCCTACATGCCCCCTACATGCCCAGGCTGGGAATAGTGGCTTCATGGGAAGAGGAGGAGAGAGAGGGGTGTCTCTCTGCCAGGTGAGGACAGACCGAGGCAGCTGGCAGACAGATGCCCGTGTTTCAGACACCGCGTCCCCGCGCCATCCGCAGCAGCCCACCCAGCAGGCGGGTCCACACAGAGGCGGGGAGGACACAGCCTCCCTGTGCCTGGCTCTTTTGTCGCCGATGCCGTGTTTCTAAAAGCCATTGGCTTTGGTGGCCATGTTGCAAGTACGATGCGCGTAGTTTTGATATCCCGTAAAAAGCAGGTTTACGGTTTTCCAGGAAAGACAAGGAGGGGAGTGACAGGACTAATATGTCAGGAGGCCTGTGTGCTTGCAATGTCCGAGCCCCGGTGGCCGGGCATCAAGCAGAACCTCCGGGGCGTCACATGCGATGCTCCCGGGGAAAGGGCTGAGCCCTAGCCACCCGCGAGGCCAGACCCCGGGGTGGGAACAGCCGCACGGGAGGACACGGGGACCACGTGGACGGATTGTGTCAGAGGGCCCGCGACTCCCGGTGCCAGCAATGGGTTGCTCACTCAACTAGCAAAAGTCAACCCCCCCATCCCCCACGTGCTGTCCTTCTGGTTTCTCTCCGGCACACAAAGGGTGTGCTTACCGGGTGCAGGCTCCAGCCCTGGCCGGTGGCTCCGCCCGTGCACACTGACGGTCCCGGGTTCGATTCCCAGTCAGGGCACATGCCCGGGCTGTGGACTCGATCCCCGGTTGGGGGCCTATGGGACACAGCCGATGGTCAACTAGATTGAAGAATTCAGCTATATTAAACATGTAAAACACGTTTCTAGAGCTCAACCCTATCAAATAAAAGAGTAATAGGCAAATTGACCATCACTCCCACACACAAGATGGCTGTCCCCATGTGGTCAAAAGATGGCTGCCCCCATGTGGATACAAGATGGCCAGCAGGGGAGGGCAATTAGGAGGGACCAGGCCTGCAAGGAAGGGCATTTGGGGGTGATGAAGTCTGCAGGGGAGGGCAGTTAGGGATGACCAGGCTGGCAGAGGAGGGGAGTTGGGGGTGGCTGGGCCTGCAGGAAAGGGCAGTTGCGGGGGGACCCAGGCCTGCAGGAGAGAGCAGTTAGGGGTGACCAAGCCTGCAGGGGAGGGTAATTAGGGGCAAACAGGCTGGCAGGGGAGCAGTTAGGCATCAATCAGGCTGGCAGAGGAGTGGTTAGGGGTGATCAGGCTGGCAGGCAGAAGCAGTTAGAGGCAATCAGGAGCCAGCAGTCCTGGATTGTGAGAGGGATGTCCAACTATCTGTATAGGCCCAATCCTACTGGGATGGGACCTAAATGGCAGTCAGACATCCCTCAAGGGGTCCCACATTTGAGAGGGTGCAGGTGGGCTAAGGGACACACCCCCATGCATGAATTTCGTGCACCAGGCCTCTAGTATATTATAATGCTTAGTTATAATATTTGAGAAAGTAACGGTGAAGCATTGAGATAACTTGGGGAAAGGAGTTTAACTCTCAGGCATTTAAAATAACTGCAGTAAGATTCTATTAGAATAAAAATTGAATAGAAATAAAAATCTATCCTACCCCAACTTTTGCCTTTTTCCTCAATTTTTTCTTCCTTCCTTTGGGAATAGAAGAAGCTTCTGTCAGGTGAACTAGAACTAGTTTAAGCACTGAGGGAAAATAGGAGAGAGCACAGATACATGCTCGAATACGTGGTCCGGGGCCTGGGCGGGCCACTCCTCACCCCACTGGAAACACTCTTTTAGGGACGTTCTCCTTGCTCGTCATTAAAATGCTTTTCCCGCAAAAACTGGTCCCCCTGACGGGAAGTGGCCCTAGGCAGCCAGCAGCCCCCGGAGGCTGTTCATCCCTTTGGGTGTCCTGCCCACCCCCCCCCCCCCGCCCTCCCCTCTGTTCCCTGATAACACACACACACCCCGTGCCCTGCCCCCACACCCCTGCCCTGTGCCCTGTCCCACGCCCCCACACACCGCTGTGCCCTGCACAGACATTTGAAGCCCCCATTTAAAGCCTTTCTCTTTCAAAAAAAAAAAAAACTTTATTGATTCTTTACAGAGAGGAAGGGAGAGGGATAGAGAGTTAGAAACATCCATGAGAGAGAGACATCAATCAGCTGCCTCCTGCACACCCCCGCCTGGGGATGTGCCCGCAATCAGGATACATGCCCTTGACCGGAATCGAACCTGGGACCCCCTGAGTCCCCAGGCCAATGCTCTATCCACTGAGCCAAACCAGTTTCGGCCCTAATGTGCTGTTTTAATTCAATCTGGTTTCTCTGCTGAGGCTGAAATTCTGAGTCATGCTGACCCTTTTCCTCTGAAAACTGTTCTCTGTGAAACCACAGAACCTTCGAGGCAGCCGGGGCTGCATCCCCTTAGGGCAGAGCCTCCTGGGTGGGAACTGTGAGTCCTTCCCGCACAGCGCGGAGCCGGCCCCTCTGCCCTGCGGGCACCGCTCTTTGCCGGGTTTAAAGAAATGAGCCCAGGCCCCATCACCGCTCGCTGCTACCCCAGGAGGAAAAGGCCGCGGACTGTGCGTGTGACGTATGTGTGCATCCATGAGCATCATCACAGACAATGCATGTCCTGTTGAGATACGGGTGTGCCAGGTCGCCAGGCCTGGGGGACCCCAGCCACTTCCCGGCCGTGGCTCAGGCTGCTTGGGGCCTGGCCCCTGTGAGAGACGGGGCGGGGCGCCCCGGGACAGGAGCAGCTGGCTTAGTGTCCGAGCGGCTCAGCACGCTCAGCCCCCCAAATGCAGAGCCGCCTGCGCGCCGTGCCCCAGGCCGAGCACGGCTCCGTGGCCGCCGTGCCGTGGGACCCGGGCTTTGCCCTGGCTCGCGAGCCGCCGCCTCCTGGCCTCAGTTGGAAACAGCGGCAGCGGGCATGCGGGCTGGTGAGGTGCCCTTTGTCCCAGACACAGTCGGGGCGACCTCACGGGAGCGTTTTCTGCGAAGCAACGCGAGGACGGCCTCCTCTGTGCCCTCAGCCTGACCGTTAACTGGACACCTTCTTCGATGGCATCTCTAGCGCTGCCGTCTGTTCCTGCTACAGAACCCTGCCTTCCAAATCCCACAGTGAGGGGCAGACAAGGTCCCCCCGCTTCTTCCTGTGACTACACCTCCCCAGGAACGCCAAGTCCCCAGTGTGAAAAGCCATCTCCGTGGGCAAAGTGGGGGTTGGGGGGGGGCAGAGAAAGGGGCTGGCAACGTCAAAGGACGCTCTCCACGCTCAGAGAAAGGAGCTGAGGTCCCCCCACCCCCATCCCCCCGGGGAAGCCCCCTTAAAGGCTCCCGGGAGCACGCAGGCCTGGCCGGCAGCTGTGCTCTGAGCTGCACCCTGTGCCCGGTTGAGCCCCGAAGACACCCCCTGGGGAGGAGGAGGGAGGAAGGCTGCAGGCGCAGAGAGGAGCCGAGCTCAGGCACGAGGTCCCTGTGGGAAACCAACAACGGGCAGGTGCCCACGAGCTGCGGCTTGCAGAACATTCCAGCGCTCTCACCCCGGAGGCAGCGTGCAAGGCGGAGGCAGATACAGGCCTCAGTCGTTCAGAACAGGAAGCTCCTTGCCAATATGTGGAATGGAATGTTCTAAAGAGTGTCGTTTCCCAGACTGGACGCTGGGGCCCGTGGTGGGGCGCAGGGGGCCTTCCTCGCACACTGGGGTGCAGGTGCGTGCGCGGGGGAGAGTGGGCGGGCACCGCGGATGCCCGGGGCGGCGGGATGCTTTCCCAGAGCAGCGGGCACAGGGCAGGGTGGTAGGGAGCCAGGGATGGGACAGACCCCAGACCGCCCACCAGTTCTGCGGAGGCAACTTCCATGTCCACTGTGCTCGGGGCTCAGAATCACGGTCATGTCCTGAGACTCGGCTACTCGAGAAGACATTCGTGGTCCGGAGCGACCTTATTCCACAGCCCCCTCTGCGGCCCACGGGTTCATACAGCTACAGGCTCACATTCCCTGGGGCCGGGGTGAGACCCCAGAAGTGACATGGAGGGGTCTTTCTCAGGAGGCACTGCCGAGAGAGACGGAGTGTCCTCCTCTCTTAGGGGGGCTGCTTGGGGGCTTCAGAGGGCCCGCTTCCTCACCAGGGCATTGTGGCCTTGAGATTCAAAAGGAATAAAAATGCAACTCAGCTTCTCTCTTTACCATCAAATGACCATCTACTCTTTTGGGGTTTTAACTCTTGAAATATAGGTATTTGTTTCTATTTTTTTCTTCCGTTTTTTTAAATTTAATAAATCTTTATTGTTCAGATGATTACAATTGTTCCTCTTTTTTCCCCCCCATAGCTCCCCTCCACCAGGTTCCCACCCCTCCCTCTGCCCTTACCCCCTCCACTGTCCTCATCCATAGATGTATGATTTTTGTCCAGTCTCTTTCTGCACCCCCCTCACCCCATTCCCTCTGAGAATTGTCAGTCCATTCCCTTTCTATGCCCTTGATTCTATATATTCACCAGTCTATTCTGTTCAGCAGATTTTTTATTCACTTGATATTTAGATTCACTTGTTGATAGATATATATTTGTTGTTCATAATTTTTACCTTTACTCTTTGATTCTTCTTCCTCTTCTTAAAGAGCACCTTTCAGCATTTTATGTAATACTGGTTTGGTAGTGATGAACTTCTTTAGCTTTTTCTTATCTGTGAAGTCTTTATCTGCCCTTCAATTCTGAATTATAGCTTTGCTGGTAAAGTAATCTTGGTTGTAGGTTCTTGCTATTTATCACTTTTAATATTTCTTGCCACTCCTGTCTGGCCTGCATAGTTTCTGTTAAGAAATCAGCTGACAGTTGTATGGGTGCTCCCTTATAGGTAACCAGCTGTTTTTCTCTTGTTGCTTTTAATATTCTCTCTTTGTCTTTTGCTCTTGTCATTTTAATGATGATGTGTCTTGGTGAGGTCCTCTTTGGATTCCTTTTGTTTGGGGTTCTGTGCGCTTCTTTCTTTCACCAGGTGGGGGAAATTTTCGGTCATTCTTTCTTTAAATAGGTTGTCAATATCTTGCTCTCTCTCTTCTTCTGGCACCCCCATAATTCTGATGCTGGGATGCTTGAAGTTGTCCCAGAGGTTCCTTACACTATCTTCAAATTTTTGGATTCTTTTTTCTTTTTTCTTTTCTTGTTGTTTTTTGCTTCTTTGTATTTCAAATCTTTGAATTGATTCTTGCATTCCTCTATGCTGTATAATGTTTTTTTTTTTTATTTCAGTCAGTGTATGCTTAATTTCTAGTTGGTCCTTTTTCATATCCTCGAGGGTTTCACTAAATTTATTGGTCTTTTCTAGAAAGTTCTTGAAAAACCTTATAACCGTGATTTTGAACCCATCACGCATCGCGGCGAGGGGACAGAGCAGCTGAGTTAGCTTTCCGGACTGCATGGCACCGCGCTGGCTGCTGGGTGGCTGGGGTACTGGGAGTTCCCCAAGGGCCCCACAGGGCTTCTTGTCCCTGGAAGAACAGGCCAGTGAACCATCCTAACACCCACAGCCTGGCTCCTGGGTGTTGCTGAGCGGATGGCTCCAGGCATAGGGCAGGGAGGGAGGGGATAATGGCCTTTTGCCTGCCAGTCCCTAGGCCAGAGACCCCAGTGGACACCCCAGAAATGCGCCCTGTCGGCTGAGACACTGGTTTCCTGAGCGCCCTCCATGCTCCATTCACTGGCTGGGCTTCCTCACCTTTCACCCGGAGGCCCCACGACTCTGAAACATGACACTACTGTCCCCCGTTTTAAAAATAAAAGTCACGGCTGATGACGAAGTTTAAGGAGGAGAATTTGGAACCTGGTCCAGCTGATACTAAAGCCATGACATTTGATTTTTATCACAGTGTTTAAGAATCACTAGGCTAGTGGTTGGCAAACTCATCAGTCCACAGAGCCAAATATCAATAGGACAATGATTGAAATTTGTTTTGAGAGCCCAATTTTTTAAACTTAAACTTCTTCTAATGCCACTTCTTCAAAACAGACTCGCCCAGGCCGTGGGATTTTGTGGAAGAGCCACACTCAAGGGGCCAAAGACCTGCATGTAGCTTGCAAGCCACAGTTTGCAGACCACTAGCCTAGGCTCTACTGAAGATTTCTTAGATATGCTAATTTTGTTTATTTGGCTGCTAACTCCTGGGAGAGGTGGCAATTGTCCCACCATAAACCATACACCTTCAAGAGGACTATTTTTTTCCAGGTCAGTTCCCTTATCCAGCACCAGGCATAACTAATAGATCCACGAGAGGCTGACCCCATCAGAAGGAGGTACACTTATTTACTTATTTTTTAAATATGTTTCTATTGATTTTTAGAGAGAGGAAGGAAGAGGGATAGAGAGATAGAAACACTGATGAGAGAGGAACATCATCGATCGGCTGCCTCATGCATCCCCCCCCAACAGGGATTGAGCTTGCAACCCCAGCATATGCCCTGACCAGGAATCGAACCAATGACCTCTTGGTTGCTGCGTCGCTGCTCAACCACTGACCCACACCAGCTGGGCAGAAGGAGGTACTTTCACCCCATGACAGCTAATGATGCTCGAATAACTGCAACAGTATAAAGGTGTCCCCCCAAAATGTCTACACACTAGGTCTGCAGATTCTCCTACCTCTTGAACATGAAATGCATTTTGATAAACACTGCTTTTATAAGTATTCCAAGTGTGTACATACATTCCTGGGGAGACCCTGTATTTTGAAGCAATAGTATAGACAATGGTTAAATAACAGTAGACTACAGTGGTACCTTGAGATACGAGTTTAATTTGTTCCATAACCTTGAGGCGTGGAAAACTAGGAGACGCTCCAGTCGCGGTAAACTGGTGGGTCGTGTGCAGACCCCGATCCTCGCGATGACTCCTATCTCAAATGTTGCTCGTATTTCAAAGCAAAAATCGCTCGCTCGACGGCTCGTATCTCAAAAATCTCGTATGTTAGGGCACTCAGATCTCGAGGTATCACTGTAGACTACTTTGAAAATGAATGGTCCCGAGGGTGGAAAGATGCTGAGGTGATGGTACAGTAACACTCCCACTGAGCTCTCACTTGTCACGGGATGCCGCTGCCAGGTGAGTTTTCTTCTGAGGGAAGCTTGGCCGGGTCACCGAGATGAATTTGGCCATTTGTGGAGTGTACAACTCATTAACGAGGGCGGCATTGCTCTGTGTTGGCTGATAAATAAGCCACGGTTCTGAGGCACCGAGTTTCCGAGTTTGTGCTGATAAACAGCACGTTCTCGACCTTTGCTACTGGCCTCCGCTGGCCTCCCATTAACCGCTGCGCAGAACCTCATTACGAGAACTTCAGAAGCTAAAACACGTAGCAGTTTTCCTCCAGTGAAGGAGGGATTTCCATGGGATCCGGACACAGGAAGTTGGGGAGAAACGGAGGCAGATTTCCTCGCCCACGCCTCCTCTGTGGAGTGTGGCACAGAGCGGTAATGCCGCTGGCACATGTTTTTATGCCAAGACAAGCGTCACACGCTGGCAGTCACACACCTTCAGGGCGGAGCAGGGGTGAAGGGGTCGGAGCTGCGGCCTGGAATAGCAGCTGAAGTGACAGACACGGGCAGGTCTGGTCCACGATGGACCGAGCCGCCGCTGGGGGTGTACCAGATGGCCCAGAAGCCACAGGCCGGACCGCCCGGGTCTGTGTTGCTGTTTTCACTGCGTGAGGCTTCCCACGGACAAAACACCCAGAGCACATTTCTCAGAAGGTCTCCCCGTAGCTCAGAGCAGGCTGCGGGCTGGTTTGGTCCACATGGAAGAGAAGGGGTGGCAATGCCTGTGGCCTTCCAAGTGCTTTACCCTCGGACCCGGCACATACTTCCCAAGAAGAAGTGAAAATGCAAGAAATGGAATATTCAAAACCTACAAATGGCTTCCAACAACATTAGGACAAGACTCAAAAATCTAAATACTCTATGGACCCGCCACACACACATATAAAAACTACAGACACAGACATACAAACATATGCACACAGAAATACACTCTGTGTGTGCTTCTGGGGGGACTGGACGCAAAGGCCTCCTTTGGTCTTCATGTGTCTGGAAACTGGGACGCACCCTTCATAGCTCTGATGAACCGCAGTCCCCCCTAAAGCCTCACTGCACCCCACCCCCGCTGAGCACTCACATTTTCGCTTCCAACATGCCTCTCGACATTCAGCAATGTCTTCTCACAAAACCGGATTCTGCTCCGTGTACCTTCCTGTTTGGAGGGCCCGGCACAGGTCAGGGCCCCCGAAGGCCCAGCTGAACGAGGCCACGACCATAAGGCTGGGCCTGTTCTGTCTCCCGCCCTCTCTCTGGCCTCACCTTCTGCTTGACCACGTGGTGTTTAAACGCCTGCGTATGAAGGCCCCTGTAGGGGCCAGCTCTGAAGCCAGGGGGCACCACACCTCTGGCTGCACAGCCCCTGGCACTCCAGCCCCCAGGAGCTCTCCATGCCTGGGACCTTGGAAAGGCCCAGGGTTTGAGCGGGAAGCGGGAAGCGTCCTTGTGCTGGGCATGCCCTTCCCTACCTCTGTGACTGAGGGAGAGGGGGTGTGAGTTCTCCTCTCCCCTCAAGGCCAAATAGATGCTCATCCAATTATCTCGCTCCCAGTCCCTGCATACATCTTCCAGCGGGTCAGCTGACCTCTGTAACTGTCCTCTCCAACTGGATCCGGCCCCCCCCCCCCCTCTCCCCCGCTTTGCAGGCCTCCCTGCAGCCTGCCCACATCTGCCCACACCTGGCTGCTGACGCTGCAGGCTCCCCCAGGAGCTCGGCTGTCTGGGGGTGCTCTCCTCTGCAGGCCCCTCTCCTCCTGGGGAGCCACGCCTCCCCTCCCCTGTGGCTGCCGCCAGACAGGGATGAGCAGACAATGGATGCCTCCGCAGGCACTTTAAATCCAGGCTGATGTTAAGGGAACTCGGCCTTTGGATTCCACCCGGCGGCCTTCACAGGGGCGTTTATCTCAGAAAGACTTCCCGCGCCGCCGGCCGCCCCGGGGTCAGCGCGGGCGGGCGGGGGCGCGCGGCTCCGGAGTGAACTTGGACTCCGGGCCGAGGCAGGCCAGGCCCGGGGCTGCGGGCAGGGGCCCTGCGGGGCTCATTTGTGCTCCAGCTGTCAGAGCAGCTCAGCATCCGGCGGTAAACGGGCCGGAGCTGGAGCGCAGGTCTGTTTCCATTCCGTGGCCGCGGGCCGCGTCTCACCCGCGCCCTCGGTGTTAACGTCTCCTGTACGGGAGATGCGGCTTGGCATCCCGTGCGGTAAACGGCGAATCCAAGGCTCGTGCGGTGTATGCGGGCGAGCGCGTTCCGAGCGAGGCGCGACCATGACATTATCCTGTCACCCACCGCCGCTGGCACCGGGTTTCTCTGGGAGCACAGAGCTCCGAGTTCACGGACGCCGCATTGACCGAGCGTCAGCACCGACCCACCTCGGCCAGGCCAGGGGCAGGGCCTGACAATTCACCTCCGGGGACTGAGTAACACTCATCCCCCAGCTGCCTCTGGCTCGGCGGTTCTCAACCTGTGGGTCTCCACCCCTTTGGGGGGTCGAACGACCCTTTCACAGGGGTCGCCTAAGACCCTCAGGAAATGCAGATATTTACATCACGATGCATCACAGTAGCAACATTTCATGGTTGGGGGTCACCACCCCATGAGGAACTGTATGCAAGGGTCTCGGCCTTAAGAAGGTGGAGAACCACTGCTCTAGCTCAACCAGCCCTCCCTCCACACCCCATCCCCCCAAACAGGTCTCTACTCACACACACACCCCTGCACACCCCTCCCTTTACACCCCCTCATTCATCTCGTTTCTCTGCCTGCGCCTTCCGTACCCCCTCTGCTCCCTCCGGCCAGGGCTCCCGGTCACGGCTCGCTGTCCAGCCGCTCCGCATGTCCCAGCCGTCTCCCGCCCTTTCCTGCGTTTGCACCCAAAGCCAAGGTCCTCCTCCCCGTGGCTCCTCAGCCGCCCCGCCTCCTGCCCTGTCCGCCTGCTCCACCTCCCCTCCCACTTCCAGCCCCTGCACGTTCATGTCACCCCAGGCCCAGAGCGGCCGCTTAGAAGCATGTACCCTCACCCACGAGGCCGTGTCACCTGCACAGCCAGTGTCGCCGACCCCGGCAGCAAAAGCCCCCCAGGCCCAGCCAAGTGGCTCTGTGGCTGGGAGCGTCGTCTCTGCACCACAAGCTGGTGGGTTCGATTCCCAGTCAGGGCACACAGCGAGGTTTTGGTTTCTAGCTCCGGTCGGGGCACAGATGGGAGGCAATGGATGGATGTTTCTCTCTCATCGACGTTTCTCCCCCGTCCCCCGAAATCAATGAAAAATTGTATCCTCGGGGGAGGATTGAAAAACAGAGCCCGCGGTGGCCTGTGCCGACGCTGAAAGCTGGTGGCCCTCTCCTCTCTGGGCATCGTCTGCTCCTGCCAGTGAAAGCGCTTTGAAACACCGCTGGCTTCTGCACACGACCAAGGAGAGGCAGGAGCACAGCTCCGGAGTGAAACACACCCGAGCAAACCCGCATCCATCACCGGCTGCCCCTGACCTTGAGAAACACACCTGTGTCTGCATGTGGTTCTCTCTCCTGTCAAGCAAGGATGATAAACCCTAATTGATAGCACAATCTCTTCCTTTAAAGTACGTTTTTATTGACGGAGAGAGAGAGACAGAAACATCCATGATGAGAGAGAATCATGGATGGGCTGCCTCCTGCACACCCCACACGGGGGGTCGAGCCAGCAAACCCTGCATGCGCCCGGACCGGGAATCCACCCGTGACCTCCTGGCTCACAGGCTGACGGTCAGCACTGAGCCTCGCTGTCCGGGCTCACCGCCCTGTCTTCAGTGTCACGAAGAAAACCCTTTCACCCGGGGTGGACGGGGGGGAGGCACTGTGATCCAGACATTGACAGCAGGGAAGGAGGGGGCGTGGTCACGCAGGTGGGTGGGCGGGCTTCCGGGGCCACCTCGCGAGCCCCCTCCTTCAGGAAAGGCCGGTGGACGGCTCTGCCCTGCTCCTCCATCGCTGGGTGAACTCCCAGCCTCCCTACCTGCAGGGCGCGCCCACATCTGGGAGGCCCGCCCGCAAGGCCTGCTGGGCCTCTGGGAGCCTGGCTCACTCCACTCGTCTGGAAAGATGAGGCCTGAAAGTACGGGAACATATTCTCCACCAACTCCAAGACCAAGTGCACGCCTGCCCCAGAGAGGACCTGACAGGTCTGCTCCCACCACGGAGACAAGAGCAGACATGGTCCAGAGATGGGAGACGCGGACGACGCCTCGCCATGCAAGCAGTCAGCAGCTGTGCGTCCCTATAGATGACTGGGAGCAAACCAGACAGGGTCGGACCGGCATGGCCACCCTTTGTCCACATCCAGAGACCATGGCTGACGTGGGCACCTGAGGAACTGTTTGACAGTTGGACATTGAAACTGAGACTCAGAACTATTGGACATTGAAGTTGGGACTCAAACATTTTTTTGTTCTTATAGGTTTATTTCTAGCCTGCAGAGGTGAGATGTTTTTAAAGAAAAGAATCAAGGAAAAAAAAAAAACAGATGCAGAGGAAAGAAGCAGTGAACAGACTGTCACACCACAGCGGGAAGGCAGGGGAGGCTGGGGGAGGAGGGGCTTTAAGAGATCCACCGAAGGACCTGTGTGCATGTATGTAAGCACAGCCAATGGATACAGGACACTGGAGGGCGGGGGCAGGTGAGGGCATGTACTGGGGGGTAGGGAAGGCCGGGGAAGGACAGTAGAGGAAGAAAAAGGAGTCACATGTACTGCCATTTGTCATACGTTAACAATAAAAAAAGAAAGAAAGATGAAGCCTGTCTTCCACCGCCCCCCGTTGTCCTCACTCCTCTTCCTCTCCCCCTCCCCCATCCACACAGCAGCCGCACACAGGACCAGGCCCCGCCTTCCCATTACGTGTCTGCACGGTGGCTGCCCTCTGACGCAGCTGGCACCATCCGCACCCTGAGCCGGAGTCATGGGACTTTCAGGGCACTGAAAGCTTTGTTTGGCTGGTAGTTCCTGGACCATGTGACCCACATTAGCTCCTGGACCATGGGACCCAGATTAGTTCCTGCACCATGGGACCCAGATTAGCTCCTGGACCATGTGACCCAGATTAGTTCCTGCACCATGTGACCCAGATTAGTTCCCGAACCATGTGACCCAGATTAGTTCCTGCTCCATGTGACCCAGATTAGCTCCTGCACCATGTGACCCAGATTAGTTCCTGCACCATGTGACCCAGATTAGCTCTTGCACCATGTGACCCACGTTAGTTCCTGCACCATGTGACCCAGATTAGTTCCTGCACCATGTGACGCACAGTAGTTCCTGCACCATGTGACCCAGATTAGTTCCTGGGCCATGTGACCCACGTTAGTTCCTGCACCATGTGACCCAGATTAGCTCCTGCACCATGTGACCCAGATTAGTTCCTGGACCATGTGTGTATGTGGGTGCTGTGTGTGTGAGCTGGGTGTGTGTGTGTGCCGGGTGTGTGTGTGTGGGTGCTGTGCATGCTGGGTGTGTGTGGGGGGTGGTTCTGGGTGTGTGTGTGGGTTCTGGGTGTGTGTGTGTGTGGGTTCTGGGTGTGTGTGTGTGTGTGCTGGGTGTGTGTGTGCTGGGTGTGTGTGTGCACACTGGGTGTGTGTGTGCTGGGTGTGTGCACACTGGGTGTGTGTGTGCTGGGTGAGTGTGTGCACACTGGCTGGGTGTGTGTGCGCTGGGTGTGTGTGTGCTGGGTGTGTGTGTGCACACTGGGTGTGTGTGTGCTGGGTAAGTGTGTAGACACTGGGTGTGTGTGTGTGTGCACACTAGGTGTGTGTGTGCTGGGTGTGTGTGTGCTGGGTGTGTGAGTGCTATGTGTGTGCACACTGGGTGTGTGTGAGCTGGGTGTGTGTGAGTGCTGGGTAAGTGTGTGCACACTGGGTGTGTGAGTGCTGGCTGTGTGTGTGCTGGGTGTGTGTGTGCTGGGTGTGTGTGTGTTGGGTGAGTGTGTGCTGGGTGTGTGTGTGCTGGGTAAGTGTGTGCACACTGGGTGTGTGAGTGCTGGCTGTGTGTGTGCTGGGTGTGTGTGTGCTGGGTTGTGGGAACCTCTTTCCACGTCCCGCGTGGTTCAGGGTTCCCGGGTCAGGGTTCGGGTTCTGAAGGAGGCCGCACGCAAACGAAAAGAGAGACTAGAAAAGCATAAATTTGGCGATATTGGGAGGCCAGGTGGGAGCCTTCCTCTAGTGGAAAGGACTGCCACTTGCTCTGGCCTTTTTCTCCCTTTTATTAAGGCTTTGGGACACACCCCTAGCCTTTAGGCAGGAAATAACAAAAACACAAATTAACAAGAAACAAACATAGAGGTTGCTTCAACCAATAATGTTTCAACAAAACAGTGAGTAAATAGCTCTGACCTTTCAGAGCAGTTAAGGTTGACCAGCCTTCTGGCTTCCTGTTTACATCCATTTAGTGAGAACAATATTTGGTTTCTGACACTGGGTAAGTGTGTGCACACTGGGTGTGTGAGTGCTGGCTGTGTGTGTGCTGGGTGTGTGTGTGCTGGGTGTGTGTGCACACTGGCTGTGTGGGGGTGATGCCTCCCTCCCGCTGTCTCATCTGCTTCTGCGGAGAGGACTGGCAGGGAAGAAAGTCTCCCTCTGTGCCGTGCTGTGCCGTGCTGTGCCATGCCGTGCTGTTCCATGCCGTGCTGTTCCATGCCGTGCTGTGCCGTGCTGTGCGGTCTTCCTTTCCTTCCCGGCTGGAGATCACGTCCTGGGGCCACCCGGCCGGGGAGCCCCCTTTGCTGGCAGGGCCCTCAGCCCCCCTCGGCAGGGTTTGGGGGCTGCCTCTGAAAGAGGCACCGAGGACACGGAGCACCAAGAGCTGCGGCCGGCTGCCCGCGGAGGACACGGAAAGCCCCCCCTCCCCTTACTACCCCCCTACCCCCCGCCAGCAGTCTCCTCTGCCCGCTCGGTGCCCTTTCCCGCGGGCTCCTTTAAAAATGAATGTTTGATTGACTTCAGAGAGGAGGGGAGCAGGAGAGAGAGCGGAAACAGCACTGACCGCTGCCTCCTGCCCGCCCCCCGCTGGGGATGGAGCCGCAACCCTGGCCTGGGCCCTGACTGGGAATCGAACCGCGACCTCCTGGTGGTTCCTGGGTCGATGCTCAGCCACGGAGCCGCGCAGGCCAGGCGCGGACAGCCAGGCCCGTGGCCGCCCACCCTCGCTGGGACCTCCTCTGTCGGTCTGTCTGTCTGCCGTCTGAAAGCTGCTCCCAGGAGCGCCTGGGTAACAGCGAAGAGAGGAGAGCGGAGGAGTTGGGGGGAGGGGGACATGCAGGAGGCCCTCTGCTCACCACGCCCCTCTGCATCCCCTTCAAACACCCCCACGGACCACAGGCCAGGCTCCGGGCCTGCAGAGCTGAGGGGAGCGTCGGGCCTGGGGGGGGGGGCCCGAGCCCCCCCTCTCAGCAGAATGTGGGGCGCAGGGGAGGGAGACGGGAGGAGGGAGATGAGAGAGAACGCCATCCCCGCTCAGCTCACAGCGGGAGGGAGCGGAGCCCGAAGGAAGGGTTCCGGTGAAGCTGACATTTGGGGCGACAGACACAGTCACAGGAAATGGCAGGCATGCGCACGGCCCTTCGTGGCTGTTCTGGGGTGATTTCCTCGGGAGCAGCACTGTTTTAAATAAAAAAACGCTCTCCCGGCAGAGACACGCTGTGAAATTTGTGTGTCAAAGGTGGACCTCTCAGGGATGTTGCAGAATATAAGAATTCGATGACAATTAAAAAATATGTGTTCCGTGCTTGGAAATGTGTTTCCAAACAAGTATTAATCTTTACTTTTTAAAAAATATAATAGGTGGCTGAAACCGGTTTGGCTCAGTGGATAGAGCATCGGCCTGCAGACTGAAGGGTCCCAGGTTCAATTCCGGTCAAGGGCATGTATCTTGCTTGCGGGCACATCCCCAGTGGGGGGCCTGCAAGAGGCAGCTGATCAATATCTTTCTCCCATCAATGTTTCTAACTCTCTATCCATATCCCTTACTCTCTGCAAAAAATCAATAAAAATATATTTTAAAAATATATATAATAGGTGTATTTTTAAAAATATATTTATTGATTTCAGAGAGGAAGGGAGAAGGAGAGAGAGAGAAACATTAGTGATGAGAGAGAACCATCGACGGGCTGCCTCCTGCACGCCCCCCACCGGGGATGGAGGCCGCAACCCGGGCATGTGCCCTTGGCCAGAATCGAACCTGGGACCCTTCAGTCCAAGCTGGCTAGAGGTGATCTTTACTTCTCAAAATTTCATTTATTAATTTTGAGAGAGAGAGACAAAAGGAGAAAGAGAAGGTGTTTGATTTGTGGTTCTACTTTTTCACACATTCCAGGGTTGATTTGTACGGAACCAAAACTGCAACCTTGGGCCGAAACTGGTTTGGCTCAGTGGATGGAGCATTGGCCTGGGGACTGAAAGGTCCCGGGTTCAATTCCAGTCAAGGGCATGTACCATGGTGGTGGGCACATCCCCAGTCGGGGGTGTGCAGCAGGCAGCTGGTGGATGTCTCTCTCTCATCGATGTTTCTAACTCTCTATCCCTCTCCCCTCCTCTCTGTAAAAAAATCAATAAAATATATTAAAAAAAACTGCAACCTTGGGGTGTGGGGCCACGCTAACCACTGTGCACCGGCCCAGGCTGAATCCCACTCTAAGAGTCATGGCGAGGCGGTCGGGAAAGCGAAGGGAACGTGTGGCGTGTGCGGCCCCTGCACCCGGATACGGGTCGTCACCTGCAGACGCGCTTTGCGAACGGGAGACGGGAAACAGGGCTTTTAATTAAGCTCAGCGTCCTGTGCCAGCTGCCGGCTCTCCCCTCCTCCCAGGGAGGGCCGCGACGCCGTCTGAGATGACAGTTGTCAACTGCGCGACGCGTGTGATAAATTATAGAAGCTGGAACACAGCATTACTATTTAATAATCCATTTCGAATATCGCTACCACTTACATAGCACCTGCAGAAAATCGTAAAACATTGGCAATCAAAACACACCATCAGCAAGAAAATGCAGGCCGTCCTGGCTCCGGATTTTTCACTTTAAATACCAGGGCTCTTACACCCCCATGGCCTTCCTTATGAGAGCTACTGGGAGGCGGCGAATGCAGCCGACGATGCGAACTGAGCTCAGTGCGAGGACCGGCGCCCACCTCCTCCAGCGCCTCAATGCCCACCCCCGGCCCCTCAATGCCCATCCCCGGCCCCTCACTGCCCACCCTTGGCCCCTCCCTGCCCATTCCCAGTCCCTCCCTGCCCACCCTCAACCCCTCACTGCCCACCCCCGGCCCGGCCTGCTCCGCCCAAAGGCCTGAGCCGCACAGAAACGCTCCGGACGAACAGCTCGCGTCTGTTGATCCCGATCCTCACTGAGGCCCCGGCTCCTTTGTCTAAGTCACAGGAACCCTGACCACTGAGGGCCATTTCCCGGGAGAAAATCCGCCCGCGCTCTGTTCCCGGTGAGTGGCCTCCGGCTGGAGGGAAACGGAGGGAGGGAGCTGCTGTGACCAGAGGCCTGAATTTGGTTAAAAGCAGAGGAGCAAGCTCCCCATCTGCCCTCACCCCCCCCCCGCCCCCCGCCCGCTGCCATGATCAGCTCTGTTCACATCAGCATCACCATCAGGGCTAGAGCAATGACTGGCTGAGAGCCCCCAGAGGTCGGGGCTGGGCTCCCCGGAAGCGGGCTGCTAACTCCTGCCCCCGCCCCCAGCCCCCCCACCCCCGGTCCAGCCCGCCCCGTCCCGGTGCATCGGTGGCCGGCAGCAGTGAGCCCAGGCGGCAGGAGGGGCCGGGGCCCTCTCACACAGAGTGAACGTGGCCTGCTCTCATCACCATCAGTGCACATGGGGACGGCGAGCACAGGAGCCGGATGGGAGGGGGAGGGTGGTGGTGGGGGGAGCAGCAACTCTCTCACTGTCCCGCTTCTCACAGAACCAGTCACGAGAGGCATCCCCCCCCCCCAGAACGGAGCCCGGTGCGCGGCCGGGCCCCCCCCCCCCCCCCGTCTGAAACTACGGCGATCACAGGAGCTCCCCTCCACCTGCCCCCGAGACGTGGTGAGTCCCAGAAGCTGCTCCCCGAGAGAGCCTCCCCCAAGCTGACTTCACTCTGCACCGCCGCAGCGCCTCTGTGTGATTGTGGGGTACCCCACCGGGAGAGAGCGGGAAAGGGAGCGCACACGTAGGTGACATGGGACTAGGAGGCACATGGAACTCACGCCTGTGTCACGTGGCACAAGTGGATGGACACATTCACAGAAAACATTTAGAAAACTGAAAATAAAAGCGAGCTTATTTTGGATTAGAACATTTCATTTTTTTCTAAATATATTTTATTGATTTTCTACAGAGAGGAAGAGAGAGGGTTAGAGAATTAGAAACATCGATGAGAGAGAGACATCGATCAGCCGCCTCCTGCACGCCCCCTACTGGGGATGTGCCCACCACCAAGGTACATGCCCTTGACCGGAATCGAACCTGGGACCTTTCAGCAGTGGTTCTCAACCTTCCTAAGGCTGCGACCCTTGCATACAGCTCCTCATGGGGTGGTGACCCCCAACCATGAAATGTTGCTCCTGTGATGCATCGTGATGTAAATATCTGCATTTTCTGAGGGTCTTAGGCGATCCCTGTGAAAGGGTCGTTCGACCCCCCAAAGGAGTCGCGACCCACTGGTTGAGAACCGCTGCCTTTCAAGTCTGCAGACCGAGGGTCTATCCACTGAGCCACACCGGTCAGGGTGGATTAGAACCTTTTAAAGGCCTTTGAGAGGGCAAGGGGACTGGCAGTTTCTTAACCAGAGTTTGATAACCGATAGCTGGTGGTACATGCTGATGGAGTGAATCTGACTCCATGAGAACAAGGGAAATAAATCTAGAATGTTCCAAGTCTTATTCACACTTTTCCAAAATATGCAAATTTGGGGATTCTGGTCCTCAAAAAAAAAAAAAAAAGGGAAAACTTGTCTGGTTTATAGTTCTTGTCAGAAGAAATATTTCAACATGTCACGGCCACAGAGTGGGCTAACAAATACTGAAAATGCTCTCGGCGTCGCGCGTCTTATTTGTCACTGTTTAGTCCTTGGTATCGGAGCGAGGACAAATGAAGAAGCGTGTCAGCTCGCGAGCAGGACACACACTCGGCGGGAGCGAGTGATTTATGGGGCCACCGGCGGCGAGTTATGAAAAGGCTGCACACCACACGGGCGCTATCTAGCTTTGGGGGGAAGGAGACAAATGAGGTTCGCGCGGGGTTTGCGGCGCGCCCGGGGACGCGGGCAGAGCCGAGTTAATAAGTTGTCTCGGGATCTAATTGGTCTGCGGGTGTCACTGACGGATGACACCGGCACGCACGTCGGCACAACCGTCTTTCGCGGCGTGGGTTTCTCCTCCGCTTCTTCCTCCCATTCCTTCCAAGCCTCCGGCTAAACCCCGTCCTGTGGCTTCATTCACTGTTATTGCTTCCCCCGGCTGGCGTTCGACTCATGAATTAAGTTCAAATCTGAACATTTCCATTCAGACACCCTTTCAGTTTCGGGGTGCTTTGCCGAAAGAGTGGATGTGCGGCAGCGCGGGTAGAAACGGTTTCATTCTGCCCGGAGTTGGCACAGAGACGGTCCGGCCCAGGAGAGGAAGAGGGAGAGGCAGAGGCAGAGGCAGAGGCAGAGGTGTGTGTGTGTGGTGGGGCGGTGGGTTGGGTGGGGGTGGGAGGTGGGGTGCTGTGCTGGACCCTCAGGCTAGGGGACATGCTGAGTCTGAGAGTCAAGACAGGCAGCGTGCTGCTGGCTTCGGACAATGGGCCGAGCTTGTGGCCCCATTCTATAGACTCACACCTTCAAAAGACGACCCCTGGTCTCTGTTTGGTGACAGGTAAGGTCAAGCATGTGTGAGCCGGCGTTAGCATAAAAAAACGCTGTGATTATCATAAAGATTAGATCCAAGTTCTAAAATAATGTTATCTTAAGGGATAAGACAGAATGAAATATTCAGAAGAGGAAGTGTAAATATTATCTATTGTCTGTCTATCTATCTATCCATCCATCCACCCACCCATCTACCTATCTAGTGAGCATTCTTTTTTTTTAAATATATTTTATTGATTTGTCCCGAGAGGAAGGGAAAGGGACAGAGAGTTAGAAACATCGACGAGAGAGAAACATCGATCAGCCGCCTCCTGCACGTCCCCTACTGGGGATGTGCCCGCAACCAAGGTACATGGCCTTGACCGGAATCAAACCTGGGACCTTTCAGTCTGCAGGCCGACGCTCTATTCACTGAGCCACACCGGTTTCGGCCTCGTGAGCATTCTGAAAACCCCTCTTCGTTGGGTGAATTCCTCCCCCTGCAGATCAGAGAAGCTCCGGATCCTATGGTCTGGGGGCCCTGAATTCCAACCGTTTTACAATGTGATCGCCTTTCCGTGGGCTGAGTGCCCCCAGATCTCCATGGGCTTCGAGCGCCCAGCCTCCCGCCGTGGACAGCACCTGCCTGGCGCGTGCCATTCCTCGCGGTGACCTGCGGGTCCACCTGGGCGCCGGTGCTCGAACAACACAAAGGACACGGTGCAGGGTCCGCTACTCCCCTGGCCGGGGGACACGGAAGATGACCTTGGCCGAGCAGCGCCACGGGAAGGCGCCCGCGCCTTGCGGAGCGGGGAGGGCGGTTAATTAGCTGCCCCACCCGAGGCCGGCGCCAGGAGGAGCGTGGGTTCAGCGGCCGCGGCTGGAAGCGGGGTCTGAGGCTGCGGCCCTCCCTTCACCGCTAACTGCCTTCCCGCCGCCCGGTGCCTGTGACTCACTCGGAAGCGTTTGGATGAATCCAATTAAGCCTGCTGCCAAGCAGGGGCCTTTTCCCCGTGTCGTGTGTGGGCTGTGCATTCATCCAATGCTCCCAAATTTCAGTTTCCAGACTTTTCCTGGAGGTAGAGTTTATTTGCTGTGCTCTCAAGCTACTTAACTCCTCCTTTCTCGTCTCGTTCTGAATAATTTGCCTCCTTGCCCAGACCGGGTTGGGGAGAATTCTTTCCTTCCTGCGAAGCATCTCGGCTTCACTTCTCCCTCCAAAACGCTCATCTGAGTCAATACGTGCTGCCCGCAGACCCTGGACATTGACGAACAGCTTCGAGGTCCAATCAATGAGCCGGCCTAAGAGCAACCAAAGAAAGGATGTTTTAAAAGGCCGGGGACTCCAGCCAGGCCAGCTGGAGTGGCTCAGTGGCCGAGTGTCCATCCCTGCAGCAGGGTCGGGTGCCCGGTCAGGGTTCAGGCCCGGGTTGTAGGCTCCATCCCCAGCGTGGGGCGTGCAGGGGCAGCAGAGTGGTGATTCTCTATAATGGCACTTCCGTTACATGTAACATGTCCAGCTTGCGTCTCCGGCTCGGCGTATAAACGCATCTGCGGGCCTTCCATGTAGAGAGCAGCGCGCACGCCCTGGCACAGAAGTGCAGTCATGTTTCACGGCTGTCACCTTCAGGGTGGCTTGCCCAGCGCCCTGGCACTCTTGTGGGGGACATGAAGACGTCAGTGTAAACATCAACAGGCACTGGCCACGCAGCCTGGCAGCTCCTCACATAGGTATCCACCTGGTACCCAGGAACCAGCCCCCTCCCCTCAGTGTACTCCCCAGAGAGAGCAGAATCTAGTTCACACGCAAACGAGCACACAGATAGGCCTGGCGGCTCTTCAGCTCGGCTGAGATGCCGGAACAGTACCGGCGGGAACTGACCGAGCGCCTCAGGTGTCTACACATTGGCACCTGCTTGCGCCCTGTTGGGAGCGGGCCCGGTCTCGTTCACGGCACAGAACGGGCTTCAGTAAAAGCGCGCCGAGCGAGTTTAAAAGGCGGTGCATGAACACAGAATGGGGAACCTGGCTCACCTGCAGCCTGGGCGAGGGAGAGCGGGGTGCCCGTGGACCGTGCAGCCCCATGGGCCCTGGCGCTGACCCCCAGGTAAGGCTGGGCCCTCCCTGTGGCTCAGTCACCGGGGCAGGGGTCCCAGCAGGGCCAGGCTCGGCCCAGAGGCAGCGCGATCTTCCCACTGTGAGCACGGCCCAGTGGGGTGCGTCCAGAGCTGCAGGGGAGACGGGGATCTAGGGCAAGAGGAGAACGGGTCAGGGCGTGTCGGCTGTCTTCGCACATGGGAAAGGTCGTGTGCCACCGGCCCCATAGGACTTAAAGGGGCAGAGCCAACCCGGAGGAGGAGGTGCCAAGAGACCCGATGAGAAACCCTGTGTTGTGCTCAACCAGCTTGGGGACACCTTCTCCAGCTCTTAGCGCATCAGCGCCTTGAAAAGACCGCGCCCGGCCCGTGCGGCTCAGTGTCCACCTGGGCACCAGGCGGTCAAGGGTTTGATTGGAGGTGGTGACCCGGGTGGAGGTGGTGACCGGGTAGAGGTGGTGACCCGGGTGGAGGTGGTGACCGGGTGGAGGTGGTGACCCGGGTGGAGGTGGTGACCTGGTGGAAGGTGGTGACTGAGGAGACTGGGCTGGGGTGGGGGCTGGAGATGCATAGATAAAACTCATTCCGTCCGTCAAAGAAGGGGTCTGATACGGCTCCCCCAGCACCCTCCTTAGTAAAAAAAAAACAAAAACCCATCAAATAAAAACAAAATAACACAAAAACAAAAACAATCCAATGCTTCTGAATAGGAGCCTCGTCTATGGCAACATTCTCCCCCCCTGGAGGCTGGAACTGAAAATACCGGGTCAACAGCGTCACCCCAATAAATTCAATACATAAACAAGGAGAAAATACCAAGTCAAATAACAAACCCTAAGAGACTATTAACAAATGTATTGTTATTTTTCAAAATCTTAATACAAAATCTATAGGTATGTTTTCTGGCCTTAGGAATAATTAGCCACTGTCTTGCTATTTTCAAGAAGTAACATCCATTTTATTAGTCTACTCTGTGTTCAGATTCTCTTTTTAAGTTTTCAAGGAACTTTTGTATAAACTGAAATCTGTCACAGAAAGTGTTCCTCCTTGCCCTGCTGGGTGGCTCAGCTGGAGAGAGTGTCGTCCTGCTCACCAGAACGTTGTGGCTTTGGTCCCTGATCAAAGCACATACCTAGGTTGTGGGTTCGATTCTGGTCAGAGAGCATGTGGGAGGCAATGATAGATGCTTCTTTCCCATCAGTGTTTCTCTCCCTCCCTCTCTCTCTCCTTTCCTCTCTCTCTAAAAAGCAGTAAAAGCATCCTCAGGTGAAGATTAAAAAAAGAAAGGAAATTCACCTTTATTATAACTAATTCCGTGCTTTAATAGCCCATAGATCCATTGATTAAACAAAATGGAACACTATAAAATTGCTTACGATTGGCAAATAGGATTGAATAACTAATATATAATTGTATATATTACTATATATACTCGTATAAGCAATGAAAAGGAACTGAAGATAAAATACAGAGATGAATTCAACAGTTATATGTCACAGTAGATGACCTCAGCAATATCTGAAGTGACATGTAAAACTCAACCTTTTCCTTTTAAGGAGCTTAAAACAGATGTGAACCCAACAAATAAACCGATTTCACCAGCAAGGCCAGGCCCTCAGCAGCAGAGAGAAATGGACGGGAGAGTGCCGGGGGCTGTGACTGGTGTTTCCGTTCTCTGATGGACCGCAGGGCCCCGGATGAATGGTGTGCGGGGTGCGGGCGCCTTCTCCTCACCCTGCCTCTGGCCTCCCCGCTCCGGCGCGCACGGAGGGACTCACAGACCTGGAGCGGTCTGGGCTATCGGGCGCCCCCCGTTACAGAGTTTGAATGGTGCTCCGCTGTGACTTAGCTCCAGAATGAAGCGGGGTGCCCGGGACAGTCAGCACACTGAGGTCACAGGCGCGTGCGGGACAGGGCCCTCGGCCTGGGCTGGATTTGTTCCCTTTGAGAACACACACATTCCAGGGTGGATCTATTGCACCTCAAAAATGAAAGGGCTTTCTTTTCTCTTGTGAATGACTCGTCAAATAAACAGAAGTTTAAAATCTGCCTACGAGTCGGTCTTTGTAAGCATCCTCTCACTGAATACATACAATAAGCCTGTAAAAATGCGGGCGCTCTTCCTATCGTAATGTAGAGTTGAGAGAGATAGAGGGGGAGGCTGCTTTAAGTGACTTGGCGACCCAGGAAGTCTGACGTGGGGGGACTCACATAGAAAGACTTCTTAAAGATGTCACCTTTTTTTTTCTTTTTCTTTTTTGAAGGCAGTGAGTGTCGTGCTGTCGAGGGAAAGGTGGATCCCAACAACAGGAAACTACCTACGATGTCGCCTTTAACGTGACCTTCCCGGAGTTGTCACTCCTCTGTCCGCTCTGGCAGCAGGTGCATTGGACACGACATCACAGGGAAGGCGGGTGTCAGGCTCTCGGGCTCCCGCAGAACGACGCGCCCTCCGTGTTGCTGGAAATGAGGGGACTGTGAGGGCACGGGGCGCGGGGGGCTGGTGGCCCCAGCTCGGGCAGGTTCTGGAGTCCTCGGTGCCCACGTCTTAGCTAAGCCCAGACACGGCTCAGAGAAGCTGCCGTGTTTATTTTCTCTCCCTGCAGAGCACTGCTTTGATGAATTATGTATGAAATGAATGCAAACGCGCGGATCCAACCCCCTTTGAAAGCCCAAGGATGTGAAAACGAGCAGAAAACATCCGGGGCAAAACCTGTGCTGAGCTTTCAAAGCCCCGCGTTTGAAGTGGAGTCCACGGCCCGCCCCAGCACCGGCCTCTGCAGGCCCGCGGAGCCTCCCCCGTCCCTCTGGTGTCAGAACCGTTCCTAATGGGAGAGGCAGAGTGTCCTGCCCTCGTTTTAGTCTGCACAGCCAGCTACACGTGAGCCACAGCTCCAAGGCCAGTGGGCAGCCCTGGCAAGAGGAGAGGAGGCATTCCGTGGTAAAATAAAACCCAACGCAGAGTAACGCGCTCGAGGACATGCGGTTTACAGAAATGCAACCCACAGCGTTTATAATTTTCTCCCCAGAAGCTGCAATGCCGGATGAAAGTTGCTGGTCGGTGTGAAGGGCCATTCACGAAGACTAGCACAATTTTCACAAAACCCTCCCGTGTCCTGTAGCAGAGCAGCCGTGGACATCAACCGGAAGCCGCGAGCTCGCAGCCAGAGTGCTCTCGGCACAGCCTCCGCCTCAAATGGCAGGTGTGGCTGCGCCCACTCATCCGGTGTTGTTTCCATTTCGTTAAACCGCTGCTATGACACCGTTAGGACCAGGACGTAAAACTCTCCCTGTCCCACTGACTTTGTTCTCTCTGTCTTACGGGCATCAGTGAAGCTATGGCTAAAGTCAATTATTTCTCCTACACATTTTATTTCATCTCCTCTTCACCTAAGACCAGAAGAACAGAAAAGACAGCAGAGTAAATGTTTGCCGCTGTGAGTCTATTAATGAACGAGAGCTGTGACTCGAGCCCACCCACAAATAGGAAACGAAGGAAATACATCACCTTATTACTTATCAGTCATGCGGTGGGTTTTAAGTGTTCAAGCATTTCTTCACACAAAACCACGGCCCTCTGACAATAACCTCAGGCTGGCTACCGTCACTTGGTGAGCAGGAAGAAGAAGGTAGAATCTGGGTGAGCACTCTTACGGTTTCCAAGCTTCACCGTGGACGGTCTAAACACCAACCCGTGTTTCCTAACCCTCACTACGGAGGAGGCTGCGTTACCTGGAATCTGCCACAAAGCCAGGCCAGCTGGGTGACGGGACCTGAGTCCAACTGCTGAGAGGACAGGATGTTTGAAACGCGGACGGCGGTGGCGGTGAGAAATTCCACAGAGCAGGTCTCCTCGCTCAGTTTCCTGGCACAGGCTCTGCCGTGTCACCCCTCCTAACACGCCTCCTGTGTTCGGATCCAGGGATTGGTCCCCAAGTCTCCCATGCTGTCTGCGCTGGGACATGAGCGCCCTCGGGGCCAGTGGAACAGCTGGAGGGCGTGAGCCCCACTGCACGGCGGGTGAGAGCTGTTTCCTCTTGTTTCCTGGAACTGTTGGGCAGAGGCTTGGAAAACACATGTAACCGTGTCTCTCAGACTTCGAAGGGGATAATAATTCTGTTTAAGAATTCAAGGAACATGGCTTCGTACTCCTCAAAGTTTCATCGGTCTTACACTGCTATATGGCTTAGTCTTTAAAGGTCCCGGAGAATCAGTTAAATTATTTTCCCATCTCTCGTGTTAAAAACCACGTGTTAATACATTCTGTCCCTTTAAAATAGGGTCAAATGATAAACTTGTTTATTTTCTAGAGGAAGATAATTTCTATTCCTCTGTGAAAGTCACCCAGATCCCCCCGGCTGACCCAGGTGACAGCCAGACACTGATCTATATATATAATTGATTTTCCACAGAGAGGAAGGGAGAGGGATAGAGAGCTAGAAACATTGATGAGAGAGAAACATCAATCAGCTGCCTCCTGCATGCCCCCTACTGGGGATGTGCCCACAACCAAGGTACGTGCCCTTGACCAGAAGTGAACCTGGGACCCTTTCAGTCCGCAGTCCGACGCTCTATCCACTGAGCCAAACCGGTTTTGGCAAGAACAGAACTTTATCTCGAGGTGCTTATAGACTCAGATGTAGTTGTAAGAATAACACGGAGAGATCCAGGCACCCTGTCCCAGTTGCCCGAGTGGTGACAGAGCTACAGGACGACATAACAGCTCCACTGCCAGTGTTGGCATGAACCACAGAACACCCATCCCCATGAGGGTCCCCCGCCTGCCCTCGGCCACCATACACTCTTCCTCCTGTTCCCTTGTACCTCCTCTCCCCTTATCACCTACTAACAGCTCATCTCTCCTTCATTCCATCGTCTTGCCATTTCAAGAATCTATATATAAAAGCCTAAGTGACCGTCACAACCAAAAAAAACAAACGGATGACTGAAGAGGCTGCATGGGGCAACCAGGCCGGCAGCGGGGGGCAATGAGGTACAACCAGACTGGCGGGAGGGGGGCAGTTGGGGGCAACCCGGCCAGCAGAGGGGCAGTTAGGGGTGATCAGGCAGGCAGGCAGGCAGGTGAGCAGTTAGGAGCTAGTGATCCTGGTTTGTGAGAGTGATGTCCAACTTCTGGTTTAGGCACGCACCCACTGGGATCGTGCCTAAACCGACAGTCAGACATCTCCTGAGGGGTCCCAGATTGGAGAGGTGCAGGCTGGGCTGAGGAGAACCCCTGTGCACAAATTTCGGGCACTGGGCCTCTCGTGTGATAAACAGGGGATGTATGCAGTATAGGACCTGGGATTGGCTTTTCTTCACTCGGCACAATGCAGTGAAGCCCATCCAGACCAGTGCACCCGCAGCTTGCTCCTTCCCCGGCGCATAGACTGTGGATGTGCCACGGTTTGCCCGTCACTCACGCTGCAGGGCACGGGCTGCTTCCGCTGGCGCCAAGGCGAGGGAAGCAGCGGTCAGCAGCAGGCCCTGGTTTCTGCGTGGCCCTAAGTCTCCATTCCTCGGGGATGGACAACCAGGAGGCTGACCACGGCGCCGTGCGGTGAGTTCACGTTCAGTTTCTCTAAGAAACTGCCATGCTCCCTCCAGAGTGGCCGTGCCCGGGCCCCCTGCCCTCCCGCCTGCAGTGTGCGCGCCAGCCAGGCCCGCCACGGCCTCGCAGCGTCCCGTGTCGGTGCTGCGGTCATTCAGCTTCTCCCGTGGCCCTGCGGCTACTTCTTGTGCCTCCCCAGCTCCCCCCCCCCCTGCCACAGGCAAAGTCTGCCGGCCTCCTCCCTCCGTGTCCTGCGCCTCGCAAAGGCTACATTTCTGTCAGAGAACCTTCTTTTTTAATTTCTTTCTTCAAATCTTTATTGTTGAAAGCATTATGTATGTCCCCCCTTTTTCCTCATTGACCCCTTCTAGCCTCCCATCCCCACCCCCAAGGCCTTCGCCACCCATCCTCCCCGCCTTCCCTCTGAGATTCCCATCTGTTCCTTGCTCCCATGGCTCTGGATCTCTTTCGTTCACCAGTCTAATTCAGACAACCACTTTCTGACATCCGTATTTTGTCCCATTTTCTTGCCACATTCTGGGACTCTTGAAATCTTGCCAATGCCAAAGTAGACCATGTTGCTGTGTGCAGAAAAGAATCACCCCCCTCTAAGAGCGCTGCTCAGACTGGCCTGCAGACACAGCCTTTAGGACAGTGGTTCTCAACCTTCCTAAGGCCGCGACCCTTGCATACAGTTCCTCATGGGGTGGTGACCCCCAACCAGGAAATTTTGCTACTGTTATGCATCGTGATGTAAATATCTGCATTTTCCGATGGTCTTAGGCGACCCCTGTGAAAGGGTCGTTCGACCCCCAAAGGGGTCATGACCCACAGGTTGAGACCCGCTGCTCTAGGAACTGAGAATTCTATGAAATGGCTTAAAGTGTTGTGATATTAGATGATAATCTCCAAGATATCCCTTACAGTTAGAAAGATGAGACCACTTGTTCAGTGATGAAATTTTCATCAGATGGTGGTCCGAAGCTCTCCAAATGTGGTCCTAAGCTGGGATCAGGAAACACTTCCCCAAAGACTGTGAGATTCTCAAGTGGGACCAGGGCCTGGGACCCCCCCCAAACACCTGTCTCCCCCGGGGCCCAGCCTACGCAGTCACATGTCCTGCGATAGTTATCAATAGCACCCTTTTCATTCTCCAAAGTATCCCATTCCATATCATCAGCATTCATGGCCACATTATCTCCGATCATGATAAAAAGAAAGGAAATGGAAACAAGAGGGAAAAGCCGGCAAGTATATCCGCCTCCCCCGCAGCCCCCCGCCGCTCCGCCCTCTCCCGGTCGCCAGGGGTTTACTTAGCATTTGTTAGCGGAGACATTAAGCCGCTCCTGTGCACGGTTCCTGCTCTTTCCCCAGCGGTAGCTCCTCATTACACATTCTGGGCTTGTCCTGTTCGCAGGCTGATAAGACGAGGAGAGAACAGCAATATTCCCCCAATTGCGGCCTTAATAAAATATAACCATCAGACTTGCAAATAAACGCATAACTTCCCAGGCCATCCAATAAAACTCTTATATGCAAACAATTTACCAGCTTCTCAGCCCAAAAACCACTCAACCGCGACCCGCCTAGCGTCGCAGAAATGGCCAGGTTGCTTTTCTTCATTCCCTCCGACAGACTTGAACTCGGTTTCTGCCGAGTATCTGACAGATTGGCAGAATTAGCGGAAAATGACAAAATTATAACGGATAATAGACCTATCAGCATATAAAGAATCATTATGAATTATTAAGAAACAGGTAAACAGCCTTTGGGGCCCGCGAGTATGCTTTCCCTGCTGAATTTTTATAACTAGCGTCTAGCAGTTCTGGAATCGGAAAAGTGTAGCCTAAGGATGTTAAAAGGGAGGCAATGACATTGGGGGGAAAAGGTCAAGGTCATTGGGAAAACACCAGGCTCTCAAAAACGTGGCTCGATGACATTTACTTCCGTTGTGGGGGGTTCAGGGAGGACAGAGGGTGTTCACGGCACCCCGCGCAGCTTTTAGCGTTTCCAAATTTAGCAGGCCAATTAGCTCTCGGATCCAAACAGACCATCGTGTGCCTGGAACTAACAGTCCGATTCCTTACAGGTTTCAAAACCCCTGCATTCTCCAGCCAGCGGCGAGGACACGCCAGTCAGTGAAAGCTGGTGCTCACTGCTCTCAGATGTTGAGATATATGTAAGGTGCATGTCACTAAAAACACAGCCAATTAAACACTCTGGCTGCTGAGGGTCATTTACTCTGCTTTAATATTCACAACCTAAGCTGTTAGCGTCTGAACGTCCTTGGTCTTCCAGACGCAGATCTGTCACCTAAAGCTCGGGAGCAGGCGGGTAATAAACGGATGACCTTTCACACGGGCGGCAGAATGGCCTGCTTCGTGGAAGGATGGCCTCCGAGTGTGTCCACGCATGTGAAACATCATAAAACTGAGCAGTGGGGAGAGGAATTTATGAACACCCACCCGGATGAACCCTTTTGTAAAGCACACGTTTCTATGCCATATTTTATTTCCCTCGTTGTCGGTCTAATTGACTCTCACAGAAAGAATACACACAGAGTCACTTCCCTGGAACATGGTAAGCACAGCCAGGTCTCCGTGTCCTCGCATGACGGTTAACTTTGCATGTCCACTTGACTGGCTGGGCCCGGGCATTTGGTCAGACGTCAGTGGAGACGTAAAGTTTGGGGTGTTTTAGAGGAGCGAACACTGGATCGGCAGACGAGTGAATCAGTCTCCCCGGTATTGGGGTGGGGGGGCCTCCAGACAGGAGTGGACGGCCTGAGCGAGAGGTGGCCTTCGCCGGAGGGAGAAGGGAGAAGAAGGAAGAGGGTCCTCTTGCCGGTGGCTAAGGCAGGACAGCCCTGGCAGGACCCTGGCCTCCCCGCCTCCCCCCACCTTCGAGCTGGGGCTCCTCCTGGCCTCTAGCCCCTCAGCCCTGGGGCCAGGCCTCGGCCTCAGCCCGGGACTCAGCTCTGAGGACTCGTCAGCCCCCCAAAATGCCGGAGACACTTTCTTATGTAAACCTCTCTGTCCTCTCTCTGGCATCTCTCTATCTTTCCAGCTATCTATCCATCGATCTATCTGTGCATTTATCGATCATCTATTGATCTACCATCTATCCACCCATCTAT